>CM069445.1:59608664-60208664 GCA_035610835.1 Ophiura sarsii
TAATCAGAGGACGAAAGGAGCGCGAAGGGTATAAAATAATACGACAGCGAGCCTGGCAGCAATCACAATTAGCTGCAGAGTTCCTGGAAGTTTAGAAAGTTTCAGTTTAGTGCTCACTCGTACTCTAGCAAAGATGGACCAACACGATAAGGAAAGACATGAGGCGAAGAAAAGACAGGTAAGCTTAACATTATAGTGGAATACTAGTATTGCAACGGTCCGATAGTGGTAGCGATTTACGGTTTTGCGTTGGCGATGTCGCATTGGCGATATTGCGATAGCGATATTGTGATGGCGATTGTACGATAGCGGTTTTGTGGTCTTGCGCTGATAGGCATTGCGAAACGTGATCGGCCTTGCAAGAATGGAAGCGCTACAGTAGCGGTACAAGCTTCAGTTCGATCAATGCGCCTTGGGGTATTTCCGATTCAAGTACATATTAAACATGTTAAAGAGGATTTCAGAGCTTCGTTAGGATCTGTGAGATGCGCCTGGAAGCTGGTCCAGAAACGATCCTTCTTTCTGAATAAGTACGCTAACCCTACAGATGACAACAGTGGTATCAGGCTTACACTTTAAAGTAATGTATGTTATATGTATTTGTTTATATGTATTTGTTCATATATATTAATAATGAGTATTATATTTCAACATAATGTTTGGTGTACTTATAGCACTAAGTAAAGTGCTCTACAAAAGAAAGCCATACACTTAAGCAGGCTAAATAGACATTTGGATGGATCTGTTAGGCACAATCTGGTACCAAACTTGCCACCAAGCATCAAAGAAAAGCCATGATTAGCACAATTTAATGAAAATCCGTGCCGTTTCCAAATTCACATTTTCAACCAACTACGCGGGGAGAAAAGACCACATGTTACCTATTTACAATCAAACAGCCCTCTCACTCAGGCACAAACTAACGCAGTTTCACTGTGTGATCAATATCCTTTTCATTCCTGGCCATTCAAGTGCCACACATTGTTATTAAATGGGGTAAATAATGATTCATCTTGTTGTTTTGTGGCATGTTTTGATACCAAATTGTTCCGAAAAGATTCATCTAAATGTCTACCTAGCCTGTTTGGACAAAGGATAATCGGAAGACACTCTATAAGACATGAAGAAAGTGTATGACTTTCTTTTGTTGAGCACTTTATGATATATATCATCATGGGTGGATATATAACCTTTGAAAACTCTCCTAGATTCAGTTATAATGAAAAAATAAGTTGTAATACGATCCTTGCTTCTTCAAGGGTATAGTTCAAAACACCTGCTAAAGAGACTACATGTTTATCTGTTTGTATGTATCATAGGAATTCACTTAGGTTTGTTAAAGAAGCTACTGTAAGAATGACTGTCTTTTATTCCACTCTTCAAAGTGGTTTTCGCTTCTTTGTTCATTCAAAGAGTAAGCTGCATTGACTTGCTACGTATTATTTTATATGAAAGATTTCCCTGAATCAGTGCAGTATTTATTTGTAAAGTTTGGCCGCGTTTGCATTTGGCCAAACGATATATTAATAATACAATTATGAGAAACTAGTCCCAACTGGAACAGTATAGAGACCACTAACAGGATACTCGAAGTCTTTTTTTTCTTCATATATATGTTTAATTCAAAAATAAGTATGGCATCACATGCCATGCTTGCCTTTATAATTCCACGATATACGACCAAGTTCGACATCAAATCTGCTCAATTGGGGCCGTCAACCTATGTTTTGTAATCAGGATTTGTACCCACACTCTCGTCTTTTATAGTTAGTGTATGCCTCCTTACCGGGCTCCTTACCCTCCATGCATTGTCATGGTCTTGTACTGTCTGCCAGCTATTGGTATACAATATACACAATTGTGCAAAAGGTTTATGTCCTACAAATTGGAAACGAAATTTAGTGCATATTATTAGATCACCGTTATGATGGCACGCTGAACGGTCTTAGTATCAAGTAAGTTCTAGTATCCATACCGAGATTCAACGAGTTCGATTTGACAGTTGATTTGGTCAACACAATATGTCGGTCAGCCATTAAAATATTAATTGTTTCCGATTGACAGCTAAGTTGACCAGCCCATTTCCTTTAAATGACATAACTAATTGGATACATATGTATAATATATGTCCAAGTGAAACCGTAACCAGGAAACACACTGCTACGTTTGGCTACGTTGGAGATGCCACTCCAATAATAAATTGTCAATCTTTTTGAATTCTTGAACTATCACAAGACCAGAATCATATGTGTCGTTGAATTTTGAACTATTCAGCATGATCTGGCTAATCAATCAATGGGCAATCAATTGACGAAACATTTCCTAATTCACATATGCTACTGTGCTGAACAAACCGTGATATGTACCCTGAAGGAAATGGTCTAACCGACTTGACAGGGTTTCTTGGATCAGTGCCTAAACTAAAAGGACTCCTTCTCAATGACATTCTTTAGGTATGGGCCATTTAACATTATATGAGGCGAGGCATCATGTTTTGGTAACATGCCAGAAAAAAATGTATTGCGGTTGGATTGTAACTTTATAAATATATATATGTTCCCCTGTTGTAACTGATATGACCGGTATATTACCTACTGGGCAACTCATTGTGGTCACGCAAGGCATGTATTAAATTGTCTGTATCATGTGTGCTTTCGTGTAAATATTCATTGAAATATCTGAGGGTGCTATTATGTATTACTCCATTAGCCACATGCCCCACTCTTATAATGCTATAGGCCTACCATGCTAATCACATATAAACCCACGGGAGAACTCCCCAATCTTTAGAGTTAGTGCGACCATCTTCCAATCATTTCCAATCATTTCGCTGTCCCAGGAGTTGACCATGGACTATAACGATTCATCGACCCACAATATGACAATGATCCATAACGAAGATGATACTAATCTAATGGGCTCGAGGATTGACTATAAATGGACCATAACGGTGTCCACCCGATCCCGTAATTGACCAGTGGCGTAACTATATGGGGGAAGGGGGCACCCCCCCCCCCCCCAACAAAATGACAATCTCTATGTATATTAACAAAGAAGTAGTCGATTATGCCCCCTGATCACAGGCCTGTCCCCCTCATGCCCCCCCCCCCCCCCCCCCCCTCCATCGACAGTAACCATTTTAGTGATGATTTATATGGCAGAGCTCTACCCTTCAAACCAGATACACACCACTTTCACAGTAGGACACCTCTCACTCACACAGACTTAGACAATCATCTACTATTAAACACACACACACCAAGTTGGGTAATAATTACAGTGCTGTAATTAATCAGGTTATTTACGATGTCAAATTTACAGCATTCTGAAGCTGTACAATAAGTGAAATTTGTGGAATTCTGGATTGGCTGTGTATGTGCTATTAGTACTGTTATGGTTTGTAAGATGAAGAAATCATTGCTAGGCATGGCTACAAAAGGGTTAACTGATGCTTTGATATAGCAATAGGAGGTAAACATTCAGATTAATCCAGATGTTGTTATAACGTATGGTCTGATGGAAATCGACAGCAGATAAAGAAGATCCAACGATTGAGCAGATTTTAATATGCAATTATGTTCAACTCTTAGCAACCTGTTGAAATGGAATAAATCTACTAATTACAATCGATGATAGCAATAATACTTTCGATTTTTTTTCTGAAGAGAGTTGTCGAAATCTAAAGCACATCAGCATCACTTTTTCGTATTGACGTATATAGGTCAGACTCCTCATCATATTATTGTTTTAAAGGTATGACGACTCCGTTCATATAGCGGAGTACTTATCCAACCAATAAGAGAGAAGAAAGTGCCCAACACAGCAGAACTCGAACCCATACCCTGAATATCGAGGGTCCAATGGAAAAATAGCAAACATTTCAATAGGCCTACTAGTACTATAGTTAAATCTCATTCGGAATTATCATGATTATTCTTTATTTTAAGAAATAGTGTAGTTTTGATTCAAGATAGTTTCCATAATAAAATCCACTTGATTGCATAATAATTTCGGCTTCTCCACCAAATTTAAAACTGAAATGCCCACAACCTTAGACTTCGAGGCTATCAGGGTCATGCATAACATGGAAGTGAATGAAGCGTATATGGGTTCGAATCCTGTTTAAAAACACACTTGTTTGAGTAACGCCTGAAAAAACTCTATATCGACATTCAACTATTCTAGTAATATATAGTTAATTATCAAAATCTTAAAAACGTAAGGGTGTTTAAACTCAGGCTATAAAAGCCTTTACTGTCTAATCCGACAGCATTACGCATAGATAAATAACTAGAATTGATAATGTCGCAACGTTTTATTTATGTTGTGTTCTTAAAATAGCAGCCAGTATGTTAGCATATGTGGTGCCAAAAGTGTCATGCATGGTTATATGCAGTGTTCAGTCATTACTCATGTGCATCAGGTATAATCCAAACAGTTTGTCAGCAATGTGCATGAAGATAGGGAAACAACGATTGTAATTGCGTGCAAAATATGCAATTAATCATGTCTAAAATACCCATAACCGGTTGAAAAGCTGACAAAACTTGCTTCAAAAAATAAATGGTGTATTTTTGTTATTTTATTTTCAAAATGTATCAATTCCATGGAAATGGGGTTTTGGCACAAAATACGTTGATTTAGTGCATCGTTGACTAAGAATGTGTTCAATAACGTACGATACCAAACATAAAACGATATTTCGTTAAAGCATGCACCTTACTAATCAGTTATCCCTAGTTTACCTCCCAGCCTCCATGATCCACATACTAACACAAAAGATTCGAAATTGAACATTTCATTTTTGAAAGACGATTGTTGCATTTTGTATTCTTTATAATTATATCATGAGTTCGATTCTGGCTTCATCGTCCGCGGCATTTTAGATGACACCTTGAGTTGCTTCATCTTTATCGAAATGTTATGTGTCTGAAATTGTTCTGCGGTTTTACTTTATAATATTTTGAAATCTCAAACTATGCAATATAGGTAGAAACATTATTATATAGCAAATGCCTATGTTTCAAATTTATTCTTACCTTACATGGCACATAATTCAAGTTTTATCGCACCACACAACAGCATTAATAATTCAAAGATTTTGCTATGACCATCTTTCAATCTCGGTACATAATCTGAACACCTTTTTTGCGTTCATCAGTTCAACCAAATAAGAAGCATGCCTTTGCCTTTATCATGGGCAGGTGTGACGTCCAATAAAATATCTGCAGTATCTCTACAAGACCGTTTGAGGATATAGCTAGCTAGCACAAGCAAAAATGAAAGGAAATCAGTCCAATTAAGATGTTGGGTTATCAGCGGCAGGATTTCCAAGTCCTCAGGACATTATTTCCCATGCTTGTCAACGGTGACGTGGGAGGGTTGGTATGGTAGGTGTTACGTCAGTCGTCAGTATCAAACACAATTTCAAACTAGCCCCCTTTTCATATTTTTGTCTTAAAGAAGTTTTACTGTTCTATGTTACAGTTTTTGAGATATTATGAAATATCCAGGGTTATTTTATCCAGGGTATGTCGTTTGACTTAGTTCTTATGCCTATTTCAAGCTATCAGCTATCCGAATATTTCTTTCTTTCAAAGACACCTATAATATAAACATGATAAAGGCACCAATCGTTTCAGAGTTAGTGGTGCCGATGAATAAAGAGGAATACCCGTACGAACTTTATAACGCTTTCACGTTACAAAAATGAACTTATCACGAAAGTCGTTGGCTTAACAATGGAAAGTAATATAATTGTAATACGATTCCTGAATGTATATCAGGGGTTACCGACAATAATTCATGGTTAGACTATCATTTAATTAGAATGCATAACCCTAACTCTACCATATACCACAATATACCACGACAGAGTTTGTTAGTATCACCCGGCGTGGAAGTTTTTCGCTGAAATAATGGACCCAGCCGATATACTTGGCGCAGTATACTGCCTTATAACACAGTATACTGCCTTGACACTCGTGGTGTAATGGAAAATTCCAAGTGTCGTGTGCCGGAGATCCCTGGTTCAATCGCAGCGATATTTTGGGTCACTTTTCGCACTGCGGAAACATTGTCGGGAAAAGTGGGGGCTAGAGTTAGGGTTAATAATACGTATACATGCCTACATTCATAGCATGCAGAGTGAGCTTTGTCATCAAAAATCTTGACTTTAAAGCCAAATTGAAAGTATCAGCAAATGAAAACCATGACCCCATAATTAAATTCGACCTGTCATTGGTATTAATGTATTTATTTTATTTTCACAGAAATTTAGCTAACACAGTCGAGAAATATTAAAAGCCGAAAGGACTAATTGTCAGTTTCACGTCAAAGTTACATACAAGCACATTTGAATAGATTTAGATCAACAATCAGAACCATTCGATCATAACCATCTCTTCATCATCTATTAATAATGGCAAAAATGTTGACATTTACACATCAGTGAAGCATTGAGTTTCGGTAAACTTGGCAAATAAACTAAGCATTAAGAAATACATTTAAGCCATAAAAGATGATCAAAGATAACTAAACATGTGCTGAAGTTAAAAATATACAGTATGAGCTGTCAAATACAGCGCGGCTCTTTGTCGGTTCAGTGCAAGTTTATAGCGCTCATCCGGGTCTGCCAGCCTGCCCCTCGTTGACAGTTTTACCAGGACCTTTATTCCGCAGAGATGATTGAAAGAATAGATCTTAATGAATTGCGATGTCCTTATCGATGGTAGTATGCTTGCCTCACTCATAAAAAATAGCAGGTTCGCCCGGGGTGGATAATGACATTACGTGCATAATTGCGTGTTATTGTGTCTTTCCTTGATCCTTGATTTTCCCATTTCTTCAGATGTTCAAATCAGTTTCGCTATCACCGAATACTTTTTTTGTATTGCATGGCCTTCTTACCATATTGGGTGCGTCCATAAGGTGGCCCACTGCACGCTGACGCACTTCAGAATTCGGAAACCTTACGAAATAAACTCCAGGGTTTATTCCGTAAAGGTAAAGAATGCCGAATTTTGAAGTGTGTCAGCGTGCAATAAGTGGGTCACATTATGGAAACACCCTTACAACATGTACAATGCGGGTCATTGGGGCGATTCCATTTCATGATTAGAGATCGGTTTTTACTATCACATCATGGCTAGGCCTAGATGTTAGATTTGTGATATAAAACAAATATGCTTGTGCATTCGCAATATGCTTGTGCATTCGCCTCGTGTGATGAAAAAGTCCAAATTTGACCTTGTGATATAGTTTTTACTATCACACTCTCAGACATTCAATATTTGCATACTATCACAAGTCTGAAGTGGCATACTTGCAACAGAATTTACGTTAACTTCAATGCCACCTTTAGACATGTTAAAGATGAACAATTACTTGGATATTGACATTAACTGGTAACCCTGTGGGTTATCACATTATTATCATGATTATCTTGAAACTTGGCGCAGATAGAAGATACGAACAGGCTAATGTCTGAAGCGGATACAGATAATCCAGCTGTATATACAATGCACTAAGAAAACAAATTAGTAATCGCTATTCGGTGAATTAACGTGGAGCGTGTGTCCTTAATTGGTGTACACACGATAGGTGATTAGGACATGAGCATGATGAGCCAGGTACTTGGCTGTATACTATTAAGTTTGTTAACCTTCCTTTGTTTTTAATTTGATATGTATAAGTTGCGACCCACTGTAATTATTCTCCTTTTGGTGATCTTGCATTTGACTCGGAAACGGTACATTAGAGACAAATCAAACTTTACTTGTTTCTTATTCCTACGAAAGATACATTGGTGTGATTTTTACCAATATTTAACACGTTTGAAATTGATCCCTGTACCAAGTTTATGAGCCATGCACTCACACATTCTGCCCATACTTTCGCAAGGGATACCTTCGGAGATGTTATAGCCATTGAGAAACGAACCTTTCCTCTCCTGATATTGTAATTACTTGAAATATCGCGAAAACGCGATGTTGCCAATTCTTCCATTGAAATAGGCATAGGAGCTCTAAATAAGCAACCTCGTCGTCACACCTTAATAAGATGAACAATTGTTATTATCATAGCGCGAATGGAATAATCGAACCTAGGTCTATTCTGAATTATGTTCTGTAAACTGGCTTAACTATACATTAGTCTGAAACGGATACGGATAATCCCGCTGAATAGTACAATATAATAAGAAAACAAATTAATCACATTATAATTTCAAGTCGCTATTCGGTGAATTTATCGCGAAGCATACACACCCCAATTGATTAGGACATGAGCCAAGTACTGAGCTGTATCAAGTTTGTTAACCTTCCTTTTTTTAATTTGATAAGTTGCGACCCACTCTAATTATCATCCTTTTGGTGATCTGTGGCCATTTTGCATTTAACTCGGGAACGGTACATTTATAGCCTAGACGAATCAAACTATATGCTTTTTTCTTATTCCGTGATGCGAAAGATACATTGGTGTGATTTTTACCAACATTTTAACACCTTTAAAATTGATCCCTGTAGGCCTACTAAGTTTATGAGCCATGCACTCACACATTCTGACCATACTTTCGCAGGGGATACCTTCTGAGGTGTTATATCCATTGAAAAACGAGCCTTTCCTCTCTTAATCTTGTAATTACTTGAAATAGCGCTAAATCGTGATCGTGTTGTGGCCAATTCTTCCATCTCTACATAAACTACCTCATCACACCTTAAAATGTGAACATTTTTTTATCCCCAGGCTCCAAACTTAGCGCGAATAGAATAATCGAACCAGGCCTATATACTGAATATGTTCTGCAAGCAGGTTAAACTACATAAGTCTGAAACGGATACAGATAATCCAGCTGAATATACAATATAATAAGAAAACAAATTAGTCACATCATAATTACGTCGGTGAATTTATCTTGAAGTATGTGTCCTTTTGGCGTACACACGATATGTGATTAGGACATGAGCCAGGTTCGGAGCTGTAACAATTACCGGCCTTTTTAATTTGATATTTATAAGTTGCGACCCACTCTAATTATTCTCCTTTTGGTGATCTTTGGCAATTTTTCATTTAACTCGGGAACGGTACATTATAATAGACAAATTAAACTATTATTCTATAGGATACGACAGATATCTTCAAATCCACTAAACGAACCTTCGATCTCCAGGTAACGGAGTGAAAGACCTAACTTTTTGTCTCTCCCAGTGCCATATACGAGGGGGTATCAAAAAGTTTTAGAAATCACCCAGACGTGAAGGAGCCAGAAACTTAATTTTGTTATGTGATCCTTCAGACATCTTTACTAAGTCCCTGTGCAAAGTTACACATTTCTCCTACTATGTATTACCTGTCCACAGACCGCCATTGTCATGATTGTAGAGATCCCCAGATTGACCGCAATTGATTGATTCTCAGATTGCCTCAGATTATGTTATTCCCAAAACAGCAATAAATAGTTTAAAGTGTTGACAGAAAGGGTCAAAGGTCATGTAGGGGTCATTAGAAGTCGGGGTGTGTACACCCCATGTTACCCATAAGTTTATTGTCACCAAGCTTATTTGTAATGACCTTTGACCTCTTTCTGTCTAAACTTTAAACTATTTATTGCTGTTTTGGGAATAACACAATCTGAGGCAATCTGAGAATCAATCAATGGCGGTCAATCTGAGGATCTCTACGTGGACAGGTAATAAATAGTAGGAGAAATGTGTAACTTTGCACAGGGACTTAGTAAAGATGTCTGAAGGATCACATAACAAAATTAAGTTTCTGGCTCCTTCAAGTCTGGGTGATTTCTAAAACTTTTTGATACCCCCTCGTACATAGGAACTCTAAATAAACTACTTCAACCACACCTTAAACGCTTTCCACTCGGCAGTCATCTGCAGACGACAGCTCCAAAATGTTACAAAATGTTTGAAAAATGTCAACATTTATTGAATTGCATCATCATATTTGGAATCACCATGAGAAATGCATTAAAATAAGTACAAACATGCCTAGTATTGGGTCAGTAATTCTTGAGATCGATTTTGAAAGATGGGAAAGGTTTCTATATGATGAAAAGGTTTCTATGATTTTGAAAGATGGGAAAGGTTCCTATATTGAAAAATCTGTTTTGTATAATAATGGTAAAACTAATAGCTTCGTGGAAAGTGTTAAAGAAAACAAATACTTAGACATTTTGGTAGAGCCTAACCACTTGATCTATTCGAACCGATGATGAACAGTCTTAGCTAGTCTAAAACGGATACGGATAATCCAGCTGTAAATACATTGTATGTGTAGTAAGAAAATAATTTAGTCATATCATAATTAAGTCTTCATTCCGCGAACTTTGATGGCAGCACGATACGATGGTAATCCGGGTTCTGAGCTATCTATATATATCAATGTTGTTTATCGTCCTTTAAATACATCCTTGATTTCATGTTTTATTGCGATCCACTCTTATTATACTTGCTGTATGTTGGTGTTACTTTAACCGCTTCTGATTCAAACACGTGTTACTTCATATGTATGTTTGATCAGATTGCTTGCATATATAGTTATCACCGGCCGGCATCAATAATGACTCGTTGTTGATGACTCTATCTACTATTCTATTGATTCGACTTGTTGACGTCTTGCAAGTTGTCTTGTACACATGAGGATCCCTATAGTCTTATCTGAGACCAACAGTCGACAAATATACTAGACGGTTTCTTCACGTAATCTTTTGTGCGTAAGAAACTAAGGTTTTATTCCATCCATAGGACCTAACAAGTGTTATACGTTGCATCTATCACGAAAATCTATTGTAAGATTTATTAGTAGCAACATTGGTCACCATATAATAGAGTTCAGACACTGACCCATTTCTGAAATTAAAGTATGTATTATAAGTTTTAGAGTACGAATCAATCCCTTCTCATGTATAAAGTTTTGATCTAAATAAGGTACATATCGTTTTCTATTTGTTTGTTTGTTTGTTTGTTTGTTTGTTTGGGGGTTTTACCACGAATTCTTTCTGGACATTTTATAATCTTTATAGTATTCATTATGGCATGGCCTTTATTATCATACCGCAATGTCACCTTTTATTGCCAAAGCATTTCCTATGATCCCTCCGAAAAAGAATCCAAATATTCTCCCCGGAGTGCTATTTTCCCAAATAAATTTCACGATAAAAACAGTTTCCCCTATTACAGGGGATATATGCTTATTACTGACCAGCTCTAATTTCTCTCACAACTTTTGACCAATCAACGTGATTAATCCCTGGCCAAGCGCCTTAAGCCACTTTGCTATTGGCTACTGCATATAATTTCCTGTGAGTGCCTGGACCCTGTGTTTGTCTTTGCCCAAAATAAATCGTGATGTAAATCACCAAGATCAATACGTAAACAGTCCTAAGTGCTGATAACTTACTCGCTGGGTTGTTTTCTATTTGTCAGATGCTTTACGGTGAGCTTCGAGCCAAGACAGACGCAAGACAGAAGCTTATCACGCAGCAAGAAGTGAAAAAGAGGGTACCACCACCAACCATGCCTAAGAGATTCAGTTATGGAGAAGGCAACAACGTCGGTCAAGCAACAACGGAGCGCTCTCAAATTCCTATCAAGAAGAGTCTGATCGAAGAGGTAAGTTTACTTACTTGTATTAACTACACAATCATATGTAAAATTCTGGAATTTTGCGACACCATGGGTTATATATTCAGCAATCCATATATATATATATATAGTATTTGCAACCCACCCAATCTAACACCATCTGTGGTCTGACGAATGTCTAGCCTATTAGACATGACACTCAGAGTAACGACTTCTATTCCAGAAATTCTAAACTTTTAATTTTCATATGTAAAACACAATGTAAAAAAGACATTTTTTTGTAGATATAAAGGGTACTTGATTTTATAATAATTGAACATGAATATTCAAAATGTTGTATATATTAAAAAAATTGGAATTATTTGATTTAATGTTACAATGATGTGTTTCCCTTTTAAATAAAATTGAACAATACTTTCTGTTAATGTTGAGGTTAGAGATTAGTTTATAATATTATAAATCGCTATTTTTTTTTTTTGGTAAACATCACAAAGATAGTTGAACTCCAATCACAAAGATAGTTGAACTCCAATCACAAAGATAATTGAAAATCCCCGTTGAAATTGTTTTACAGAACTTACAGAAAAATTCCATACCTTCGTCGCTACCAAATGTATTAGCGCCATAACTTTATCAATATTTAACAACATTAAAACATATCTAATTATAGGATTCTGACGGCAAAAATATCAAAATCTTGCAGGAAAAAAGGATACAAATATCAGATCTTGGAAAATATGATAACGACGCACTCTAAAATTGAATTGTATCAATAATTCAACAATAGTTCAAAAACTTACCGGTACTAATAAAAATAGTATTTCTCCCGTTGTCAACGAGTATTCGAATTGAGAATATAAATATCAGTGACGAGATGATACGATTTTTGTTTAAAATTATCATAACTGTATCTCTAATGATTCACACCGTGAGTTTACAAGTTGTTATACTTTTAGTCTAGGTCATGACCAATGTAGGATGAATATGTTTAGTATTGTTACTTTGGGATGACAATTTACTTTAGATGACAGACTGGTAATTTTCTACCATTGTAAGAGAAAACCAGGCGTAAAATAAAAAATCTCGAAGAAGCTTAACGTCTCAATTTAAAATAATTGCTCAAATATTATTTTGGCATCCAGCCTCAAATATTGTTATCGTTCTATTTGAAAATAAGGAATGAGATGTACAAGAAAACGGCACATATCTCTTTTATCACTTCTAGTTACGTTCACGGATGAAAGTTTATTTATAAAACAAAAACAACAAAAAACATTCATCTTGAAACCAAAATAGCCGTATAATCACTTAATATAGGCTTATGACGTAGATCTTATTCTAATCTAGATGATATTCTCATGGGGACTAACTTAAAATTGCTTGTCATATCGCAATATGCGCGAGGTGGCTGACGGGTCACGAAGGTTCTTGTCATCAAATCCCTATAGATTATCTAATTGATTGACCGGTAACATAATGATATGCATATTAATATCTCGTAAAACAAGCATGATCGGTTGTGGTGATGGTCACAGTATGTTCACAGATAGTCAAAACTGACTATCTGTGGTATGTTATACATCAGATAGGTATTTGTGTACTGCAGTACTTTTTTTTCTGTCTGTTGATTTGTGTTGTGTTTTTTTTTCTTCTTTTCTCTCTGTTCTTTTTCTCTCTTGTTTTAAACTTGTTTGTCTCCTTTATGCATTTCCAATGACCTACAGTAGCCTTCGTTCTTTGTAAATAACTCAAACAATGCGCCCTCTCACCCAGTATTACAAATACACCTAGCACATCAAAGCACCTGGTCTGGAACTTTTTGTGCTATGTGTAGGTGTATGGCCCGGGGTATGGCCATTACCACGAACCATTAACACTTTCAACGCGGCAGTCGTCTGCAGACGACAGTATCAAAATTGTCATTACCCATATTTGGAATCACTATAAGAAATGCATTAAAATAAGTACAAACATGCCTATTGGTACAGTAGAGATAGGCTTTGAAAGTTGGAAAAGGTTTCTGAAAAGTTTCTAAAGCTTACCCATGGTAACTAATACTATAGCCGCGTGGAAAGTGTTTAAGCATTAATACCCACTAATTATTGTTCATTTACCCAATGCAGGAAATCCTAGCAAGTTTGGAGCATGAGCTACCACGGTTGGATAATCAAGCATGGGTGAAGGTTTACTTCATGGAGAAGAAATGTCGCCTTATGGACTTCAACATCAAATCACCTTCTGTAGTCATCGATGGCTACAAGTTTCAATATCCTGGCAGGTAATGTAGAATCAATATTGTTTTTAATTTCTTTCTGAGAGTACCTTATTTCACATTTGTGTTGTAATTCTCTTGGCTTCCACTCTGATAGTCTACTCCCCTTTTAATTTAAAAGCCAGCACTATTCAAATTGCACTTTCACAGTCTCTCGGGTAGCCCTTTTAAATTTCAAGAAAGTTTTCAGAAGTGCACATGAACATGAAGAGTATAATATCTGTATAGGTAGGCCCCTATATTGGATTTGAAATGGCTATTACACGCAACCGTATGGTGATTATAAAATGTCATTCAATACAACTATGATACTTATACATCAGCAATTTTGTTATTATCCAGTGTCAATCATGTTGATATTGGCTCGCAATAAAAATCAGTTAATCTTGTCAACATTTTGCTCTGAACTTGACCTAATACCCGATTTCCCTTAATTTCCTATATCCAGGCTTGGATTTGGCGCGCTAAACAATCCTTTACGAGACGAGCAGACGACGCGTATCCGGCAACATATCGGCAAAGGCGTGCAACTAGAAGTGGACAAAGAGGGCAGTGTTTGGGCAACCAAACTTGGTAAAAATGAGGTGTTTGTCAAAGGGGCGTTTGAGCCGGAGAAACACTGCTTATCGGCGGAGGTCATCGACAGTATGGGACATCTAGACCAAAACCAACCTATGAAGGTAAATAAACATCAAATACTCTATTTCAATGAACGAGTTTGTAACTCTCAGGCATTCAATTAATTATTAATGTGATAAAACACAGTCAGTATTCATCATTATTACAAATATTGTGTCTTGACGTTATTTCAGATCTTCGATATCAAAGAATACAAGGTTCAGTTGGCTCTTGAGAGCAGTAAAACGGACGCGGATAAAATAGACGTGCAGAGACTGAAGCACTTGAGCGTTGTATCTCTAAGTTTTGTCAAAGATGCGGTCAACGATTTCGAGACGCCTTGCTGGATATGTATTGTAGTGCTACCCGCTCTCAGACAAGATCCTAAAGGTAATAGAGAGTTGCATATTTGAACCACTACCTTATTAAGTTCTTTTCTGCTTCATCAATAAGTAAACCTACTTTCCAGCGAAGATGCATGGATACGATCTAAGTATCACTTCCCAGATTCCAAATACAAATAAGTTTGCAGATTATTTAAAGAATACAGTAAAACAGATGGAGTTTGTATATTATAATGAACAACACCGACATTTTCTGTCAGAACAGCCCTTACAACTGAGCAAAAATAATGTATGTGGCTTTTACCGTCTGTACATGATAAACAACATTTACCCTCTACTTTCTTCCCAACAGTTGTAGCAGACGCCGAGAAACTTCTACAGGTATATCGTACAGCTGGTGAAATAGAGAGGAGTAACATGGGCCGTACAGCCAGTCGGAAATGGGCCAAGAAACATCAGCGAAGATCCAATTATGAGAAGGAAAACGAAAAACGAGATGGAAGAAGGGCGAGACTTGAGGAGACCGAGAAGGCTAGGGAAATGGGATACAGACCTAGATATAGCTGGCAAGAAACACAAGAAACACAAAATGGTGAGTTCAGTGTTGTGGCTAGATTGTTAACTAAGACTTGTCTGGTTGTATATAAAGATTTGATGAAGAATTACTGGTTGAGTGTACAGTGTACCTGTTACTCCATTAGAAAACATGTTCCTGATGGAACCTAGCTTAAATTTGCAATTGACAAACTGTATCCCGAAAGCTTTTCCACAGACTTTACAATAAGAGCTGATGTCCACCTTTATTTTTCATAATTACCAAATTAACTGAGATATTTCCATGAACAACTTTTGTGTGGATAAAGAAAATAATAATTCCTAACAAAGCTTTACTTGTTCTGTTCTCATGATAAATGAAACAGTAAATCCAATGATTCTCCCCTCGCACTACATAGGTTTCTCATCTCATGACATATATATCCATGTTATCTTATGACAGGTCTACTAGCTGCTGATGTGGATCTTGACAGGCAATCATCAGTGCGCAGTGATGTTAGTGAAGATTCAGTACTCTATGGATCCACCCCAGGACCACAAATTAGGAAATCAGTACTACGATCTGTCAGCATTCGTAATGCCGGTAAGACAGTGGAATGAAAAATGTATTAAAGGTATATTATGTGATCTTTCCAGGGAACGCCCTCAACATCGAAAAAAAAATTGAAACAGATTTTCTTGCAGATTTACATTTCTGATCATAAATCGTACATACATTCCAAGTTACAGGGCGATACGATTCTTAATTACTTCAAAATCATGGTTTTAGAGTGAAAATAAACTGTCGTGTTAACACGACAGTTTATATTTTCACTCTAAATTCACTCTAAAACCATGATTTTGAGGTTATTAGGAATCGTATCGCTCTGTAACTTGGCATGTATGAACGATTTATGATCAGAAATGTAAATCTGCAAGAAAATCTACTTTCTAAAAAAAATCATGAATAGAGGGCGCTCTCTGGAAAAGATCACATAATATGCCTTTAAGTTAGAATAAAATGTATTCTCGCACAATGCAATGAAAATCTATGAGGGAATATAAGGGTCATAATTCGAAGGTCGTACGCATGAAGGCCGTCCACGAGCACGTCGTAATCAGACTCGTACGCATGAAGGCCGTCCTCGAGCACGTCGTAATCAGACTCGTACACATGAAGGCCGTCCTCGAGCACGTCGTAATCAGACTCGTACGCATGAAGGCCGTCCTCGAGCACGTCGTAATCAGACTCGTACGCATGAAGGCCGTCCTCGAGCATGTCGTAATCAGCCTCGTACGCATGAAGGTCGTAATCATGAAGGTTGAACACATGAAGGTCGTAATCAAGGTTGAACACATGAAGGTCGTAATCAAGGTTGAACACATGAAGGTCGTAATCAAGGTGGAACACAAGAAGGTCGTAATCAAGGTTGAACATATGAAGGTCGTAATCAAGGTTGAACATATGAAGGTCGTAATCAAGGTTGAACATATGAAGGTCGTAATCAAGGTTGAACACATGAAGGTCGTGCTTATGGCCTTCATGCTTATGGCCTTCATGCTTATGGCCTTCATGCTTATGGCCTTCATGCTTATGGCCTTCATGCTTATGGCCTTCATGCTTATGGCCTTCATGCTTACGAGCTTCATGCTTACGAGCTTCATGCTTACGAGCTTCATGCTTACGAGCTTCATGCTTACGAGCTTCATGCTTACGAGCTTCATGCTTACGAGCTTCATGCTTACGAGCTTCATGCTTACGAGCTTCATGCTTACGAGCTTCATGCTTACGAGCTTCATGCTTACGAGCTTCATGCTTACGAGCTTCATGCTTACGAGCTTCATGCTTACGAGCTTCATGCTTACGAGCTTCATGCTTACGAGCTTCATGCTTACGAGCTTCATGCTTACGAGCTTCATACCTACGAGCTTCATACCTACGAGATTCATACCTACGAGCTTCATACCTACGAGCTTCATACTTACGAGCTTCATACTTACGAGCTTCATACGTACGAGGCTGATTACGACATGCTCGAGGACGGCCTTCATGCGTACGAGTCTGATTACGACGTGCTCGAGGACGTCATATTGATTCGATGTATGATTAGCTACAACCCTTCGTCATATTGATTCGTTGAATGATTGAATAAACTCTTACACACGACACACGTAGTAAACCAGCTTGAACCAAACTGCAATGGATGTAAACACAGACAGAACAGAGGAAGAGTTGGTTCTGGATATTTTCGCGCATGATCGTCACTCACACAAAACCAAGTTGGATCACAGTACACTGCGCAACACACACTTCCTTAGGCTTATTTTAAAAACGAATTATTAAACGAAAAACATTTAGCTACAGGATTGTCACTTGACAAAACCACGATACTTCACCACAGCACATGCCAAGTTATAAGATTGCGAAATGGTGGAAGAAATGGCGGGGATACTACTGAGTCTACTACTAATATAATACTATTACTAGTTGCCCAGATGAAGAAGAGCCTAGAACAGGAAGAAAACAAATGTCTGCCGCAGAGGTAGGCTATTTTATATTGGCAATTTTTTATGTACCGTATTAATTAACACGATATCAGATGCCCTACACCAGTGGCGTATAGCCAGCTTTTTGAAACAAGGGCCCGTGACTGGTGAGAATCTGACAACCAGGGGCATGTTGTCCTCGGGATTGTCCTCCGACATCAATCATGCCCGTAGCGTAGGCCTCGGGGTTGTCCTCCGACATCAATCATGCCCGTAGCGTACATATAGTCTCAATGGCCCTATAATCCAGGGGGGGGGGGGGGGGGGGGGGGGTGGGGGCTCAACTTTTACTATGGTTGGGGTGTGCCGCCCAGGCCTAGCAAACAACAAAAGGTTTTAATAACGTTTTGAACGTTCTAAGTTAAGAAAATTGTGTATTAGCTGGGTCTCAAAAAGGGGGCTAAAGTGAACTGAGCCGAGTGGATTTTGTGACGAAAGATAGGGTCTAGGAACTGATTTCCCCCCCCCCCAAAAAATAAATAAAAATAAAATAGGACTTAAGGGGGCTGGCATTTTCTTCGGAAGGGGGGGGGGGGGTCCCAAAAATGTGGATAGACCCAGACAATTTTTTCATGACCCCCCCTATCCAAGAGCTGCATATTTTTATGACCCCCCCTACCTTTTTTTTTCTTCACGCAAGCATGCTTTGATAAATTTGTGACCCCCCCCCCCCCCCATTTTCAATGAAATAATTTTATGACCCCCCCTGTTTTCATGTCAAAAAAACTATGACCGCCCCCCAGTATATTTGGGACCCACCCCCTTATAATTTTGATATAATAGCAAGAAATCAAATTCTCGCGATTCTTGAATATTAAAAAAAAATGGGGGATCCAGGCGCGTAGCCAGCCCAGTCACTCCGAGGGGGCAAGATCCCCATAGATCCCCATAACGGTCCCTATTTCAAAGAAACCAGGTCAAAAAACGGCTGATTTAACATGATTTTCCGCCTTTTTCATCCCCATTTTGCCAATTTTTCCCCGTCCGGGGGGGGGGGGGGGGGGGGGGGGGGTGGGGGTAAGTCTTCCCCCCCCCCCCCCACACGCTACGCTACTGGGGGGGGGGGGGTGTCTAAAGAACTGATGCAGGCTCAAAAGGGGGGCATAAGAGCTAGCAGCATAGGGTGAAAAGGAGGTCTTCAGGGCGGCACATACCTATATATACACCTTTCCAATGTCAGTGCCCCCCTATCTGCTACATCATGTATGTTGATTCCGGCGAGGTGGACAAACTCGCCTACCAAATAGGAGGCAAAATTGTCCACCAATGAGTATTCTGAATTGACCATTTTTCGGGGGGGGGGGGGAGGGGCATGTTTGCCCCATGACACCAAACATGCCCGTAGCCTACGGTAAGACTGACCAATATTTTTACTATAGAGGGCAACATGTTGTTACAAAAGTTGGCAGCAAAAATATGTAGAAAACTCCCTTTTTACCTCTTTAAAATCCATAGAGACGTTGGATGCTGGCTGGGAGGTATTCACTGATATTTAAATAACCACACACAAGCAAGACAACATGAAAGTATAGCCCATATTACGCTAAAATGGTTTAAAATGTGCACAACTTAAACACATTTTGGCAATATGAGACAAAATACTTTTGGTTATAACTTTGTGTGATTATTCAGCCATAAAGAACCATCAATGTTTATAGAAAAGTACTTTGTTTCTATGTATTCCATTTTCAAAGAGATACTTTAAATTTTATGGTCATGCATACCGTAGGCCTATGCTTTAATTATCAATAGATAAGCTTGCCCTACCTGCTACATGTACAGTAGATTCCAGCAGGCATTCTGACGAAGTGTGTACAAATTCGTCTAGAAAATTTGAGGCAAGTTTTTCCACCAAATTTTAATTTTAAATCGAGGCTAGCTTTTAAAAAAGCTAGCCTCGATTTATGGATGTGGACCAGGAACTTCTTTGTAACTTTTCTGATAAAAGTAGCTCAGGGGCTGGGGGTGGGGGTAACTGACATTGGAGGGAATGGGTATAGGTATGTGCTGCCCTGAAGACCACCTTTTCACCCTCTGCTGCTAGCTCATGTGACCCCTTTTTTGCATCAGTTTTTATTGAAAATTCAAAAATCACAAAAATGTACATTCTTGCTTATCAAAATTGAACTATAAACCAGTTCTTAAAACCTACATTTAAAAAAAATAGTTCCTAAGACCCTGTTTTTTTTGTTAAAAAAATTCACTCAGTTCAGCTCTGCATAGCCCCACTTTTTGATGAAAAGAATTGATCCCCCTTCCCCCCCCCCACCCCCTGTAGTATTATTTATTTATTTTGCACTTTTTTGCAAATTTGAAAACACCAGGGTAAGCTTGGCAACCAGAGGTCAAAAAACTCCCAGCTCCCACTTAAATCGAGGCTTGAAAATAAGCATAATAAATTACTATTTTTGGCATGTGCATATTTTTGCTGAAACGGTACCATGTTATTAAGGGGCAAATTTAGCTAGAGTTTAGAGTGGTATAAACTCTGTGACTTTTGGGTCACTTTTCTCCGCGTGGAAACAAATTCTGGAACAAGTGGCCTGCAGGGTTAGGGTTAAATAAACATTATATCTGAAGCAAAAGTGTACTAATGTTATTCAGAAAACTTGCTAAATAATGATGAAAAGAACGACGCCGGGTGATATGCTCATTTCATCTCTCATTCAGAGAGCTATGAATGATTCAGAGCGTACAGCGCTGTTGTAGTTATGAAGACGTTGCAAAGTACATGAAGTATGTCAGGGAATGATTTGAAATGCATGATTGACAATTACTTGTTCTGATCATTAGCCTGAATTTGAATCCAATTTTGATATTCTTGTTTCAGATATATTTTATATTCAAATATTGTTTAGGCTCCAGCCCTCTTGTAAAACGGTGACAGCGCCGTTGATTTTAAAGAAAAGAGCAACTTGACAAATGATTACTGGGATCATTATTATGGTTCAAGTCGACTCATCAATTTACATTAGAAAAACCTCAATTATGTTCCAAGTGTCCTGGTGCCCTTCATAGGTGGGTTGCAAAGTGCATGTGCAAGTGTCATAATCCAATTTATTATTAAGTCATTCACGTTCATGCTTACCTCTTTTTTTCTACACAGAAATTCTCATGTCACTGCAACAGTTTTGTATTAAAGTTTATAAAGCACAAAGTTCGAATGGCTTGTTTAACCAAGGAAGAAACATGATAAACGTCAGCATACATGAAGTCATCAGTGTCCACAGTCCAGTGTAATGATCTCATGGTAAGAATAATTCATAGGCTTTTGACTGAGGTCCACAAACTTCTAGCACAAACTAGATTTCATTTGTCTTAAAGCATTTCAGGTCAAATTTGTATAGACCCAACCAATTTGTTAACTATTGGTGTCCTTTATAGATTGTGACATCTCATAAAAGAAAAGAACATGTTTGGCAGTCAAGAATTCAATCAGAATCATAAAAATATATTTAAAGACCACATGCAAAATATTTGATCATACAAAAAAAGTCAAAAGACGTGAAAAATAATCCAAATTTTTCCATCATAATATACGTACATGAAATAGGATTATAATTTTATGAGGCATATCAAAATAGGCCTATTTGACAAAATAAGATGACGCGGCTAGCAATTCGGTATTATAAATCTACTTTAATTGTTAAAGTAACCCGAGGGTATTTTATAGTCAACATTTAAAAAAGTTTTTATTTCAGAATGACAGTCCTGCCCTTGTAGACCATGTATTTTATATGGCATTTGGATTATTAATTGTTCAACACGGAATCTAAGTTTTTTCCACAAGATGATGAACCTTCAGGTGCAGCAGGGGATAATTATATATAAATGCCATACACTTTCTTGTACAATTTGCCACATGCCTTGCATTTTATCAACAATATAATTAATAATATTCTTGGGTAAAGGGGGAACTCAAGGAAGTTTTTGAGTTGATTTGTTGAATTTTGTGAGTGCTGTAAATATTGAACCATGACTCAAATGTATAACAGTATTAATTTTTGGAAATGAAATGGATCTGAAAATCCCAAATTAAAAAAAATGGCCAATACATTTTTTACCAAAAATGTTGATTTATTTGAGAAAATCACAAAAAACAACACTTTTTTGATCGACACAACTTCCTTTTTTTCCTTACTAATTCGTTCAGGAGGATCCACTGACACTAACAACGGTCAAGTTGAATTGATCATAACAGCACATGTATAGGAAGTCTACTAGAGATGGGGCGCTGTCAGAATGAAAAATGTACCCAGTCCTTAATTATATTTTCTTCACTTTCACTTTTTTGCTTACAGGTACCAGAAGTAGTGGATGTCCAGTTCGAAAAACTTTAACTACCAGTCTAGTACTACATAGGCAAGCTTGGAACGGCAACCTTCAAGATTTGGAAAACTAGTTTCTCTGATAATTATTGAAGCAAGCTTGACATCATTATGGGGGGGGGGGGGGGGGGGGGGGGCGATAGAAATGCAACTTTTTCTTCTGATAATTTGACTCTTGGAAAAAATGTGACTAATTGGCCTACGCATAATTGTGTGTAAATGAATGATGAATTGATGATGCGATGCATGTCTGATACTGGATTATTTACCTGCAAATGACATGTGTTAAAAAAAAGAAGAAGAAAAGGGTTTCATATGGATGCACGAGAATAATGATTCTCACATTGACAATATGACATCCAAAATCATCTATCGTATAGTCCAGAGAATTCAGAAGCCCGAAGCCTCCTACTTCCCAGGTGAAATACAAAAATGAGCTCAATGTGTTTGATAACGAATGGAGACGTATTTTCATTGCGTATTTACCTTATACCGTTTAAGGCAAGTCATGATGTTAGGACAAGAATTTTCCAATACAAGATTAATTTGAATTGCTTAATGACTATGTCTATAGTAGATTATTTAGGATGAAAATTGTTGATAATGTGAATTGTAGTGTATGCAGTAACTTCCACGAGATTAAAGCATATTTTTGGGGATTGTACTCTGGGACGAATTCAATATATGGTTTGAAATCAACATGAATTTTAATATTGTTCTTGATTACAAGAAAATACTGTTTGGCTTAGGAACAGGAGGAGACTGTTGTTCATTGTTTAACTAATGTCTAATACTTATCAAGAAGGTTATCTACGATAGCAGAATCAAATACCTTCATTTCCTGCATTTAACTATTTAATTAAATTCCATTATAAACTTGACAAGCATATCAGATCTCTACCAGCAACAACACAATGTATAAATTCATTGATAAATGGAGAGTAATATTTGTATATCTTTATACTTATTGATGTACGTATTCATGTAACCCAGGTGTGTACTGTATGTTTGTTATTTTTTTCTCTTTTTCCCCAATTATTCTAACTTTATTGTGATTTGTATGTTGTGTGTTTTTTTGAGCGCAATAAAAAACAGAGAAGAAAAAAAGACATGTGTGGAAACTAGAGTTGCAAGAAATATAAATAAACAATTTCTGCCTAAAATAATTTCAATCTTGACAAAGATGTTTAAGTTTGCACTTGAATGCTAAACTTATGAATTGGTTAGATTTGAGGAATAAAGTTGTGTTCTCATGTGCAAGTTATGCAAGAAAAATCCAGAAAATTGAGATTTTGTTGCTTCGTTACATTTATTGCAAATAATTATGCAACATTTTGTAATGTTAATCAACTTAGATCTACTGAAAACTCATCAGCACATTATGATTGCAATAAAAAATACTTAACATAAATTATGCTCTTACAACTGAAAATTAAGATTTTATTGATTGTGATGAGATAATAATCCCATAAATATACATTTCAAGTCACATAGAACCTTGACCATGTTTGGAATTTTTTCTTTCTGTCCACAGCTTTGTGTTATCAAGCTGTTATCAGTGTTTGGTGCCAATGAGATTCCACTTTATTTTTTAAAAAAACACAATTTTTAAAGAATATTTGCAGATGATGTTGCAATATTGTATATTTTCATTGAGATCTTTTCCATGGGATGCCCTCTATCCTTGATTTTATAAATCAGATGTTCATAAATCGTAAATATAGTCTGAGTTTAATTTTACAGAGCGATTCGATTCCTAATTACTTCAAAATCATGTTAAAGGGGGAAGTTAGAGTGAATATAACACGGGGCCAGCGTGACAGTATATTTTCACTCTAAAACCACGATTTTGAAGTAATTAGGAATAAAATCTCCATAACTCTGAATATATTTACGATCGATTAATGATCATGAAGTAAATCTGCAAAAAAATCTGCTTTAAAGAAGAAAAAATCATGGATAGAGGACATCCTCTGGAAAAGCTAGCATAATAGGCCTTTAATATGAAGAAAAATTTGAATAAACATAACAACATTTCAATGGGATACTTTTGTTGGCCAAATTTGATTATTTTATTCATCATGAAGACCAATGATAACAAGTTTGTTCTTCTGTAATTAACTTTGTAATATTGTAAACATTTTTTAAACATTTTAAGTCATTAAAATCGCACATATCAAAATGAAATTATGCGCCATTGTGTAAGGGACGGTGATTTAACCCTTTCCTCAAAGTTAAAAAAAATATGTGTATTTTTAAAAGATATTCATTCTTCTACTTTAACATTTTTTTCCATCCCCTTTTACCATTTATTTATTACATAAGGTTGTTCAAATCACTAATAATTGGTTCAGTTCAAGTCAATTTTTAGGATATGAATGTTCTTCACACTCGAGTGATTTCAAGATTTGTTTCTATTTGACTAATTTTGAGGCTGATTTTAAAAGTACATTAATCTAAATCTACATGGACAACTTCTCAACAGTATACGCATTCATTGGTGTAAGCAAAGTTTTTATGTGATTGAGGGGGGACTCAAGGAAGTCTCTTTTTGAATTTTGTGAGTGCTGTAATTATTGAACTATGGGTTACAGAATCCAAATTTGACATCAATTTTGACCGAAGATGTTACTTTTTTTACCCAATTTTTTCTTCTTTTTGACAAGCTAACAAAATTAATTTTGAGTACAAATTGCTTAAAATTGCTTGATTATTATGTTAAGACACTAATCTAGGGACAAATTTCTCATTTTTTCACCTAAAGTTCTATTTTTGAAATTGTTGGCCCTTTTTGGTCAAAATTTCAAAAAATTCAATAAGGAGAAAAAATTAGAGTTTAGTCCCTACATTAGTGTCTTAACATTATAATCCAACAATGTTGGGCATTTTTTACCCAAAATTATTTTTATTAGCTTGTCCCAAAAATGTTGGGTCAAAAAAGTGATTTTTCTTTGTGATTTTCTCAAAAGAATCAACATTTTTGGTCAAAGTTGATGCCAATTATGGATTCTCTGACCCATATCTTTTCCAATAATATATACTTTTAGGCCTATATGCATTTTATTAATAGTTCAAAAATTACAGCACTTGATAAATTAAAAGTAAAATAGATTATGTGATAACCAAATCACCAAATGCCACTTCATTAGCTATTCAAAAGTGCCTAAACACTGTAAAATAGAAACAAAGCATTAATATCTAAAACAAAGGGAGAAATAACTCAAGTGTGTGAACGACATTGTTTTACCCTTCAAATTTAACTGAAATAAAGAACCAATGATTTGAACAACCGTAACCATGGTAACTAATGACAGATGGAAAGATTAGTGAACAAAAGGTTATATTCGTTCGGTAACGAGAGAATATTTATATTTACATCAAACAAGGTTAACGCACACATTTTGTTTGCACTTTGCCAAAAGGGTAAAATCAATATCCCTTACACCAGTGGTTCTCAACCTTTTTTCCCCACGACCCCTTTTGACATTCCTGGTCTGTACCGTGACCCCCAAAACAAAAATTGACAAAAAAACCACCAGCCGGATATCATAAATGATACTGCTTAGTTTGGATGCGAGCGTAGCGAGCAGGAAATTTTGTATATTTGAACGTTTCTTTTGGGTTTTTCTAAGCTTTTTTAAAGCGAAATGTAACACGGTTCCCCCAAAACCTATATTTATGAGCCCTTCATGCCCGGGGGGGGGGGGGGGGGGGGGGGGGCGGTACTCGGATTTGGTTTGGTCGGGGTGTGCCGCTGGAGATTCAAAACCCCTACCCATTAAGGGTGATTTTTAGGGGGTTTGCTTCATTTTAGACCAAATTTTTGCAAAAATAGACCTAATTTTGGCAAATTTTGGCGAAAATAGAAAAACAGGACCCATGTCTAAGGATTTTTCAGTTGAAAAGCCTACCCATGGCTAAGGCTGTCTCATGAAAAAACGACCCACTGGAGCGGCACGTCCCCGTATGCCTTACCAGTGGCGTAGCTCAGGGGGGGGGGGGGGCAAATGCCGGCAAATGACGGGAAAAAACCATTTGTGCCCCCGCCCCCAAAACCCATTTGTGCCCCCGCCCCCACCCCCTCCCCCTCTCAATCTGTTCTATGTTCTTCTTCATCTGGGGAACCAAACCAGCCATTTCTTCCGCCATTTCACGATCCTGTAATTTTTCGTTTAAGCCTAAAAGTTCGTGTACATGTATTTAAACCAACGTGGTGCTGTCAAGTGCAGACGGTACGATCATTGGCGAAATAATTTTCTCGCAACCGCGCGACCAGCTCTTCCTCTGCTGTGTCTGTGTTTACATTTATTGCAGTTTAGTTAGTTCGGTACAAGCTGGTTTATTATACGTGTATGAATGTGTAAGAGATGAGAATCATTCATTTAACCATACAACGAATCAATATGACGAACGGTTGTAGCTAATCATACATCGAATCAATATGACGTAAGCATGAAGCTCGTAGGTATGAAGCTCATAGGTATGAAGCTCGTAAGCATGAAGCTCGTAAGCATGAAGCTCGTAAGCATGAAGCTCGTAAGCATGAAGCTCGTAAGCATGAAGCTCGTAAGCATGAAGCTCGTAAGCATGAAGCTCGTAAGCATGAAGCTCGTAAGCATGAAGCTCGTAAGCATGAAGCTCGTAAGCATGAAGCTCGTAGGCATGAAGCTCGTAAGCATGAAGCTCGTAAGCATGAAGCTCGTAAGCATGAAGCTCGTAAGCATGAAGCTCGTAAGCATGAAGCTCGTAAGCATGAAGCTCGTAAGCATGAAGCTCGTAAGCATGAAGCTCGTAAGCATGAAGGCCATAAGCATGAAGGCCATAAGCATGAAGGCCATAAACATGAAGGCCATAAGCATGAAGGCCATAAGCATGAAGGTCATAAGCACGACCTTCATGTGTTCAACCTTGATTACGACCTTCATATGTTCAACCTTGATTACGACCTTCATATTTTCAACCTTGATTACGACCTTCATGTGTTCAACCTTGATTACGACCTTCATGTGTTCAACCTGGATTACGACCTTCATGTGTTCAACCTTCATGATTACGACCTTCATGCGTACGAGGCTGATTACGACATGCTCGAGGACGACCTTCATGCGTACGAGTCTGATTACGACGTGCTCGAGGACGGCCTTCATGCGTACGAGTCTGATTACGAGGTGCTCGAGGACGGCCTTCATGTGTACGAGTCTGATTACGACGTGCTCGAGGACGGCCTTCATGCGTACGAGTCTGATTACGACGTGCTCGAGGACGGCCTTCATGCGTACGAGTCTGATTACGACGTGCTCGAGGACGGCCTTCATGCGTACGACCTTCGAATTATGACCCTTATATTCCCTCATAGAAAATCTACCCTGTTAAGGTATTCATTCTTTTCCTGAATTGCTTCGTAATCTAGAAATTTGATGTTGAACGTCTTATTTAGAAGGCATAACATTACTGATCCCATTATCAGAAACATAAAAGATGCACTTTTGTAAGACGAAGGTCGTGTCCTACGCTGTGACCTCCACGTTGGCAAAGGTCGAGTTATGGTTATAGTTATAGTTATAAGGTCGAGTTATGGAATGGTAAACCATTTTAGGTATTACTGAATCCTGCTTTATGAACAATAGTCATAGCATCATTTTAAATCTGAAGAATACAATGTATATAAACTAAAGGGTTCAACAAAAGAAAGTATACCACTTTGTTTATGTCATTTTGAGTAACATTCAATTTTTCTTTTGACCAAACAGGCTAGATAGGCATTTAGATGAATCTTTTAGGCATAATTTGATACCAAATTTTTCCCCTAACAACAAAGATAAACCATGATTAGCACCATTTAAAGAAAATTAGTCACTTTTCAAAAGTCACATTTTCAATACACATACGCGGGAAGAAAAGACCACATGTTACCTGTTCATAATCAAATAGCCCGCTCGCTCAGGCACAACCCAACGGTGATCAATATCCATTTCATTCCCGGCCATTCAAAGTGCCACGCACAGCATTTTCTCGCGGCTTGCGTGCGTTGAAAATGTGACTTTTGAAAAAAGTGACCAATTTTCTTTAATGGTGCTAATCATGGTTTATCTTTGTTGATAGGGGGAAAATTTGGTATCAAATTATGCATACAAAATTCATCTAAATGCCTACCTAGCCTGTTTGGACAAAACAAATTGAATGTTACTCAAAATGATATAAACAAAGTGGTATGCTTTCTTTTGTTGATCCTGTATATCGACCTACACGGGGATTTTCAGTGACTTTGTAATTTTCACGACACATTTTATGTTTCTGGGGATTTTTTCATAATTAACATATCATCACGTCGTCTGCTTTTTGTCTTACAGCTGCATTCAGACAACGAAACATGAGGCAAATAGATGAGGAGTCGAGCAATGGCTCTGCCACTAATGGTCAATATATGGAATCGCCTGGAAATGGAAGACAATGGGCAAAGGTACAATATAGTCAGAGAATTTCACAAATGGGTGATATTTAGTATTGTCTTTGTATCAGTCTGACATGAAATGTTCACAAATGTATTTTAAACATATCCATGAGTGTCACACTCTGATTTATGGTACTTCTTGGCATCAGATGCCTTCGTCATATTATGCTACATTTTCACCAACAAGACCAACATGGCTTATGAATTGCAGACTATTATGAACATTGTTCAATCCTGTGAAATATCACAACATTGTAACTCATGGAAGTGCCTTCTCCACCCGAATTAAAATTGGCGGACGCGGTGAACAACTCAACTCGAGACCTATTTACATATATGCAACTGATGCAAACCTGTTCTGGTATGACACTGTTCTCGTGAGCTAGAAGTCAAGATCTAACTCATCTAAATATCCATCGTCGCTTTTCAATGTAAGACCACATAACCTGTAATTCTATTTATATACATGTACAATATTCCCTAACAAAACCGTTTTTCCCATGAAGAAAGCATAGCTCTATCAAACACTCTTATCAAACTAATAGATACGTTTCAAAGGTAGTGGTACATTATTTTCAACTTCATGGCACTGCATAATGGCTTACCATACCTTGGCCATGTTCCACTGCCTAATCACTTTTATACCGGCGATTTAACTATTGGCCGGTCATAAATTCTCCAATTCACATATTAGGCAGGCCATTGGCCATGCCCAAAGATGCACAAAGGCACTATTTTGATGTAAATCCCACACGTGTCATTGTTTTAGTCTACAATGATAGCAGACTAACAGCCTAAAACAGGCACTTTATGACCTCCGGGTCTTTGTATTACAGAGTCTATAATACAAAGTGTTACGGCAGTCGTTTTAAGTCAGTTGTATTGACGTATACAATACAAAATATATACTATATGTTGAGTTTTGGTTGTGTCTTGATTTCATATGAATGTTTTGCAGCGTCATGTTACAATGTTATCGTAATGTTGTCAATGCTACCTTCCAACAAAATAATAAAACTGCTACCATGTAAAAACGTTCATATGCAACATAAATACATGTAAGACAAAAATAAGACGTTATAAGACAACGACGAAATCTTTTGCCCATTTGGCTTGCAATTACATCAATGTAGACCTATTATTTGAAAAAATCATCATTTCACCAACTGTTAAACATTGCTTGTTGACATAAATAATGTTTTTGTGTTAATTTTATGACTACATCACACAAATTATTAAAGTCCTTTCTATTTTCTCTAATGTTTGATCTAATCCAACTTATTGATTTTATATTACCATTGGCACTTTTAAAATCACCATCGATAATGTGGTCTGAAGAACTAATCGAGTTTAACTATAGTGTTTTGTGAAGAAGACAATTGTCAACGTTCACAAATATTTTAACTTCCAGTTATTTATGTTGTTCTTTTTTTAGAATTGTATTTCCCTGCATAATGAATAATATACTATACATTTGTGTATGTGTGCAATCTATTTTATAGGAAGAATGAATTTATTATTAGAGAAGGTATAATGTGGAAATTCGATTCGTGTTTTGTTTTGGGGTGTGTTTTTTTGGAAAGGGTGAGGAGCTTAGGTTGCGGTGTTGCTGTCTGGCTAAACACAGCAAATGCATCTCAAGAACTGGGAACTGCTATTCTTTGTATCGGTCGTATTCATTCGGTGGGAATCCCTAACAAGCAAAAGGGTTTCATAGAGTACGGTGTCGGGTAATTTAATTGGCCAAGCTTTCGTCAGAATTACCTCAGACTTAAGCGCTACCTCTGACGAAAGCTTGACCTAATAAATTACCTGACAGCGAACTCTGTGAGACCCTTTTACTCGTGTATTTACATATGCACGTTGATTTGACGTAATGATATATGAACGACTTCTATGGTTTTCAATTTTGGAGTATTGTTTCAAACCGATTGTGTGGTTTATAACAATAATAGAATGTGTGACAACAATATCAATAACCAATTTGAGAAATTGGATTATTTTAATTTATAATTTTAATGCAAAATGTATGGTATGTGGCGAGTTGGACCATGCCTTATTTAGTTGAATGTGTATTTCACTTCGTTGTAACGTTTAGGTACACTATATTAAATTCGTACTCTCTTAATGTAAAAGAGTGGTTTTCCACTCTTTCAAGGAGGACAACACGTTTTTGAGTGGAAAAACACTCTAAAACGAGTGAAAAGGGATTTTATATGACAATGTTCCACTCTAAGTGAAAAATTAACTTTCACACTCATTTTAGAGTGGACATTTTCCACTCTAAAACGGGTTGTCTGTCCTGCGTTTCACTCCCTTCACCCCTTTCGAGTGAATTGTGAATTTCCACTCTTTCCACTCGTTTTACATTTAGAGAGTATGCATACCAATTTATCTAAGCTCTTACATCATCATCATGGTACTATAATCTAGAAAGAGTGGTTTTGAAAACAGTAAACACATGTAAACAAAATGGTTAGATTATTGCGCAAAATTGACAATAACATTTATAATCAACTTTGAATGTACTATTCATCTGAAAATTTCAAATATTTTTTCTTGTTTAAAATGTCGATAACCATTTAAGGATTTTTGACGTTCGTGTCCCTGCGCTTAGCTACGTCAGCACTTAAGACCATATAGTCATATCTTTAAGATCTGCACATTTTCTTTCGGAACTAACTATAATCAATGGGTAGAATCCAGCGAAATGATTGCGATTTGCACTAAGGTGTTCAAGTTGATAGAATCAAGTGAGAGTACAGCGTAGAGGTGGAAGATTCACGCTACAGAATATAGGCCCTATATAATGTGTACGCAGTTTTATTTAATTTTGATTTATAAATACACGTGTTTACATTTCAATAAGAATGTCTAATTTTAATTTTATATTACAGGAATACCTATTGGTTGATTTTAGTAATATATCCACAAAGCAGTACTTATACTATTACCTATATTATATGGTAATTTATGTAAATAATAATCATGATTATGCATGAAGATATTCCTTTTATTGTTACGGTTAATTGTATGAAACCTGCATTAAACTGATTCAAGAGTGGTTTTGTATATTTTGTCTCTTATTTTATTTATTTCATTAATTATACTGGTCGATAAATTCGTGTCGTTTGGTCAAGATAAATTAAAAAATCAAAGTACGTGCTGATGTATTTCCGCTTTGTGAACAATTGTGAGTGCATCGACATCGAAAAGTGCTTAGTGTGCACATGCATTTTTTCATGGACGACTGCAATTAGCCAGTTTCATGAAAATCCGCATATTGTCGGGTTTCTGATTGGTTCACATATAAAAAAAAACCGTGCACGTGTTTACCCAACTTATGGACCATGACATTTTATCAGGTTGGTGTAACTTTGTTATTCATATTGAAAGACCAAACGCATGGCTCTCAGATGCCGTTTATTTCATCTTATTTGGTTTTGTCAATCCCGAAATATTACCAATTAACTAAAGCTACCTAAAATCGACGTTTTACTCAGGTTATACCAATCTTCCACCTGTTCGAGTGGTCTTTGCAAATGTTATGCAAATATCATTTTTTGTATTGCGATTTAATAGGTTTAAATAATAGAATGACGTGTCTGTGTAGCCAAACAGAACTGAATATTTTTAAAATTCAGACCGAATGCCTCTACCCTCCCACAATGTTTCAAGACGGATTGATACCCATTGGAAAAACAAGTTAGTATCCGTTTGACGCTTATAAGCATTCTTTCTGTAAAAGTGGCACAACATCGATTTTAAGTAACTTTAGTTTATTGATCATATATCAGGATTGGCAAAACCAAATCAGATGTAATAAACGTCATCTGAAAGCTAAGCATTTCGTCTTTCAATATAAATGTTACACCAACATTTAGAACTTCATGGTCAATAAGTTGGGTAAACACGTGCACGAGGTTTTTTGGGACACCCTGTATACGTTATTCAAATCCTCTTGCAGGTAGGCGTTTATGTGTGTCTCAATGAAATGACCGGCGCGGCGTAAACATGCGTATGTGCGAAGAAATAAAAACATATATTGCAGCGTTCACGCGCATATGAGCAACTAGCAAATAGCTTTCCTCGTGAAAGTTAGATTCGTTTAAACTATGGATTAACCAGTCAGATAAAGGGGCATTCTTTACATTCCCTTAAAATTGCTTCATTTATTGTCGCTTCTTCGCGAGTACTGTGGTGAAGAATCAAAGCGATTTATTTTGAAGCCATTTATTTTGAGATCTCATAGTTTCCCATGACAAAAGATCCACTGTCGACATATAGTCTGCACCTGGGACTAATACGCCTTAGGTAATGTTTGTCTCAGGCCTGTACCCCCGTTCAGTTACCAGCGAAAATATGTCGACTGTTCAAAGTACACTTAGCAATTGTTAGGCAGTCATTATTCTCTAAATATCTAGACTGTTTTGAACTTCAGGTTTCATTTCAGTGTCATTATCAATGCCACTTACTTTGTTCCTCCGATTGAAACGAAGCAAAACTCTCAGTGAATTTCGAAAGGACTTGTTCTTGAATGTATATATCAACGGATTGGCGCATGAATTCAGGAAAGCTAAGAGTACGAATACCTCGTAAACATGCGTGGACAGATACGACGTATGAAGTACACCAAGATTAAACAACAGAAATGATAACTGATCCGGTAACCAGCAAATGATGAATGTGACTATCACCAATAACAGCATTTTGATTAGTTTCTTACGAGTCCGTATGGTAGCTATGATCAGCGAACTCTGCCCAACAGTGCCAGCTTGCTTGCGTAGCGCGTGAATACTTCGCACGTGTGACACCAGCATTATTATCATTGGAAGGAAAAATTCTATCAGGTATAATAATACCCCGAAAACTGCCTGAAACTGTCTGCTTGGCCAAATGACGGCGCAGGTGCTGTTTACCTTTTTGGCCACAAAGAAAATATGCAGATTTACCAAACCGCTTACTAACCAGATGGCTGCAACAATTATCCATTTTGAACGAGCACGAACAAAGAGTAAACGATATCGTATCGGGTAAACTACGGCGAAATAGCGTTCTACGGATAACATGGTAAGTGTATACACTGATGCAACTATGGAGATCCACAATGTTACGTCAGACCACACAAAACGACAATAGAATTCTCCAACCTGGTTTAGTTGAGGAGTCGGAATGATGAAGATTGATGTCAATAAGTCCGCCAGAGCCAGGTTAAGTATCAAGGTGTTAGCAGCGGAATGAAATCGAGGTTTACGTATGTACACGCATATGACGAGGGTATTGCCAATGATTCCGATGATGGCCAGAGATATCTGGATGAAACTTTTCCAGTTCCATTGTACCGCAGCATATTTACTGGTAGACAGTTGATGAAATAATGACCCTAACCAGTAACGAGACGTATTTAGTGCCACCGTATACATAGCTTGCGTATAAAATGAATGGAATCTTACGGAATTATACAGTACACCCGGTGAACTTGATGCTGGTGGAAGAATTATATGTTGATGCAAAAATTAGTCCAACTAGCACTATTATAAGCGACTCCTTCACCAATATATTCTGCGAGACATCGCTTGGTCACGCCACACCGTTACAAAATTACACCTTCCACTGATGAAATTTGCCACCGTCACTTTATTTTGAGAGCATAGCTAAGTAACAAATGATGTTGAAAACACATTCCCATCCCAAATTAATGTAGTTATAGATGTCTCAAAATTTATAAATGACCCATTCACTCACTCATTGGAGTAAATACTTGGCTTACCAAATAAAACGAAGTCTCGTACGTAATCGGTTATTAGAGTATTTTACCCTAGACGTGGGACGTGCATTCGTTAAATTTCAACGTACATATTTTGTTTTTGAATTGTGCCAAACGTTCGATTGTAATGTCATGAAAGTTCAGACCAGCTTTCTCAGAACAGGAAGCTTTTTAGGTTAAGGAGTGTTGCAAATAGCTTATAGATGATAAAGAGGTAATGATAATCTCTGGCAATTAATAATCATCAAGACCGCGTACAGTTTGTACATTCACCTTTTCAAACTGATTTTAAACGATTTCGGAACCAAAAGCATGAAATAATTTCTCGTTGAACTCTTGTGAATAAATCCATACCTCGTAATAAGCATTAAGATCATACATGATCATACTCCACCAACGCTGCAGCGCTTGCGCTCTGACACATGCGTATTAGTGCCCATAACAAAACCAAAACAACGCCCGATCAGGAAAGCGTTTTCCGATAATTCGATCAGCCCGGTACGCTTTGGGTGAGAGCGGCGAACGCTCGGGCCAACGCTCAAGTAGAATTCATGCCAACTTTGTACAGTGTTGTAGCATTGCTGCTGTCCACGGACCAATCAGCAAGCATAACACTTTGCCCGACTTTTGACGTCACATATTTTTTCTTGAACTCCCATTCATTCAGCCGAAATAGGCAAATCCCAGGCAAATCAAACTATTTTTGCTGATGGAATGATATTGTGAAGGTATGTTTAAACAGTATGCCTAAGCAAGTTTGTTACGATGTTGATGCCTGTGATGTGTTAGAAATACAAATTTCCGACGGTTTGGGAGATAGATCGTCTGTTCTCCAGAATACCATAGGCCCCGCCACAGCGTTGAGTTGGTCGAGCGTTGACCAACGCTAGCGTTCAGCGCAGATCCCCGATGAGTCGCAGAGCGTTGGTACATTTTGTGACAAGTGTAGCTTTGACAACTCTTGCGCTCAGCGTTCGAGCGTAGTGGGGTATGATCATACCTTTTAGCCTTGCGTATAATTCCCGGTATAAAATTAAAAGCATCACATGATTCCATTTTCGCAACCGATATCTAAATCTCCAACCGATAAATAAAGCACGATATTAAATTTAAAACTTTTTATCTGTTTAATTTTATCAGTACGGTTTGGTGAAAATGTTATCTACAAACAATCCTGAGATTGTATCAATCTGTCGAGATATTTAGTTTCAGAATGTCTTGTTGTACCAGGGTCTATAATGGCTGTACGTAGTTCGCAATTTAATTTATGCAAACACATTACGGTTATCCATCAATCAATTTTGCTTAGCAACCCGTAAGTCTCTAACATGTCTAAGATATTGGCGAATTAGGTAAAATTCGTATCGTGTTTGTAGAATTCTTCAGTTGTTTTGTTGGTTTAGAGGGGTTACTCACGTATATAAGGTATGTATGTGCCGCTATGGATCGCTTTTGCAAAGATTCCCTAAACATGGCCCGGTTGTGCTGAAAACTCTATACATGGGTTCCAAATTGCGAAAGAAAAAACATGCGTCCCAAATCGCGAATAAAACAGTCAAATTAGCCATTTTTGAGGTAAAAACAGCCATAAAAGTGGGTCTGGATTTCAAAACCTCCAACAGCACCCCCCCCCCCCCCCCCCCCCACACCACACACCCACACACACACTTCAAAGTGTAATTTGAGTACCGGAGTTAAGGCTTCCTCGTGGCGCCGCAGCGTAGACGATATAATTGGTTTTAAAGTGAAACGTTGAGGATAAATTAATGACACTGTGGCCGAGTGGTCTAAGGCGTTGGTGTAATGACTTGTATTAGCTATGAACACTTTTACGAGTTCGAATTTCACTTGGGTCACATTTTTTGTTGTCTTTATTTTTGTAACAAAAGACGTTGTTTTATCAGTTTAAACATTGGAAATTTAATTTATACTTTACAAATGCTTTTTTCCGTAACTGTACGGCTTTTCAAGAAGCACGCGGCGCAGAGTGAAAATAAACTGTCCTGCTAGCAGGACATTTTATTTTTTACTTTAAGTTCACTCTAAAACCATGATTTTGAAGTTATTGGGAATCGTATCGCTCTGTAACTCAGGATATATTTATGATTTATGATCAGAAATATAAATCTGCAAGAAAATCTAATTTCTAAAAAAAAATGAATAGAGGGCGCCCCGTGGAAAAGATCACATAATATCCCTTTAACTCGTCTGAAATCTTATAACACCTCGGTAAACACCTATATTAATGGATGATAAAAGAAGACGTTAATTTTGCGAACAAAAATAATGGTCGACATACCATTTCCTTTGCATTATCGAGATATACACATGAAACTATTTTTAACATAAGACATGAGTGATCTGTGACAACGAGAGATAAGTAAGGTTCGGCTGGATTGTTCATATATCTGTTCAGCACGTCACTTCACCTCACTATACTTCACTGCACTTCTCTTCACTGCTCTTCTTTTCACTGCACCTGCACTTCATCTGCATCTCAACTGCATGCAGGGGCGTCAATCCTGGGTGGAAGAGGGGGACATGTCCCCCCCCCCCTGTTTTGAGGTAGGGTGGACACAATATCAAATCCCCCCCCCCCCCCCCCCCCCCATGTGTTCACTCAACCCCTAAAAATAATAAGGGATTCTGTATTTTCAAGGTTTTCAAAGAAAAATGTATGAAAAGAAAAAGTGTTAATTTAAACAAATATGTACCTGGAGAGCCAACCCAGAACCTTGGAAACGCCAGAAAACCGATAGCTCCGAGGGGCGCTACCCCCTTAACCAACCCCGACGGGGCTATGCCCCTGGACCACACCGAGGCCCTTAAGTGGCCCCTGGCCCCCACGCCGATTTCATGATGTCCCCCCACATTTCAAAGTGGATTGACTCAAGTTGAGGGGATTGTGGGCTGAGGCATCGACAAGACAAGAAAGAATTAAACAGACACTATTTGATCTTTTTATTAACACAACAACACAAAATAATATCATTTGTATCAACATTCAACAACGAACATTTCAATTAAAATATCGGTCAAATCGAACACTGGTTGGGGCACATCCCCCTTAGACTCCCTGTGCTTCGTATATACATTCATTAACAACAATTCAGTTTATTATATTATTTACAATTTATTTTCATTTTTGGACGGGCAACTTATGATGTCCCCCCCCCCCCCCCCCCCCCCCCCCCACACACATTTAAATGTGGATTGACGCCACTGATTGCATGTACCCCGTGCATTTCATCTGCATCTCAACTGCACCGTCCCCGAGCACCTCTGCCTCTCAACTGCACCCACATATTAATTACAGATTAATTCTATTACTATATGTATACGTACTGCCCTCTTTGGTAGAGAAGCGGTGAATATTAGCGGTAATAATAGCCGATGAGGGCCACATCCATAAAAGTACACAATTCTTTGAAGAGTGGGATACAGACTACCGGCTGGCGTAATTTGTGGATACACATAGATTTGCAATGAAAGACAGTGAGCAGGAGAACAGCGATGACATGCTAAGTAAGTGAAACTTCGTACTTTCAGGCTAAATTTCTCAAAGAGTGTAGTTGTAATTACAGAATAAGTTGTGGTAGCTGATAAAATGTGCTTTAAGGTTTTCATTTATATCAAATATTTACCAGCCTAACAATGTGTTAAAAATGTACACCAAGGTATACCTTTTGGGTTGACCTTAGGCGTGTAAAGGTAGGTTGATGCACAGCTAGCTATGTACAGCTATGTACAGTCTCACGGTAAACTATAGGGGCATGTACATTCCTATGCACTCCATATGTATTTGTATTTGGCGCGCATATTTAGTCTGCTAAGCAGCAGGATTTAATAGCGCGTGCAAGGGTCCAATTGTCATATCGATTGGCTGATATTTACAATAGCATGTACACAATCTTACAGAATCAATACCTCCTTGAGCAACTCATTAACATAGAGGTGAACCTTTGGTGACTACGGTAGTTGCTATGTTGTTGGCAAGTGGTTATATAACCTTGGTGTCAATCCAATATGTGATTCCAAATAATTTATGGTAATGAAAATTTTTGACATTTTTGAATATTTTTGTGAAATGTTGGTATGTCGTGTGCAGACGCCTGCCGCGTGGAAAAGGTTAACATGAAATACGACGAATACAATGTGAACTCGTGCACGCAGGCCTACTCCATCCAAAGTTATGACTCGTATATAACTTTATTCCTTAACAATTATCTTAATCTACACGCCCGTATCTAATATAATAATAAAACGTACTCACGCATAAAATAAAATAATTATAACCATCATGTGATGCTCGCTATAAGATACGAATAGATTTTCCAACTCTCTGCTTTAGGGACCGTTCATTATTTATGGTGGAGGGGGGGTTGGGTAAAATATAGGGGGGGTCATGTAACTTTCATATGTTGAAATAGGGGGGGTTATGTAACTTTTTATTCTTAAACAGGGGGGGTTGTGTAACTTTTTTAAACTATAAAGATGGTGGTGATTGGGGTGATTTTAGAGGCTATTTTGGAGTGTAAATGCAAAAATTTTGTGCGCTTCGCGCACATTTTCTTACGACCTTTCAACTTCAAAACATGTAGGCTACTTATGATGAGACTACTTTCGTACAGCAAATCTTTTTTGTGCATGCCCTGCTCGGACGATCTGTTGGAAAAACAACTATATAAACATCAATGGTTGAAAACATTAGAGCCATGAGGTGTATAAAAACATGTTAATAGCCTAGGCCTATGTTCCAAAATCCAATTTGATTAAAAACGGTAATTTCTTGCATGCTTTTCACCTCGTCTCACTCTCAGCTCTGCACCAAAGCTCACAAGAATATTTCATACGTTTTTGTCTGGATGTTTTAACTTTTTTGGGGGGTTATAAAGACTCACAAAACACCCAAAATGTATATATATGACAAATGTTCCGCCTCGCTACGCTCGCAATGTAGTTAGTCATTAAATTATTGGCCGTTCAGAGGGCACAACCAACGAATCCATGGGACAAGTTGATTTTGAGGGGGGGGGGGGGGGTTGTGTAAAAATCTATTGGTTAGTAGGGGGGTCATGTAATTTTCAGTTTCAGCTGTAGGGGGGGTTAGGTAATTTTGACATACGAGTCTTGAATTTGTCCCAACCCCCCCTCCACCATAAATAATGAACGGTCCCTTATGATCTGCTTCCAACGATTGTTAAATTTGGGCCAACACTGTAAATCTAGCTAAATGGGTTGTGTAAGAAAATTACACAACACTGTTTAATATTTATATGAACCCAGCAACTATTGTTTAAAAAATTACACCTACTTTGTAAATTTTCACATACCTTCTTGTAAACTTATTTTTAAACAACCGGTTGCTAGGTTCAATAAACAGTGCTATTTTTTACACAACCGGATTAACAATGTATAATCATAACATACACACACAACCACGCTACAGTTATTTTGATCCAATAATGTAAATTGGATGGTAGGATGCATAACCTGGCTGAATATATGCTGATTATTTCCACAGCACAATCTGGATATCACAATTTTGTATAAAACAAAATCAATCAAACCTCGCCGCAAAGCAACAAACTCTCCAAAATATTATACATTGAATTTACTGAACATGCTCAACTATTTTTGTCCATCATCTACACGTACAAATAGTCATCGGTTCAAGGCGACTCATATCCCCCTCCCCCCCCCCCCCTCCTACCGCCACCCCCTCCTCCTCGATCCCCCACCCACCCATCCCCAAAACATCCCATTCCTCTAACACCTTACCAACAAGTCAACAACAACAATCATTTCGTTAGTCTTCCAAATCGAAAGCGCCCTAGCTCCCTAATCATGCTAATAGGATCGAGGTTTCGATTTGGACGACGGACGCTTCTACGACGGTAAGATGGCACCTCGAGTCATATGCGCATGCGTCGACTTAGCAAGCCGTCGGTTGTTCAATTTCTGGGACCTGTCTTCAGCTTTCGATTAGCACGACGGACGATTTTACGACGGTAAAACACAAAACGTTACCGTCGTCATCACTACGTGTTGTAGCATTTAGAGGACCAACGGATGACAAAATTGACGCATGTGCACATGACTCAAAGTGTCATTCAACCGTCCTAGATTCATTCGTCGTGCAAATCGAAAGCTCCCTAGGACAGGTCGAAGCAGGTTCGTAAACAGGATTTTTTTTAGGGGGGGGGCGTATTTTTTGGAAAAGGTACATTGGTTCAAAACAAATCGTAAAGGTTGCCCCAATTTGTTATTAGTCATCTCAAAAAAAATTAAAAGCGGTGGGGGTGGGGGTAGGACTAGGACATATTTTAGTCCAAAATGGCGCAAAAAATGCTTTATACAAAGGGAAGGGGGGAAGATTTCGGACAAAATGGGTGGGGGCGTTTTCACAAAAAAGGGTACATTAGTACAAAAAAAGGTACATTAGTATAAAAAGGTACATTGGTACCAAAAAAAGGACCTTTTCAGATTTAGGGGGCGTCCCCCCCCCCCCCCCCACACCACCCCCTGGTTACGGGCCTGGGTCGAAGACGGGTCCCAGAAATTGGACGAACAACGGATTGCTAAGTCGACGCATGCGCACATGACTCGAGGTGTCATCTTACCCTCGTAGAAGCGTCCGTCGTCCAAATCGAAAACTCCCTAATTCATGGTCCGGCGACTGATATCTTTACACACAGGCAGCCGCGAAGCGGCTTATAGCTACACAGGCAGTAGCGAAGCAATACTCATGCAATTTTGATACAGTGAATATTTTTGGAACACGTTGTAATAGTCCAAAGTCACAATAATTGTTGATAACACTGTAATTTTCTAAACATACCCAAAATGTATTTTATAAAATAATTAAAATAATCCTACGCCAATACAGGCCTTCCTTATTATTACACAATAGGCCCCGTTATCCCGGACAGCACGGCTCACCATGGCAAAAATGACAAAGTTGAAACCGCACCACAATAAAATAATCTCGCAATTTAAAATGCACGCAATTATTATAGTTTAACATCGCCTTCCAACATCAGAAGACGCCGCGCCCGGCTTTCATCTTGTAAACACGTCCACACGTACGCTAATTGACTTTTTTTAAATTGACATTTAAAATTCGCTCAAAATCACTCAAAAATTGTAAACCAGTGCTCGATTACGGTCACACGCACAGGGATACTTCAACTTACGATATCAATTTTGATGCAATTTGACAAAGACTAAAAAGATAAATTCGAGTCAGTGTCAAAAGTCATAAAAGTACGCTGCAAAACTGATCAATTATTGAAAAACGCAGTATATCTATACATGTTATATTAAATTGAACGGTGCATTCATTTTATAAACTTTCCGTCGTGTCTTCGTCAGGAAAAATGTGCTCAACTTCACCGAAACTCGCAATACATCTCAATCTTTGGTCCTAAACTATTCTATGGATATTTAAGAATAATACATCGCAAGGATGTCATCGTATTTACCTTATTTCTGATGGATTTTGAAATCTCAAGTCAACACTATTCCGGGTTTTCCTCCTCAGCGTTAATCATTCAAAAGCAAGATGGAGCAGACGAAAATAGACGCTAACATCAAAACGCGCGATTGGCCTATACGGGTCATGTGATCTCCGCGCATAAATTAATTAAGAGTAGCCCAATTAGCGAAAGGGCAACTATAAAATGCGTACAATTGCAATAATAATAAAATATCCAAACATTTAAATGAGCGGTTTTCCAATTTTCCGTGAATTCTACTTAATCAAAACAAATATATATTTGGTATCATTAGAAAGCCAACAATGTTCTCATTAAAAATGACATTTGAGCCTCACACCATCAAATAAAGTCTTACCATCATAACAGCATTATGAGCTCATTTTTGATAGCTTTGCACTGATAATTTGAGATGTTTGGTCATGTTTAACATGTTTAAGGACCTACATGTATTCCGTCGAAACCACATACGGTACTATTTTAAAGTTATTTTTTAATATTTAGGTAGACTATGGTTAGCTTAGTTACATACAAGCGACCCCCAATATCTATATTGATATAATTTTTTGTTATGATGACATTAAGCGAAAACAGGAATTTTGGTGCTCATTGAGCAGATGAAATAACGTTCCATAAAAGGGTCTCCCGTAAGCAGTGTAACTATTGACTCACGTAACATAAATGGTGTCTTAATAATTAGTACAATAATTGTATAGCCCTAGTGTAAGGTCCGAAGTTTCCCGCTTTGTAACTGTCGAATTCCGCGTTTTTCCGCTTTGTAAATTTTGCATTTTTCTGTGATGTATATAATCTATCTAATGATCTATAAAACCAAAATAAACAAACTTTACAGAAAAACACATCATTTTTGATTTTTAGGCTTACCTTATTACTGTAGCGGCTGTAGCCGACCCTCTAAATCGCCATTGTATTTGAACGTTGATATTGTTTTATTCAAGACTATTTATAAATTGTATGTTTTGGACGTTTTTTGTGCATTTTTTTTCTTCTTCTTTTCATCAAAATGTCATTTTCCGCGTTTAACCTCAATTCCGCGATTTCCGCGGAAATTCCGCAACGCGGTAAACTTCGGACCTAATACCCTAGTGATATTTGGATGCATCTGAATCGTTGAAGGCCTCCTTTCGCGTTACACAACGATTTTGGCTTTCGCGACATTATTTTAACTTTACACATTTATATTTGCTTGCATACCCCCTGAGGTAGTAAAAGTATACATTTTCTGAAGGGAAATTGCATGAGGAAACCAAATATGACATTGAAATTAAAGTACGATCGAAGACTAAAATGGTGAGATTCACAAAGTTCGGAAAAATATCAGAGTTTTTTTATTTTTTATTTTGAGATCCATATATTTTTTATACATCCCCCTATCATTTTTTACTTTACATATTTGAATTCCTATTGGGAGGCGAGTTCATAACGCGTGACCTGAATTGAAATTGATTTTGGTCATTTTGAATTATAACCAAATTATTATTTAATCATTGAATTGAATAAAAAATATGTTGGAAGCCCGCGCTGAGAATTGAAGGTATGTTGCCACTTCGCCCTTTCCTATTTCGTCCTCTTGCCATTTCGTCGCCTCCCAATTTGTCCTTTCCCACTTCGTCCTCTCCCATTTCGTCCTATGCCATTTCGTCCCGATGCCATTTCATCCATGTGTCAGTTCGTCATCTTTCCAGTTCGTCCTTTCCTATTTCGTCCTAATGCCATTTTGTCCTCTCCCATTTCGTCCTTTCCCATATCGTCCCTTTTCCATTTCGTCCTATTGCCACTTCGTCCTTTGCCACTTCGTCCTCTCCTATTTCAGTTTAGGGTAGTGTGGCATGCAGCAAAGAAAATGGGAAATAGCATTAGTTTGAAATAGCATAAGGAAGACATGGGAGAGGACAATGGCGATGGACGAAATAGCATTAGGACAAAATGGCAAAGCTCGAAATGTGAGAGGCCGAAGTGGCAAAGAAGATAATGGGAGAGGACGAAATTTCATTAGAATCCATTCCATTTCGCCCTATTGCTACTTCGTTCTCTCCTTTTTCGGTTCAGGTTAGTGTGGCATGCAGGAAAGAAAATAGAAAATAGCATCAGTTTTAAATAGCATAAGGACGACATGGGAGAGGACAATGGCAAAGGACGAAATAGCATTAGGATGAAATGGGAGAGGACGAAGTGGCTAAGGACAAAATGGCAAAGGACGAATTGGGAAAGGACGAAATAATACAACACAAGGACGAATTGACAAAGGAAGAAATGGGAAAGGACGAAGTGATAAAGGACTAAATGGCAATAAGACCAAATGGCACGAGGACGAAGTGGCAATAGGACGAAATGGGAAAAGATAAAATAGAAAAGGATGAAGTGGGAAAGGACGACATGGGAGAGGACGAAATGACAATAGGATGAAATGGGAGAGGACGAAATGGCAATAGGACGAAATGGCAATAGACAAGGTTTGTCAAAAAGTGTCCCATAGGGAACAAAATTGTTTTCAAAATAGACTATTGATAAACCATATTAGTCTTCTATCAAATTTACTTCATCCTATTAAATTTCACCACCCAACTGCCAAGATATCAGTAACAAGAGTGCGATTCCCATTTTGGCCACTTTTGAACAAGAATTGGACTTTCAATTGAAAAAAATGCGTTTGTGATTCTAATGATAAATAGGATATATGTCAATGTAAATGTTTAAAATACACTCAAATTCAAATATTATGGGGTTTTGCCATGGATAATATGGATGAAAATAAGTTTTCTAACTATTAACATTTAGTCGGTATATTATGTATTATTGATTTTATTAATTATGCTCAATTACACAATGAATGTTGATTGTAATAAAAGAGTTGTCTGTGCATGAAAAGTGTCCAACATGCCGAAGGAGCTTTGCTATAATTTGATAACGAAAGTTCCAAAATGGATAGAAAAAGTTCTTATGACACATGAAAGATTGCTGAACATGATTATTAGTACTTCACGTCCAATTTTGATATTCTTCATACACTTACACTTATTGAAGTAATTAGGAATCGTATCGCTCTGTAACTTAGAATATATTCATGATTTATATGATCAGAAATTTAAATCTGCAAGAAAATCTTTTTTCTAAAAAAAATCATGAATAGAGGGCGCACCCTGGAAAAGATCCCATAAGATGCCTTCAATTCCCATGAAAGACCGTTTAAAACAAATATTTAAGGTCAGATTCGTGTTAATATGTTTTAAGATGAGATGTCATTGGGTGGATTGCACCAACATCATTTTTGTGGTCGTGCGATATTAGAAAGTTGTTGTGTAAAAGAAATTCATCCAACACCAAATACGTCAATCTTTGTTCAAGCTGTGAACTTCAATTTTTTTTAAAAACTAGTGCTATTTCAGATAGAGTAAAGTTAATTAAATATTTGACAGTAATAAAATCACACTATATATAGCCTTTCTAGAGCAGTTTTGGTTTTAAAAATGACCGAGTCCCAATTGTGCAGCTACTGGCAAGACTGGATTGCCTTTGGCTATGTAAGTCTGATTGAACTGCATGTCAGAACCACGCACGTAGATCGGCGTCATCATTCTTGTATTTTTGGATCCAAAAATACGACATTCATCAAGAAAACTACTCCTCCCACTTCCATTGTAAATTGTTGACTATAAGGATTTATGTCAACAAAAACCAACGGGCGACGAGTTTGCTTATTTTATACAGAAAAATCAATACACAAATGTCTAGTCGTGGGACGGTTCTGGCATGCTTTCGAGTCATAACAGGCAATATTTTCATTGAAAACTAAATATATTCTCCTTTTTTTACGCCTATCACACTTTGATGACTATTGAGTGTAAAAACGGAAAAAAGCCTCCCCCAAAATAGTTGACACGGACGTCGGACCGGGAAAGACCTGAGATGGGTTGAGGTTAAGGAAGTGAGTTACGTGTATGGGTAGTATATTGGGGTAGGGTGGGCGTGGTGATGTCGGGTGTTCCGACGGGGATAGTGGTTTTTAGGATCGAGATGGGTGTGATGAGACATGAAATATAATTAAATTCCAGTCAATTTGACATTCAGCAAAGTAAGACTAATTGGAGGATAATAATTATATATAATTTGTCTTTTCGTATATAGGCTGCCCACAAAATTTACTCTGAAAAAAGAAAATGTGTAATTAATGATTTTCTTTTCGAGATATCGACGATTATGTAAATTGTTCTCCATAGAGCTCTGTATAAAAGCTCATTTTCTACACCCTTTAATGCAAAACCCTGCGACATTAAGACTTCTCGGACATGTGCCATAGACGTAAATGATTGCTTTAAACAATTTAAAGTTTAACATATATTTATCGAAATGGCAGAAATATGAGGGTTTAATGTTCGCTATTTACACTCTCAGAACAGGTTTAAAAAAAACATGGGTTAAAAGAATGTTGGTTAAAAGCTATACTACATTGGTTAAAAATGAAGCGTTAGTTATAATTACTTTTAATACTGCGTTGGTTAAAGAGTAAAAATATAATTCATTTTTAGTTTATTCAACGTTGGTTAAGGATGACCATAATATGTCAATCGATGGCGAGGATGTTGAACAAGTTAATCGCTTCAAATACCTAGGCTCTGTGAAAACCACTTCTGCTAGTTGCACAGCTGATATAAGAGCTAGAATTGGAATGGCCAAGGGAAGGATGATAGAACTCCAGGACCTAATGGAATGACCGCAACCTCACAACAAACCTTAAAACAAAGATTGTAAAAGCATTGGTATGGAGCGTGCTCCTTTACGGTCTGGAGGGATGGACTCTAACCAAAGCAGATGAAAATCGCATAATGGCTGCTGAAATGTGGATCTGGAGAAGAATGTTAAGAGTTAACTGGAAGGAGAAAAGAACCAACATAAGTATCCTGAAAGAACTTGGTGTAAAGAGGCAACTGCTAGGAGAGATTATCAAAAGAAAGCTGGCCTACTTCGGGCATCATTAGAGGCAGTGGTAGCTACTGGCACTCCACATCATAGAAGGAAAAGTGGAAGGCAGCAGGAAAAGAGGTCGTCAAAGGAAACAATGGTTCGACAACATCAAAGAATGGACTGGTATGAGTCTTATAAAGGCCAAGCGTCTGGCACAAGACATGACAGAGTAGCTTGAAGAAAGATGATCCGGAGATGTGATCGTATGGCAGCCAATTGTTAGAACTGACGGAGGCCGAAGAAGAAGAAGAAGAAGAACGTTGGTTAAGGCATCATAATTTTAACCAACCATAGGTCATAACAAGATTCCCGCCAAAGAATTTCAGTGGCGAGAAAATATTTTGCGCATATTATTTAGACCACGTTAGAATTTGTATATGAAACCAATCGTGTTATTTTCCGCCCCTGGTATAATTGTGCCCGATATTGGACCAATATCGATTTTACATTGGCGCTCTTCAATTGGCATCATGTTGCCAAACCAATATTGGACCAATCTTGGTTTTACATTGGCTCTTCAATTGGCATCATGTTGGCAACCAATATTGGTCCAATAATGGGCACAATACCAGGGGTGGAAAATAACACGATTGGGTCATATACAAATTCTGACGTGGTCTAAAAATTGCCGCCGCTGTTACAAGTTATCGCTTCCCGGCCTTTTGGCTAGGATTTTGTGCCTTGCCCTTTGCCAAAGTTGGTCCTGGCCACGGGTTGGCGCCAATATTGAAAGCCAATATTGTGCCAATGAAACATCAATATTGTAATGTTGTCTGGGTTAAAGTTTAGCGACAAAAATAAAAGTTTAACCAACATTTTTTAACCAACTACTGTTGGCTAAAACATATTAACCAACAAATAATTAAAAATTGTAGCCAACCACAGATTAAAGTTTAACCAACCACTGTTGGGAGATTGTCCTCACTCACAATAATTTCATCTTTGGTGAGGATAACTACCTTCAGATTTATGGGCACTAAGATGGCTCTTTCTATGGCTTGTCTTTTCATGGGTTTATTGGAAAGCCGACTCCTCTTGTCTTCTCCAAAAGCGGAGCGGTACATTGAATGATGATATCTTCTTCACCGACTTTGACAAAAACATCTGAAACAATTTTACCGTGGTGTATATTTATTTATTTTTGACCGTCGTGATTGTATCATTCTAATGATTTTATTTATTTATTTATTTTGACTCAATCAGTGTATTTCTACCCAATGTGATTCAGTGTCACCCAATTCCATTTTAAAATTTTCGCGGCCATTATTAAAATACCAGTATTTTCTTTGTATCTCTCCTGAAAAAATACAATCGATTTCTGCTATAATTAATGGTCCGTCCGGTAGTGAGGGAATTGTGCATCGTCCAACTAGTGTACTCAACATAATAAACTGGCAACATGATTGGAGACGAGCTGGTTATAGCAATTTTGTATACGGCTAATTCGGTTGTTAGGGGAAATTTCTTCAATATTCTAGCATTATAAAATGGTATTTTGTTTCGATTATAGTCTAGTGAATGCCAATTATTAGGAAGAGAGTAAGAATACACAAAACTGTATCTAAATTCGATGTAAGTGTGACTCTAAAAGCCTATCTGTGGTCTATTCCAACTGTTTCTAATCACTAATCAGGCACTATTTTTTTTTTTTTTTTAGTAGTATAGTATTTAGTAGGCCGTTATAAAGCTTAATTAAGCTTTCTATATAATTATTATGAGTAAAGCAAATGCCATGTTTACTATCATAGAATATGGTATGATCTGTGTGAGAGTGAGAATACGGCAATATCCTCAAATAGGTCTTACATACTGCATAAAGCACAAGGCAGCTATCATTTTTACAATGTAAAACAACTGCAAAACAATTGCTGCCTCATGCTTTATTCCGTATGTAAGACCTATATGAGGATATATTGCAGAGAATACTTCTCAACACTCCATCCGGAGCCAAACAAGAAGGAAATTGTGCGCCGGGACCGGTGTGCTTTGTTTGTTGTGTGGACTGGTTTGTAATGTTGTATCAGAGAGATGTTATTACTATAATAATACCTCCCTGGTTGTATGAATATGATAGGAACCGATGATATGCCATTAATTACATAAAAGAAATATTTTTAAAAATCTGCATTTTTTTATTCAGTCAAAACTACAAACTTAAGACATTGTAAAATAAGGCTGTACTTTTTGTTAGGCTAATTAGGCCTAGTTATTATATTAATCAAATGATATCATAGTAGCTATCGCAGGCCTAGTCGCAGTAACAGTGTAACTCAGGATTAAGTACTAATAATCAGTAGTTTGATAATGTCCAGTGTTAATGACTAATTGAGATTCTCAGGTCCTAAATACTAGGTCTACCGCAGGCCTCAAATTAAGAAATGGAGAGGGACACCAATTTTCTCCTAGGCAATTACATGTATGTACTTCTGAATGAAGTGAAAACAGCCAGAAATTAAGGGCATCAATCAACTAGGTGGGGCAGCGAAGGTAATTGCTAGTATTGCCTTCAATTAATTTGAGCCTGGAGGCTACCAGGGTCGGGAGCATGACTGTGAACTACTAGGCCTAATTCTAATTGATTGATGTATTGCAAATGTAAGATGATCTTTTAAAATAAAGGCCTTTTTATTTTTTAATTGAACCCTAAAAAAACACTACAAATCACTAATCTGACAACAGCTACTCCATGCCAGTACATCCCGCTCCCAAATTTATCTCAAATCAAGGTGGGCCTACACTACAGTTGGAAAACTTAGCAAAACAGTTTAGTTGTAGGGATACCCAAATCGGGGGACTTAAAGGTTCAATTCCAGGCCCTGAAATGGTTGGATTTTTCCACTTCATTTGGCCCACATTCCCCATGGAATACTTTCTGTTTCAAATAGAATACTCAATCTCTAGTGTGATAGTGAGAATAAAGGGTACATTTTACAAATGTCACTTGTATTTCTGTAGTTTTTCTTCACATATAGATATCCATGTCTTAATAGCACCCAGTAGCAATGTCTTCAATGGATGAATATTTACAGAGGGAGGATCCATGGAAAGAAGAAGAGCAACCAGGTAAGATTGCTAGAAGCAACTAATGAATCCAACATACCAATTACCCTTGACACAAATCTAGCCCATGGTATCTAGAGGTCGCTGGGCTGTTACAATCTAAGTAAACTCCATTCCAAATTTTCAGGACATGAACTGCAGCTGAAAGCACCAGCAATCCTTAGTTTGGTCCTATCTATCAATGTGCTGGTATCAAATAGAGCTTGAAGGTGAATGTGGATTATTTTGTTTTAAAACCATGTTACAAACACTTTTGTTATGAGGTTTACCTGACGACCTCTGTTCACACTTTATTTGGTCTTGGACTTGTTTAAAATCTATCATCAGTTTCATGGAAATAGTAGGTGTATTCAACTGTTGCACCAATTGCTGTCATTAATTCATACACTCTCTACTGAAAACGAATGATTATGTTTTATTGTAAGATTTGCCCAGGTATTTGAATATCATACTTTATACCCTTTTTCTGATCAGCATTTTTGTAAGGTTATTTTTCAGAGAGTCAAAATAAGACACACATTATAGTTATTTGAAATATGAATATGATACAAAGGGCAAGCATTCTTGATATCTGGATTTCTTAATACAAAAGGTACAGTATTTTATATAGGTTATGATTCAGACTACCCTTCCATAACTAGTTCATGTTACAGTAGGGACTGCAAACTCGTCTACTGTGCAGTTTTTGTGCATAGAAATGTTGTTCTGCAAACCGCAATTGTGTGCAAAGTCTTGGTTCATATTTTTCGTTAACGATAATATCATGTCATATTTGATATTTCAGCTCCCAAACCTGTACACATCAGTCTCACTTTGATCGCTAAAAGGAATTTGCCAGCTGACATTGCAGAAGGATCGCATGATATATTGTAAGTAAAGCTAAGCTACCTGCTTTAAACATTATGTTAATGAAGGTGGTGGGAAATCGCTACAAAGTCTGTTTCTTTTACTTAATTTTTGTAGAAAAGCGACCGATTTAGTTTTGAAACTTTTACTTTTAGATCACATTCACATTTAAGAAACTCAAAGGAGCATCATGGTAAAAGCTTTCCTGTTTTAAAAAAAGGCTTTTGACTGAGTAAATTTGAAATCCCTGTCAAACTTCTTATTTATCACTGGTAAGAGTATGACCAGTTACTTGGTTTAGTCTATTTGTCCATCACATGATAGTCACGTAACTTTGTCATTCATTCATTGCAGTACACGACGTGCGCCTACTCGAAGCGCTGGTATATATACACTCACACATAGAAAGGCGGACGACACATATGTGTGCGTAAATGTTGCGCCTCTATAGTTACGTCAATGTCTTGCGATGGACAAATAGACTATAGAATAACTATATTCACATATGTTGTGTTCATGCATAGAGCAGGTGGTGTGACACACAAGACGTAGATTTGTAACAATATGAGTCGGACTACAAGTCTTGAACATTACTTGAAAGTTGCTGCACATAAATTATAACACTCATAAACACTAGAAGATACATACGCGTGCGTAAATGCTGCGCCTGTTAAGATACGTCACTGTCCAGAGGAAGCCAAATAGAGTATAGGACACTACTAAACTTCATGTTCTGGAGAAAAAATTAACTGACTTGACTTGACTGTGACTTGACTTTAGTCAATCGGTGACTTGCCTGACTTCATTGCATTGACTTGACACTTTACTTGGAGAAAAGTGAGACTTTTGTATTTTACTTGTGTCATATCAATCTGTGACTTGAATTAAACTGTGACTTAGCTTTATGACATGGTCATTACACTGGCTACCCAATTGTGTTTGTGAATGGGATATTTGTTATTAACTATGTTATTTTATTTTGTTTTCCAAAACTGCAGGATTTCATCGATCATGAAGCTGACACATGTCCGTCTTGACCGTGAACACATAGTGGATATCGATAACTTAGAAATGTTGGGTCCCGTCACCAATCTTTACTTACAACAGGTATGGGTTTTGAAGTCGTTGCTGTTCTGTCAAAACCTTGTATGTTTTTCTGGCCCTTCAGCATGTATAAAAGTAAAACTGTCAAACAGTTATGCGTCGGAAGTGTTGCCTAATACATGTTCAGGGGCAAGAGTACTTACATGTATAAGGTTTTGATAGATGCATTTTTGGCCCTTGTAAATGTTTAGAGCAGATTGCCCAAATGTTATACGTAGGAAGATTTACTTTATAATACATGCTGAAGGGCCAGATGGAGATACAAGGTTTTGACAGAACAGTAACAATATATTGGGTCTCTCCAGGTCACAAAAATATTGAAAAAGGGTTGCATTCTGACCCTAACATCTTTCAAATGAAAAAAGGGATGCTTTTAGGATGACTTTTGACAAAGGGTCCCTCATTTAAACCAGTCATTAAAAGATTCGGGTAACACTCTGTGTCTTGGTGTATTAACCCTAACTCCCTCATCAGTGTTTCAGTGGCGATAGACCTAAGAACGGGGGAGGGGGTATAATGGAGGCAACATAATTGTTGGTCTGCGGCCCCCAGGGGATTGAACCTGGGTCGCTGTACTGGCAGACAAGTGAGTCAACCATTACACCACAAGCACTTTTATACCTTTTTATTATGTGAGAAATAAGGGAAAATGGAGTAGTTGATGCGCTGCGGCAGGGTCAATTCATTCAAGGTATGGTTTTGTTGAATAAGGGGTGAAATATGGTACCACTGAACCAAATTTAGGGTCTATTTCAGAGATGCTGTGACTGTTAAGTGTGGTAAGTGACACCCCTCCTGGGGGCCTGTCACTAATCTCTATGTGCAGCAAGTACAATTGGTAATTTCAACATCAATCACTATTAGGAACAGTAGATGATCATGAAATGTTGGATCCTGTCACTGATCATTTTAATCAATTCCATTTCTCTTTTTTCTCTTTACATACTCTCATACAGAATCAAATCAATTGCATAGAGAACCTAGAGTCTCTACAGACCCTGAGATTCCTGACTCTTGCAGGCAACCAGATTGAAAAAGTGGAGAATATCAACCTACTCGATGGACTCAAGTTTCTTGACTTGTCAGAGAATAAGATTGATTCATTTGATCCAGGTGAGTCCTAGATGGAATAGGCCTGTAAGAGTTACCATTACTTTCTGAAAATAAAGTCAAATAATGCCATTGCAACACCATTTCACAGGTGTCAATTAGTCAATTTGACAACCAATCATGGTAAATCCTATCAACCAGGATCTATTGCCATGGTTGGGCAGTCATCTTGTTGTGTCAAGTCACTAAAGATGAATAACCAATAGCTTCAAATGGTGGATCTTAGCACATAAATGCCCATTGAACTATGCAAAGATGGGAAGGATTCAATTTAGACTGGGCCCCCTGTCCCTATATTAGTCTTTACATTGAGCAACCTCTCATGGGCCGTGTGTAGATAGTGAAGATGGGAAGGATTCAGTCTGGACTGGGTCCCCTTGTCCCTCTATTACTCTTCATATTGAGCACCCTCTTAGTCTCAGGCCGTGTGTAAATGGTGGATATGGTAAGGATTCAGTTTAGACTGGGTCCCCTTGTCCCTCTATTAGTCTTCACATTGAGCACCCTCTAACCCTCATGGGCCGTGTGTAAATGGTGGATATGGTAAGGATTCAGTCTAGACTGGGTCTCTTGTCCCTCTATTACTCTTCACATTGAGCACCCTCTTAGTCTCAGGGGCCGTGTGTAAATGGTGGATATAGTAAGGATTCAGTTTAGACTGGGTCCCCTTGTCCCTCTATTAGTCTTCACATTGAGCACCCTCTAACCCTCATGGGCCGTGTGTATATGGTGGATATGGTAAGGATTCAGTCTAGACTGGGTCTCTTGTCCCTCTATTACTCTTCACATTGAGTACCCTCTTAGTCTCAGGGGCCGTGTGTAAATGGTGGATATAGTAAGGATTCAGTTTAGACTGGGTCCCCTTGTCCCTCTATTAGTCTTCACATTGAGCACCCTATAACTCTCATGGGCCGTGTGTAAATGGTGAACATGGTAAGGATTCAGTCTATGTGCTTCACAAGATTAATACTTGTTGAGAGTGTATTCTGAAAGTCTAAATACAAATGCAAAGGTCTTTAATGAATATCTGTTAACAAGGTTGATTAATGTACAGTATTTCTTTTGCCTGTCCCACATTGTATTACAGAAGCATTTACCAAGTCTCTTCTCATTCTGAATTTGGAAGACAACCCATGCACGAGGCATATCGGATATAGGTAAGTTTCAATAACTTGTGCATTTTAATGACACGTTTTGTATAGGTAAGTACATGTGCATGACTTGTTGTTTGAGAAATAATAAAATATGCCAACTGAGGTATGAATGAAATGACTTGATGAGAGCAGGGGTAGAATTTCGGCTAAAATCCGTGAATCGATTCGCGTGAAGATTCGCGTAAAATCACTACCGCGTGAATCCAGGTGGATTCGCGCAAACAAAAAAATTAAATTAAAAAAATAACTTTTTTTTCTTCTTCTTAGTCCAAAACAGGACCTAAGATGACTGGTATTTGACCCTTAGTCAACAAACATGCCGAATTTGGTAGACTCTCAAAATTGGCGAGAATCCAGGATTCACGCGAAATTGTTCCGCGAGAATCTAAATGGACTCTCGCACTGCAGCGCGAATTACTAGGCCTGGAGAGAGATGTTGATCATGTCTACATCAGCTCAAAATTTCAAATGAATCAAGAGACAAGTCATGTATATGCCAACATTCATTTAATTCCTGCACATTTGTAGAAATTACAGTATATTCTAGAAGTTTCAAAACATGGTGCTAAGATTAATGAGCATAATCAACATGAATTACACAATCATTATCATGTAAATTGAATCAACCTCAGTGACTTCTTGCACACAGTGAACTCACTATGCAGAATGCAATAAACGTTATTCATACACTCTTAGTAGTGTGGAACCAATCAGAAAGCAAGAAACTAAAATATGCAGAGTGCATTAAGAGTGTCTAATGCACTCCGCGTGTGCGCCGGTGAATGCCTGCGCACCACATGCTTTATTTGTATTCATTGTTCAGGCACCGCGGGTTCGTCGATTTTCACTGCGGGTGTTAGCAAAGTTAAACATGTTTTTATTCGTTATTACATAGATCAATATTATGCTCAAATTATGAATTTTGATTTTTTTTTTTGATTTTTTTTAATTTTTTTTAAATTTTATTGTATAGTGTCGTGTATGAATTAGGTCAATACATGCGTATGTTTTGTTTCTCGAAAAATAAGAAATCAATGCACTTACGCAAATGTTAATGTGCTCACAATAGCACTTCCCCTGCGGGTTGTGCCATTATTCACACTTCAACATCAGCGAGCGTGAATTTATTTGCTTAATTTTTTTCAAAACAACACATACGCATTTTTTGACCTATAATCAATTCACACCATATGCTTTCATTTTTTCGGACTTCTTTATAGGTTTTGGTAATTAGACAGCATTACGCTTATAGATATGTAATCAGAAACTGGGTAAAACAATATTCTGAACAAGAGACGATTGGTGCTTGCCCTTTGAACAAAACAATCGTTCACAAAAACACACAAATGATTCATTTACATAACTTACCATTATTCAGACAAAAAATGTATTATGTCATCTCAATCCATATGAGATTTTTTTTTCAAATATTATGTCAAAAACAATTAGGTGAAATAAAACATTTTTCTTCATTTAAAATGTGGGTGAAATTAATCTGAAAACAAATGCTCACCTTAATATTTAAACATTTTTATTTCTGCCTAACATTATCAATGTTTGTGATATTACCAATCTTGTAATGTTATTCACCAATTCACAGGTCAAGTTTACTAAAGTCTCTTCCTAATCTACAGCAACTAGACAATATTGATGTAACAAGACGAGAAAGATTACTAGCTGGATGTGATCTGTCTGATAGTAGTAGTGAGTCTGGAGATGAGGATGAGGAGGGAGAGGAAATCATGGAACAGCCACTTGTGTTCAGGGGAAATAGTGATGGTAGGTTAGTTCCAGGTCTTGAAGATGAGGAGGGGAGGGTGAAGAAATCATGGAACTGTTACCTGTATTCAGGGGAATTTATAGTAGATTAATTTCAGGTCTTAAAGATAAGGATGGGAGGGAGAAAAATCATGGAACAGCCACTTGTATTCAGGGGAAATAGTGATGGTAGGTTAATTCAAGGTCTTGAAGATGAGTAGGGGAGGAAGAAGAAACCATGGAACAGCCACTTATATTCAGATAAGTTTCACCCAAATTCAATGATTTATCAAAGAGCGCAAACAATTGTGAAAAGGCCTTTGATTTGAGAGTACTGATAGAGGGAGCTATTACAATGATATTGATATAATGTCAGGGGCGCTCAGACTCAAAAAACAAAGGACCTGATAAAAGGCTATACTAACACAGCATAGGCTATGTGGATGTCACGCCATATATAATTTGTATCCAAACTTCTGTGTTTTGATAATTAAAACATTTTGTTTTCATACAGATGTATTACAAATGTCAGCAGATATGATCCGTGATTCTCAAGTCCGTCAACGTGATCACCTAGAGGAGCATCAGAATCGTATGGATGAGATAGATGAAATTAGGGCACAGTCACAACTTACAATGAACACTGGCAGATCTCTGCAAGATGCAAGCCCTAGTCCAAGATCAGATGGTTCAGCTTCACAACTTAGCAGATGAGATGAAGAAAGACCTTTTTATTTAAAAAAACCTGTAAGATACAGTGGCTGCTTGCATCTGTCGTCTGGACCAAATATGGATATTCAGACTGTGACTACAAAATCAAGTTATACACTATTGGTATTCGGAATTGTCCCATGTCCGTTGGAGATTGGATTGGCTTCAATGGCATCTCTTTGATACTGCCAAGCGCCAAGGCATCCTATTGAATAGTATGTGCTTCTACAATCCAGAATTGAATTAGCATTAAACATTCTAGTTTAAAAGTTTGCAGAGCCTGTAAGAGTGTAAATGTTTTAATGTCATCAGTCTTATTCTGATATGGCATACAGGCATGGACTTATATGATGCCGTGGTCAAATGTCATGTGAAAGATTTATACAGCGTGTCCCAAAAAACTGGGTCCAAAACTTTCAGAGCTTATAACTTGAAATTTGGGAAACATAGATGCTTCATGTTTAGGAATATAAAAGTAAATATATCTGACATTATTTGGTGAAATTATAAGACCAATGTGATGTAAGGTTTTAGAAATACAAAGCTTTGCATACAGCGTGGTCAGAACCCATTTTTTCCGATTTTGCCCATAAACCGTCCATGCGTTGCATTTGCGCATCGTATTGACGTCATCAAAGTTTGCCTTTAACTTGATTACAATCACTTACTCAGATAAATCTTCGTCATAAGGGGAATAAACAGTGTAAATACCTATTATTTTTCTTAGAAAAATAAATAAATAACCTTCTGAGACACTGCCATCTTTGAAGCAGTTCAAGAACCATTTCTTCGAAATTGGAAACCAGCCGTTAAGTCAGTCATCTCATCAAAGGAATTAGACAATGTTAGAGGCAGGGCTGGAACTTCAGATTTTTTTCAACCAGCCAGTCGGGATCGGGCAGGTAACTCACAAAAATACCTGCCCGACAGAAATTCCACCAGCCAGTGTAACTCTCACACTTGCATCGTGAGTTTAGAATTGTTTACCCGCCAATCGGTTGCCGGGGTACTTTTTCCTGACACAACATTTACCCGCTATGGGCAGGTGGGCGGGTGCTATTTCCAGGCATGGTATCAGGGTAATAGTTGCTCTGTTTTTGTATATATTCAACGACAAGGTTACTGCAATTGGCATTTATAATGCTGAATATTAATCCAAAATACCTATAATTTAACTCTTTTCTACCAAACATAGGATATTTCGGAGAATAAACACCATGCACATGATGTAGGGGAAACTTGCACACACAACGCAAATGCAAGGCATGAGGTTGTTTTATTGCTAAATTGGAAAAAACGGGTTCTAACCACGCACTGTTGAAAGCTTTGTATTTCAGAAAGTTGCCATTTGATTGGTCTCACATTTTAACCAATTAAGGTCAGGTATATCTTCCTTTATATCCTCAAATATGGAGCAGCTACATTTTCAACTTTTAAAGTAACAAGCTCTGCAGATTTTGGACCCAGTTTTTTGAGACACGCTGTATATTGGTATTTTTTACTATTAACTCACATTAAAAATGACATCCATTAAAATCTAGCTTTATGAAATTTAAATACATGGAGACAATATTTTTCTCCCTATTTTACATTCAACCATAGATTATCAAGACAGGGATGGACAAGTGGGTATTTCGAAGCTATTTGTGTTTCGGACCAAGGTCGCTCAACACAAAAAGCCTATGTAGCCTTTCGCCCTGTCATGAAATAATCTGTAGGTATCGATTTCAAAAGATGTGCTATATTGTCCATCGCGCTCAAGGGTTTGAGTTTAGGTGTAATAAAAGACTGGGTGAAATAAGTGTCTGTAAACTTCACAAATAGCGTTTTATATATATCGCATCGGTGAATGTGTGTATCAAATCAATATGATACAAATATTAGAAGTATTTTAACTTTCACCGTTGCTTTTTTATCAAACCAATTTTGTATCCCGTTAGCTCGTATTAGATAATGTAGTTGCCGCAATAGACTATCAGTTCCCATACTGTTTACCAGGATTTTCAAACATGCTACATGTAGCCATATAGGTGTGGGCAAAATAGACATATTATCGGCTCCACACAACATTTCAATACAGTTAATCATCCTTCTTTTGAAGATCTATGATTCAACAGATTTGTTTTCATTCAAGTGAAGACAAATCTGAGGATACACAGCTTTAGGAAAACATACATTTTACATGCTTGTGAATGTTCTGATATTAGACCTCATCACACTGAGCTGATATTCATTCTTTTGTAAACCCCATTTATCTTTCTCTGTACCATGATTGCATTGCATATTTCAGTGAAAGTGACATGATTTATGTACATGTACCCACAGAAAGTGTTTTAAGAAAAACATAAACCAAGCCACAGGATTATAAAACTTCATGTTTTTTGATGATCTTGTATCACAATGAATTGTCCATATCTAATTTTATATTCTAAGGTGTTTAAACCCAGTTGGTAATAATTAAAGGCAGCTGTTATCTGCTGCCATATATTGGAACATTTTTGCATGTCTAAATTGAAGGCTAATTTGCTTTTCTCCATGCATTACAGACAGTAATAAGCCTTTTAGAGGTAGGCCTATGGCAGACTTTGCACACCTGACTGCATATTCTTTGTATCTCTCTGGTTTTACGCACTCGGAAGTATGCCCTCTCCTGTTGAATATACTCAATCCATATACCCTCCTTCTATTGTGTCCACCATTCTTCAAAAATGCTAATATAATCCTGTTGTACAAATGATACTGTAAAAGTGGTAATTTTAGCGCATTTAATTTGTTTTGCCGATTTTGTACTGTTTTGCGTGTTTTTAAATTCGCGATTTGTAGCTTCATCAAATAGACCTATACGCAAAAGAAATATATTTGTGTGTTATTATTTTCACGGTAGCTGTGTCAAGCGCGAAAATCAAAGTAGCGCGAAAAATGTCCGCTTTTACAGTACATGACAGCCTCCTATAAAGAGTATGGGATCTTCCTGGTCTGTAACATCTCCAGCTGCTAATTACTTTAACACATGTTTTGCACTGTTTGTTGTGGGGGAAATTCCTCTTGGCCCTGTAGTGGTGCTTAGCATGCTGGACTACACAAGAAATCTTCTTCGACATAGCTCACGTTCAGAGGCAGCGTCGTCACGTCAGCACGATATTATGATACAAGCTGACGTCAACTCCTCAACTTGAGCTGACACAAAGTATAGGTCACAGGGTTCAGGGTCCCATATTTAACTAGGTCTGGCATACGACAATCTACATCATGCTATAGTTAGACATGACCTAGTGTTTGCTGTGACTTGGTGGCTTAGTTGTGTTATGTTGATTTTCACATTACGTTGAAGTAAGAAAGATGATGAGGGAATCCAGCACGGTTTGTTGAAGGTAGTCTTGTGCATCATCAACCGGGAGAAAGTTCTTGCATGGGCGTATGCTCTGATTGAAAGATGTTATCATAGTTGTAGTTGTGGTCAAATATGACCTCATTGTGTTTGGCTCCACATGAGCATTTCATAATATCGTAATCAAAATGCCAGTTCATTAATTCACACAAATTAAGAATGTGGTTTTAATTCAAAGTGATTCAAATTTTATTCAGCCAAATCTCCTTATATTCCCATTTGTTTAACAATTTATACAATTATAGTTATTTCAATATAAACCCAGTGTTATTTATTAAATCAATGACAATTGACAGAAAAGTTCAATAGTTGTCTACATGCTATATAATCTATAAAGAAACAGGCTATTGCAGGGAGTAAAACTATCAAAAATGGTTACATTTTAATGCATAGCAAAGTATAATTACTAACCATAACATTGGGGTATAGTATAGACCTTTACCTTTTCAAATCACAATTATTTTAAAAGTGAAAAACAGGGTCATCAAACTGGCGTTTCATTTAGTCCATAGTTATATAGCTAGAACCAAAATACCTGCCTGATTGATGACCTTGTTTTTCCAAAATGTTCTTGATTATGATTTGAAAATGGTCTATTGATATAAAAGGGTGCATTGGTACTGGTTACACAGGGCCTTAGATATTTGTAACAAGCTAATGGATCAAGGTATATAGTTGATGTAAATGTTTCATGCCTGTGATATATTTGTTCATTTTAACAAATAGTCTCAAAGTTGAGCTGACATTAATATTACACAAATCATTCAGGTTTTAAAAAAAAGTCAAAAAGTTCCATGCATAGTTACCTATGTGGTCCATTAATGTTCACAACTTTTCATTCACCCACGTACAGGGCTAATTATGATATGCCATGACTTGTTACTATTCTGTCAAAACCTTGTAAGTTTTACCAGCTCTTCATGTATGAGTAAAACTGCCCAACAGTTAAGCATAGGAAGTGTTGCTTTAGGGGTAAGAACACTTGCACGGATGGCGCTTGAACATGTTTACAGCAGACTGCCCCAATGTTATACATAGGCAGTATTACATAATACATGCTGAAGGGCCCGGATGAACATACAAGGTTTTTACAGAAAATCAACATTATGCAGATTACTCGTTCTACCAGATTCAAAAATATTTGAAATTCAGATCTAAATGATCTTACAGCACACAAAATTGTTTCAATTTAACAATGCATGGTTCACAAACTTACTATTATAAGTTCTGGTTTAGTACTCCCCGAACATTACATTCAAAAGACTGGCAGTGACATAGCAGACTTTTATCTATCAGTTTGCCCAATGGGAGAATGATCACTGCTTTGCTCTTCAATTTAATGTGCCGATAGTTTCATCATCAAATGTTATTATCATCATGTCAACTTGTACAACACTCTGCTATAGTTTGATCAGTTCCAAATTGGCAAAGCCTCATTACAGCAGCGAATCAATACACAGAAGGACGTGAGCGCACATGGAGGCAACAAGCGCAATGTGCATAACGCGTGTGTGTGCCCTTAATCTCGTGCTTACGCTTTGATTATTTTTGCACGCGGAGAGATTAAAAACACATATTTTCTCGCCCATTTGGATCTGATTAAACTATAGTGCATTGCTGGCGACATTGCTATTGCAACACTCATACGGACTGTTGTTGATGTATTTGCTCAGGAATGCATTTTGGGTAACGTATGTCTGAGAAGTATGCTAATTTGATTTGTCTATAAATTGTTACAGACAATTGTTTAATCTGCCATACACAATGAGAAACTAGCCATTGTTAACATACTGGTAACGTCATCAGCAACAGCCCTACACATAATACATCCATGTGATAAATAAATACAACCAAATCTTGATTTACTACCTATACACTGCGTATGAGTGATATGCAAAGGGAACTCTGAAATGGCAATTATTATAATGTTTGAGATAAGTTACTTTTGGACTATCAGTAAGTCTTTGGGTTGATATAGAGCTCAAACCACCCCTTCTGATGATTCACAAACTACCTATGTTGCTGTAAATGGGCAAATTAAAAAAAACCTTGAAATAAGTCTCCAATATGTGAAAATGCATTATTTGATTGATATTGTAAAAAGATAGCTACGCTACCTTCCTTGCGCTGTATCGAAGACCTATTTCAGGATTTTGCACAAATACTTGATTCAATTGAGTGGTGTGGTCAAAATAAGCCTGCTCTTTTTATCTCTACGATTTGGTTAGAATGCATGGATTTTTTGAGAAAGAGAGAGAGAACTGGATAGCACGGTCTGGATAGTCAACAATTTTGTGGGGAAAAATGCTCAACCATAATCTATTGGAAAGCCGAGTACGAAAAGCATTTATTATTCATTTCTTTATCCAAATCCAGATTTAAATGCTGTACGCTAGTTCTTATAAATTGTGAGGTGATCACAATTTCAGCAATTACTACTGGTTGAAGAAATTGCATATTCTTATAACCATCATGAATATGCACAGGTCTGTGTCTTAATATTAACAATGATTATTGTTACACTACTTAAACTTTTAGGTCTATTTCAGTGGTTAGATTTATGTTCATTTAGCCAGGGTTACATAAAAAACATACACTGGTTATTAATTAACTATGTATCAAATGACTTGGACACAACGGTGCAATGACGAGGACATCAAATCACAAGGTTTGATCGAAATAAGCGTTTAGTTGCCAATTCAATATGGGTGTTAATTGATATTTCAATTAAAATAAACTTTAAATTTCAACTAAAATATCAGTGTTTACCCTTTCCATTGGGGTAGTGATAGTGAAAAAAGTAAAATCTTATTGGTCCATAGCATTGAAACTAACAGCCAGGGTGGCAAAGTCACACTTCTGCACAGCCATGGCTACCATATTTAAAATGCCATACACAACTGCAATTATGGCAAGCCACCCTTAGACATTTTAAATCTATAAAACTTTCCCAAAAACATCAATTCAGTCCTATATTCTATTGGTCTGTGTAAATTAATACCAAAATGCTTTAGAATCTGAGCTGATCCAAAATTCACACAAATTAAGGCCTTTCATTTTCACTCCCATTGTTACACCATACTTCAATTCATAGTGACGGGCCTATACAAAAATTAAATTCATATTCAGGGGCCTATATACTTATACAAATATTGTAAGAGGATATAATATATCTCTAATAGTTTGTTATAGTTTTACAAAGGGTGTAAGAAAACAAAGAAAATACTCAAAAAGAAATCTTCTTCCAACATATTAGATAAATACATTCACAAATTTGGAAGAAATATACACGTTTTAAGTACAGTCAGTAAACCTATTATCATATGGCAATAATTATATATACTATTAGTTACATGGGAGATGTCTAATGTAATTATCATAGGAAAAGATGGCCTTATAAATATAAGGCACTTATGAGTGAAAAAAATCACTGGGAATTTGGAATCCAAGCACACGATGGGAGTGGGAGGGCGTCTCATCGTGCTTCTATCATAGAGATGTCCCAGATCTTGTCATGGTATATCTTTTAACAAAATATACCATGACAAACTCATCTGGGGGTAAATTATTAAAAAAATAGTCAACATCAAATCAAGACAATACAGTATTGTGCACAGATTCAAGGATTTTGCCAAAATATTTACAAATAATTCCATAGCTTCGCACAAAAAAAGTTTCATTGACATATAATTTTCATGAGGTTCAATGGTAAATGATGCCCTTGTTTGGAAATAGTATACTTTAGATCGAAGGGAATAAATCAAGTTGTTGAAAGAATAAAGGACATTGTATTGTTAGGCTAAAAAAAATAGTTGACTTGCCATTTACGACTGACCCAAATTGCTGATTTTTTTTTTAATGTCCTATTTTGGTTTAAAAATAGCCAAATGTGTTCTGTTTATGTTTAACCGCGACATACAAGCATTAAATTATAAATTACTTGCTAAATATTACATGTAGAAGTTAATTTTAGGAAAGAACAAGAACAAGGATGCATGTTTAGCATTCTTTCAAATCAGAGTTCTTGAGTAGTATCTGTTTGTTTCCTTCAAAACAAATTGACCGACCGGCACTAATGTTGGTACTTAGAGGGCAAGTCAACTTTTTTCTTGACCTTTATGAAGACACTTTATTCTATGTAATTGATGTATACCTTATAGACCAAAGTACACTTTCTCCAAACTAGATATAGAATTTGAATAACTCACCAAATCTTCTAGATTTTGGCATATACACTTCTCTAAATAAATGACAACATATCTATCACTTATATGCAGTGAAATATGTTGACAAATATTTCTAGATGCCAGACAAGGGCATATTTGCCAGTATCCTATCTATAAATTGTAAAAAATGACCTATCTGGGTGAATTACAAAACAAGGTGTGATAGAATTAATATATCCTTATAACATGATGAGGGATTATGCTGTACAAAATTTAAACTTAAGCTTCCATACATTGTTCATAATTGATTGTGCAATGTAAAGGGAGTAATACCAGTGTGTTATGACCTGACATGGTTGGATTATGAAGTGAAAGTATACATTGTGTAATAATGTGAATCACTCATGGGAAATATACACAAATAGGTCTCCCATACGGAATAAAGCATGAGGCAGCAATTGTTATATAGTCACTGTTTTGTCATACCCTTGTATTTGTTCATGCCCTTTAGCATGTATACAGTAAAACTACCTACGGTTATGCAAAGGAAGTGTTGCTTTATACATGTTCAGGGGCAATATCACTTACAAGATTTTGATGGATGTGTTTTTGGCACTTGAACATGTTTAGAGCAGACTGCCCAAAGGTAACAAATAGGAAGTATTACTTTATACATGTTGAAGGGCTGGATAGAGATACAAGGTTTTGACAGAACAGTGATGATTTGTAAATGATAGCTGCCTTGTGCTTTCACCAGTATTGGAGACCTATTTGAGAATAGTGCCCATCCACCCATTGAAAACATACATGTAAACCATTATACTTTGGAGTTCAGACATTGGATGCATTAAAATCTTTATGGATTTGTTGACTTTCAGTTGAAGCTATAACACGGCCCATCACAATAACCAGTTATCTAAAAATTACCACTATACTTTGTATTATCTCAAGTTGGGAGGCATTGTCAACGCATCATAATATTGCATGTAGGCATAACTGCTACACGACAGCATTGTGAATCTAACCGATCAAAGAAGAACGTTGACTGTGGTGCAGGAAGCGCTGCGCCTACCACTAGATAATTTGAGGCGACTCACAGTATAGCAATAACTAGTTTATCTGTCAACCAAGATCTTGTACTTAATTTAGAGTCAATTACTAACTCATTCCTGAAAGAATAACTGAAACAGAACAAAAGTACAATAACGTGGATGACAGATTAACAGTTGCGCATAAAGCAGAAATAAACTATCGATCTGAATGTAAACTACTTCCTGATTGAAAAAGTGTACAAAACTAAATATTTGGAGACAGCCTTTTCACAAAATACTCTTTGCATAACACCGATGCTACTGTCAATTCCAGCCCACTCTTGCTCTACTTTGTTGACCATTACATTTAGTTTAGTATTCCTAGAGAAGATTCATACTATAGTTTAATCAGTTCCAAATTGGCAAGAAATATACAGTATTTGAAATATTTGATGCATGATGCACCCTTTTGCGCAATGCAAGCCTTGTATGCGTCCACACTCTTCTGTATTCATTCGCTGCTGTAAGGAGGCTTGCCAAATTGGAACCGACTAGACTATAGAAACATATGTGAGCATTCACACGCAGATGTTGGCCATTAATGATCAAAACATGGTGTTAATAACAAAATTAGTGTATATTTTGTTGTATTAATTAATTGACCTATTGACACCAGTTATAAATGGCCAATAATACATGTGTGAACTTAGTCCATTTTGCTTCTTCAGGACAGTGGTGTCTCCATTAAAAGCCAAATACATTTGTTTATCCAGACGTTATAGATACCCAACAGACATGTGTATTACTTCTATTATTGACAATGACAATATGGGATCACTATCTCGAGGAAGCAACATGGATAGTCATGATGTATTATTAAATTTATGCAATATTCCTGAAAACAGATGATTGTGATTGTAACACTAAGCAACTGTCATATACAGAGATTCCAGCTAGGCACACTGCATTGAAAACCATGTCCACAAAACACATACCAAGTTTTTCAAAAGCACTATTGGAAACAATATGGACCAGGACCACTACTGCAAAATATAAACATGGATATGAAATTGTAAATGTATCACTTTTTCATATTGCATCTCACCTATGCAGTGTTCTGACTTTTGGTAAATGTTGTGGTTATAGCTTTCATACACACCTGCTTGATACCAGTCTTAGGCCTTGGACAATAACAAAGAGATTATTTAGCTAGAATCGAGCATATTTTCAACAACTGGTCCTTGCCAAAAGGCCAGCCATTAAAAAACAAAATCTCCCTTATACCCCCCACCCACCCTAACCCATCAAAATCACCCACTTTTTAATATTCAATAGTTATACCATACAAAAATAATCTACACCCAGTTTTTTTAATAATCATATACAATGTACAGTTTTGTACACAATATTACAATATTTATCAATAATATTTATCCTAGGATTGAACAAATATTTTGCTTATCTTTTTAATATACATATAATCTGTGAGTGACATTTTTAACATAAACATAACATAACCTTCAGCACCGAGCTCTATACAAAAATGCTGCAGCTAATAATCATCGCTCATGACAAGTACACCTTTATAATGACTGACTTGGGTTAGTAGTATCAGAAGTTGGTAAATGGTTAGGAAATTATTCATTAGCGGTTAAGGTTTATTTAAGATACAATTTTATAACGATATGCATATCAGTTTTTGGATAAGGCTGTTCTTTAAAACCCTCTAGCACTACCTGCCCATCTACCAGAGTTTACGATTGCTTAATTACATAATATACTCATTTGAATAACCAATGTAAATACTGTTTACTATATTTCACTCTGATCTTTATCAAGGATGCAATATTTCAAACAATGTTTCTGATTGGTGCAACAAATGATGCATCCATCTTTCTGACCAATCAGCAGGTAGTTCTCAAGGGGTTACCAAAAAACGCCACTAATTCCAAGAGATTTTACCCACACAAAAATGTGATCTTAGGTAGATGCCGTTTGGTTCCTGTGAGCTATGCACCTGTGCCAGCCTATCAAATAAATTTACGGGCAACAATAATTTTTACCAAACAGAGCTCAAGAAATACAAATGAAAATTAATGTTACAATTATAAGTAGCACGCCTGGTTCATACATAATAGTTCACCCAAAACATCAGTGAACCTGGCACCACTTTGCTTACAAAGTGGTTCCTGGTTCTGGCTTCACTTAAATCCCCTTGCCCACACACAAACATTGCACACAATTTATTAACTAAAATTATATAGCACAGTTGTTTAGCATCAAGCTAATCATGTTCGAAGGATAAGCAGTTGATTTACGATTAAGCCTGCTCACTCTGGGCCGATAATCATCTCATCTTTGGACAATCAATGACCACTGTCAAGAATCTATTGCTACCGTAAAAAACATTGTAAAAGTTGGCATTGATCAGAAGTCATTGTATTCCAACAGACATGCTGCCTATTTTCAGAGATTGACTATTACTGGTCCCCTATCACTAATCATTGAGCTATACCTGCACTGCCCCATAAGAGCTGGAATTAAGATTATTACATCAAAACTTTTTTACATGATAATAGTGCGGGTTCCTTACCATTTTGAACAGTGACCAATTATTTGAAGATTTGAAGCCTCTGTGTACATTGGCCTATATAATACAACAAACCCACAATGACCGGGTATGCATACCATTACCAACCGTTTTTGTTTTTCTATATATCTTATAGACACAAAGTGTGGTACGTTACAAAATATTGATTAATTTTACCTTAAAAACCTTTGATTAATTAATTTAATCCAATCGAGTGATTGTCGTAACAGCTTTCATTATATTAATAATGTTGCTGTATTTCACATTTGAAATCATCATTGATTGCTTTCAGAATTAAAGCATGTGTGTGTAGTCTAAGATTGATATAATACCCTTACGATTAAAACTACCATTTCATGATTACAACAAGGTGTTATTAGAACTGTCATTCTTCACTATTCTTAACCCCCTGGGGTCTACCTGTCTATCTTACAGTGGCTCTGATTGGTTTATTACAAGATGTAATCATATGAATAGCCAATTAAAATGCAGCTTGTAAAATGTTTCACTCCCATCTTTATCAGGGATACAATTATTCTAACAATGTCTCTCATTGGTGCAATAAATGATGTATCCATCTTTCTGACCAATCGGCCGGTAGTTCTCAGGGGGTTAAAAGTTAAATGCCCATATTTGATCACCAGATACAACAAAATAAACATGTTTTGTATCAAGCGACTTCACAATTACATGTAATTTTATATGAACTGGTTATTTAATATTTATATTCTGATTCAGAATCCATAAGACAAAACATGTAGCGTGCATGATGCCAATTATATACCGCGTCTCTGTAATTGCAGGCATGCACATGTACGTTCGCAAATTGTCAAAGGGCAATCTGATTCAAACTACAACGAAAAACAACAAAATCTCTTTGAATTACAACCGAACAAAGTCTCATATTTTAAGTTGGCTGGACGACCAACATGCATGAACCAATCCAATAGAAGCAAAGCTTCTTTTTTTTAGTAATGGAATTATCAAATTATTTAAGGATATATCTGTTCATATAACTTAACAGTCCAGCTCCCTATAATTTTATTAAAAATATAACAAACACTGCGTACACAGCACACAGATAATCACCCGCCTGAAACTGTCACATTTCTGGCCGTCTGCGCTTCACAGAAAGCACGCAATTTGTTCAATTTGAAATCCGACAATAATTTGTTTTCAGGAACTCTCAAAGAAGATCTAATAATATCATTTCCTTTAGGAGAATATGACATAAATTTATATTTATTTTCAAATCTAGACTTCTTTGGTAGCAATGCTGACATTAAATGTAAGTGCAGTGACATAATTTCATATCTATGGTGATTTAAAAACAATATAATATTTATCTTTTCAATGATTTGTGATTACTATCCATTTTTATTTATTACACAATCACATATATATTATTCATATTTCTTATTGCTTTTCTAGTAATGAGGTTTGTTTTATTTGCACTGATTTTAATGAACCAATTAATTTTGTACCTTTACAGATCACTCTTAAAATTATGATAAATTAAAATATTTGCTGACATAACTCGACCAATATTCTAAATTTTGATTTAGTGTAAAAGATTTTCACTCCTACGTTGGTCAACCAATCATTCAATTACTGGGAGGCTATACTGTTGTGTGGTTGATTTTTGTCATAGTATTTAAACAAATGGTTACTTAGTATTATTGATGATGTAAGGCGGAAAAAAATAGGTCTGTCTCATATGCCCACACACACAAGTATGTGGAGTCTCTTTTGCCGCATAAAGACTAACCCTATGCAATGAGTCCAATTTTGGGGTGGAGTGTTTAGGTGTCAGAACAAAAATGAAAATAATTGGCTGCAAAGCGGCAAAAGAAAAGAAATGTGGGCCAGAACACACCTAAATTCACTAACAAATTGCATATAGCATAGCTATTTTCACCAATGATTGTGAGACAGACATAATTTTTTTGCCTTGACAAAAGTAATTGTATTGTACAAAAAAGTGGCAGTACAAATTCATGTTGATGAAATATCTGGAATAGTTAAGTATACCGATTACAGGCGATTGTATCCTCGAAAATGCAGGTATTAAAATGCATTCAGCAGAAAACCCTAACATGTTAATGTATGCTATAGTACAATACGTTCACCTATAATTCATTTATCTAACTCTGTGCAGAGACATCAGGGCATAGTCTAGTGATAGACTCAGCAATTAAGCTTGGATTTGACCTTGATTGCGAGGGTGCCTTCGCTAACACATTACAATCATGCACGTGATAATGAGGTGCTATCATCGGCATGCGCTCTGATATCACTGCACAGAGTTACACGAATGAAGCATAGATACATCTGATATCAGTAAGTCTGAATGGAAGAACAATATATTGTGATGACCATCACAACATGTGCTGTGCTATTAGGCCTTAAAAAAATAGTTGACTTGCCCTTAGCTACCGACCCTAAAATCGGAAAATCTAGGGTTGCATTTTATTTTAATTTTATTTTTGATATGATTTTAAAAATGATTTTTGATATTTTGCAACTATTTTAAATATCATATATTGGTAATAATTGATAGCAAAATGCATTCCGTTATGTTTAACTGCACTTAAACTTATGCAATTGTCAATTACTCACTTATTTGTTAAATATTAAAAGTTCAAATCTGCGTTCTTGTGTAGTATGTGTTCGGTTATCTAAAAAAGACCCAGATGTTGGTACTGAAAAGGGCAAGTCAACTTATTTTTCTTATTTTTTTTTTACATTTCAGATTTTGAAGGTACATACCAAGTATAATACATGTATGCTTACCAGGAAGTAACTACTGAATTCCCTATACACATATTTTGATAACAAAATATAGCCAGCACATGATGTAAGGTATTCAAGAAATATGCCCTGAATGTTGATGATACAACTATGCAGTGGTATCTCCGTAAAGGGAGTAATTGCTGAATAACCTCCACACTCATTGACTGCTAACAAAATGGAACCATTATATTAGATGTGCGAATGGTATTGAGGAGGTACGCCCTTTATCGTGATGGTACAAATATTCAGTATCAGATCAGGTCTCATAACTGAAAATTATTGCAATAACTGATAGCGAAAATATACTTAATTCCACGTCAAGTACAAAAAGACATCAGATTGTATAATAGTTAGCCCAGCTGGGTCTGTAATTCTAATGAGCGACACTTTGTATTTGACCTAAGACGAATCCCAGCAACGACACATAAATGATGGGTTTTTTCTATGAACTATGCTCCGATGTCACATTTGTTATACAGGTGGTTAAAAGTATAGTTTGATCTGGTCAAGTGGTCACTATCAGTTGCTCGGTAGATTAATATCAACATAACGTATACTTGACATCCAACAAACTTGCAGCACTAAGGTTTTCATAGTCGCATATCGTCACCCTGCTTGCTATGAAAACTGCCTAACTATTTTTTTCTGGTTTTGAGTAATAAAAAAATTAGGTTTCAAGAATATATTTACTGACTTTTTTTTAAGAAAAACACTTGGTTCAGGGATAATTAAACCTCTACCAGTGTCACTGGTCAGGATGGTTACGTAACAGATCAAATTGACTAGGGCAAAATGTATTTTTACGACTAGTGGGCTAAATTTGGCTAAAGTGAGTTAGGCAGTTATTGTAGTAGGGTGACAATATGTACTCACACAAATGAAAATGAATCTAATCATTGGCACACATAAATGTTGCTCTATCACTGGACTGGACAGTGCATTGATGTATAGTTTGTACTTCAGGTAAAAAGTATAGCAATCAGCTAGTATGCAACCAGGACAAGCCATTGCATATTAGATACAACCATTATTTGAACCTGTATTGTATGAGTGATAGGGAACTGTGTCCACTTATAGGGAAATAAAATAGACCTATACCTTTATGGATCATAGTTCCCTTTCACCCATACTTACAGCTGAACAGGGGGGAAATAAACCAATTATACACAGAGGTCCCTATATTCTTACATCTTGTTACGCTGTACATATAAAATGAGTAAATCTCTTTTGATGGTACCTAGTGCAACAAAATCCTGATGACTGTGACTGTGTAAAAGTCTGACTGGCAGCTGCTATATAGATGCATAGAGGGCGCTTTATCTCACTGCATTGGTGGCAACGGAGGAGGGCCTCTATATATACCTGTGTAAAAACAAAATAGAGGAAATACATATTAATTAGACTAAATCAAATGTAATAACAATTACTGAAAATGACAAAAAAACCTTTTAACAATTTGGATTAGCATACTTCTTCAGACTATTCGCTCTTTGCACGTATCTGCCATTTGCAAGGAGAACCGCAAAACTGTAATCAGATTAAATGAAAGTGTTGCATCATTTCCCAATGTCTCACTGCATGACCAGTCCTATTGTGCAGAGAGAGTCGAACTAGTTACTTCAAGAATGACGGACAGTGCAAAGAGCGAATAGACCCATGAAAAGAACTCAATGTGCAATCAGACTTGAGGATTAAAAGAAATGCTATCTCAGGCTGTGAATAAGATCATTGTTGCACTCATGCAATTCTGGTGCAATTCTGGTCCAACCATGCAAATATTGACTGTCATATATGGTATAATGAAACGTCTTAATACAGCCCAAAGCCAGGTAGACGCAGCTTGTGAAGCTTATAGGGTTGTAAAGAGGTGGAAAGTTTCCAGGAATTTTGGAAACTTTTCCGAGAACTTTACAGGAATTTTGAAGGGCCCAGGAATATTGGGAATTTTCAAATTTGGCTGTTATTTTGTTTTTCAAAAATTCAATTTTTTAAAAAAAATATTTCATCAACCATGTAAAATATTTAAAACCTATGTTATAAAGCTTCCTCACGTGTAGTTTAGTTTAGGGATTGTTCCGACATGTGAATAAATATCAATCCAGATTATTATTGTGCCAAGTTTACTTACCACAAGGAAACCAATAGAAATGGACAACTTCTAAAGGATCTAGCCACTGAGAAAAACCTTATTATTACAAACACCCAGTTTCAAAAGAAAAAAGGAAAACTGTGGACATACACAAGCCCAGGTGGAAATCAGTACCAGCTAGATTATCTACTTGTGAGGAGTAAGTGGAGAAATAGTGTTATGAATGCCGAAACATACAACACCTTTGCCAGTGTGGGCTCTGATCACAGAATTGTGTCAGCTAAGATGAGACTGAGCCTGAGGAAAAGTAAAACAACACCAAAAAAGAAACCATATGACTGGAAAGCCCTTAGAACTGACAGAAGCTTACAAGTGAAGTATGCAGTCGAAGTGCGCAACAGGTTTAAAGTCCTGGATAATGAGGTGGAAACAGCCACTGACAAGTATGACAGATTTATCAGAGCAAACAATGAGGCTGCAGAGAAGATCATACCAGTCAGAGAAAGATCTCATAAAACACGTTTCTCCATCGATCCAATCAAGGATAAGTATAATCTCTGTCACTGAGGGGCAGAGAACTAAATACAGGAAGGCGAAGCAAGGACTTGATGAAGCCTACAATCTAGTCATAGAAGAGGACCTGAACAGCAAGATCAATGAAGTAGAAGAAGCACATTCCAATTCCAAGCATGCTTTAAGCTGGAAGCTCATCAATGAAATTACTGGTAGGAAAGCATCACCAAAGGTCAGCTGGAGGGGGAAACTCAGAAAGATCGGGTCACAAACTGGTATAATAACTTCAAAAACCTTCTGGGGAGACCACCAGACATTAGTAATGAAGAGGAGGAAATCACACCAATCCTAGAAGACCTGGAAATTACAACAGGGCCTTTCGACCACGAGGAATATGACATTGCTAAAAAGTCACAGGTAGAAGGAAAAGCAGTGGTGAAGACAACATTCCACCTGAAGTACAGAAAAGATGCGACCTTGACGACATTGTACTGAACTTCTGCAATAAAGCATTGCTGACTGGGAAAAGACCAAGTCAGTGGTCTGTACTCAACATAGTTCCAATACCAAAATCAGGAAATCTTAGCCTAGGAGGCAACTACCGAGGTATCAGCCCAAGTTCTATCGTTGCCAAAATGTACAACAAAATTATCCTGAACAGAATCAGACCATAGCTAGACCAGCATTTGAGAACCAACCAAAACAGCTTCAGGGTAGGAAGGATGACAGCGGGCCACATACTGGCACTGAGGAGGCTCATAGAAGGAGTTAAGGCCAACAATCTAACAGCAGTAATCACCTATATTGATTTTAGAAAGACCTTTGACACTATCCACCATGGCAAAATGCTGAAAATCCTGCAAGCTTATGGAATACCAAAGCAGGTCGTCAAAGCCATCGGAGGAATGTATGAGAATACCATGGCTAAGGTGATCTCTCCTGATCGAGAGACTGCACAGTTTGAAATCTTGGCTGGAGTTCTACAGGGAGACACACTCTGCAAGATCTGCTGTAAAGAGTTGAGTCATCAGTAGCAAAGGTTGGTCTGAAAATGAATGCTGGCAGGACAAAGTTCATGTCATATAACCAAAGTCAGAAGGGATCTATACAGACATACGATGGTACCAAGTTGGATGAGGTACAAGATTTTAAATATCTTGGTGCCTGGATGGAGAGTACAGCAAAGGACATTAAACAATTTAAAGCAGCAGCATGGAGAGCATGTAGTAAAAGACCAAAATATGGAAGTCAACTCTCTCTCGGAAATTCAAACTTCGCCTATTTGCCTCTACAGTAGAGTCGGTTCTGTTATATAAACTGCTCACAAAAAGTATCGAAACACTTAGAAATGATCCAATATATAACGGCTCGAAAAGGTATGCATTAATCGAAGCAAATAACCAAGTGCATAATTTTGTTCTGCGTATTTTGACACCTCGATCGTTGAGATACGATGTTGCGGAGCGGAATTATTGTCATTTCAATGATCGTGGGTCCAGTTTCAAAAGTGACACTCATCCCTATTGAAAATCACGAATCTGATGATTCTAAACAGCTTACAGTAATGCAAACCTCTTTCTATAGGATGATTGTCACTTTTGAAACTGGACCCACGACCATTGAAATAACAATAACTCCGCTCCTCAACATCATATCTCATCGATCGAGGTGTCAAAATATGCAGAACAAAATTATGCACTTGGTTATTTGCTTCGATTAATGCATACCCTTTCGAGCCGTTATATATTGGATCATTTCTAAGTGTTTCGATACTTTTTGTGAGCAGTTTAGTTGCGAAGCTTGGACCACCACTCGTAAGTTACAGAAAGAGCTTGATGGCTGCTACACAAGAATGCTGAGAGCTGTACTCAATGTCAACTGGAAACAACACATACCAAATACCCAATTGTATGGTGATCTCCCCAAAATAAGCCAGAAGATTCAGAAGAGATGGACAATGTTTGCTGGCCACTGTTGCAGAATTGAAGAGCCAGTCTCCAAACTGGTGCACTGGACCCCCAAACATGGCACAAGAAAGCTGGGAAGACCTGTTCTGACATTCATTGACTTACTCAAGCAAGATCAGGATTGGAGACAAGTAACATAAAGACAGCAATGAAGGACCGAAAAGTGTGGAGAGCCATCTTAGATCGGGGACACCTAACCGAGTTAAGCAAGCAAGCAAGTGAGCATTATTATATATGCATAATATATTCATATTTTTTCAATATTAGCACAAAATATTCTTTGCGGATTTTTTTAATTTGTTGCTCTTACATATTGTTGGGTTTTCATGCTAAATAGTTATCCAACCCAAAGTGCTGCAATTAAACAAGAACAACAATTAAAAAATACATTAGGTAAACATTTACTATGAAATTTTGTGTAAAGCTGTTTTCTGTGTATATTATTCATAAAACCTTAGATAAGGCCCAATTGGCAACTATCTCTTTTAAAAATTGAGCTAGTAAGTCAGTATTGAAGTTGAAACTGAAATTTAATAATGAAGTAATTAGGAAACAGAACAACAAGTTATGATCTAGATGGAATAGTGCTATGTATATAAATATTAATTGTTATTAATTGTTATGTTATGTAAGTTTAATTAAATTAATTTCATAAAACGGGTGAATCATTTTCTCAGTGCTATAAAATTCAGTAATGTGTTGTACATATCGTACTGTATGTCCTTTTGATTGAATTTCATTTATATAGTACTTTAATTTAAACAGTGAACTTATTTTCCTGTTTCAATTTTAAATTTAGATTGTTTTTGAAAATCCCAAAAATGTTCCTCACAATTCACGTTAATTCCAAAAACTCCTGTGGGAAACTTCCGCTCCCAAATTTTTTAACCCCAGAAGCTTCGAAGTAGTCATATTTAACAATGCCCTGAACTCAGTGGGCAAAATAGTTTGTTATTTTAATGTCTTATTTTGGTTGAATACAACATCATTCTAACGTAAGTTACATATTTACAACATCTATACAACTTGCTTATTCAATTGATAGCTAAACAATGTTATAATAACGCTGGTACAACATTAATAACGTTGAAAAGATGTTGCAAAAATGTTCATATGCAACCAAGCCACAACCAATATGCAACATATGACTTTGTTGTTTTGACGTCAATTACAACCAAATAACAACCAATTTTGCCCACTGGGAACAACTAAACACATTGGAAATGACTTCCATAAGTTCCTTCTTTAGATTATACATGTTTATCATCACAATAGAATCCATGCTGTCACCATCTTGTACACAATTTACAGTCTGTTCGGAGTCCATATAACATCGCTGTTCTGTCACTACTGTGTATGTTTTTCTGGCCCTTCAACTTGTGTAAAGTAAAACTGTCCAATGGTTATTTTTATGTTGCTTTACGAGGTTTTGACAGAACAGCGACGATATGAGTTTATATCCTTCACAAATAAAACACTGCTTATAATTCACAGCCTTTCCATGAGACGGTGTCATCCCTCCATCACCAACTGATCTCTGTACTAAGTTATGCACTTGTTTTAGTAGATGAAATACTGGGGTTTACATGCACATGCAAATCATGCCATGCCTATGTTTGCTTTAAATGCTGCCATCTGTATAATATAACTCGTCTTTGTCATGGAAGTGATATAGGTCTCAATTGCCATGTTTACACCTTATCCTACCAACTATTGTTTCTAAGTAAACAACCAACCAAAACTGTAGATTGCACTTTAATACACATTTGGGGAAAAGTGTACTTTAGGTCCCAGATACTGGTATACCAGTATCGTTCAATACTGGGACATAAAAGTTGCCAATATCGCTCAATACTGGTACCATTTAACTGTTCCAATATAGGTCGATACTGAAACACCAAATTGTGTTCCAATTCGTATCGGACAATACTGGTACACATGTTACCAGTGTAGTTTATCCCAGTATTGAACGATACTGGTACATAATTTTGTACCAGTATCGCCCGATACTGGTATATTCTATATGGCCCAGTATCGTCTGATACTGGAAAACTGACTTTGTACCGGTATCGTCCGATACTGGGTGTTTCAGTATCGGACGATACTAGTACAGTCCAGAATATGGAACCTAAAGTACACTTTTTCCCACATTAGTATTCAGTTTTGAAATGGCAATCCCAAAATCGGGATAAACTTAAAACTGTAGCGCTAAAGAGATACTTAATAAAGAGGGAAAGAAAAGGTCACACAAAGGAAGATAACAGTGCATACAAAATTGAATAGTTGAATGGGGAAAAAGTTATAAATTTCAGTCAATTATGAAACGGGAATTTATCAGTCATACATGTACATAAATTATGTTAAAAAAACATTAAAGACTTTTCACATCAATTTTGATGATTAAATTCATGGCATTTGTTCACTATTTAATGACACTTTACAAATCCTAAAGATGTATAACATCTACATCTACATGTAGGGCCTATATTCATTGTCTCCTGATCATTTTGAATTCTTCAAACTGATAGCTTGGTAAAGAGAACTTCTTGTGAGCAACTGATTTAGAAACAAACATGTGTACACAGGTGATTTAGTGAAGAGGATTTCTTTCGCAAATTGCAAAAAAATCAACAGGCTAGAAGTTAAAAGTACTCATGAATCTAACAGGTGGACATTAAATAGAAAGATGATATAAAATGACAGGTTGAGGTCAGGGGAGAAATACACATAACACAGAATTGATAAGATGGAAGGAAGCATTCAGCAAAACATCAAAATGTTCCTTTCCTTTCTTTGACTTAAATTGTTCATTTAGTTGATAAAACATATCAAGTCATTCCACAGGTTGCACGTGCCAACTATTTCACTTGGTGCAAAATCCATGCATCTGACAGCAAGCATTCCCTCCCATCCAAGCAATGGCACGTGCACTCACCATTAGGTGTTATGGGATATTGACCCAACTGTTGCAGACAAATACACAGAGTCTACAGGAAGATATGCCATATCATCTATGCAGGGAGACAATAAACTCGTTACTTGCTCGGCATTACGGGATATTGGACCAACCGTTCAGCTTACAACTACTACACATGGGTCAACAAGGAGATATTATAATAACATCTATGCAAGGAAACAGTAAACTTCAATCAGCATTATGGGATATTAAGCCAGCTATTCAGCACACATACATATTATAACATTGTTTAAAGGAAGAGTTCATGTATCATCTACATCACATATAGAAAATAAACTTGTTTGATTGCTCGGCAGTATGGGGATATTGGAGTAAATACAAATACACTAAAGAGTCTAGAGGAAGATATGATATGGTACCTATACAACACATCTATTAATTGCTCGGCATTATGGGATATTGAGCCAACTTGTTATCAGACAAATACATAAAGTCTAAAGGGAGATTTGACATAGAGACAATACATTTGTTATTTGCTCAGCATTATGAGTTACTATTTAGTAGTGTGAAGAATACAAGAACAGAACAATATAAGGCATGATACAATATTTGTTTTATATAATGTCTGATATTACATGTTTTGATTTAAAGCCATGTGATAGTAAAAACTGAATAATAAACATTCACATGGCTAAAATCGGGCCTATCAATTATCATTATATGAAATGGATAAGTTATTGAGTGAGTTAATAAATGTAATAACTCAATTTTGTCTCGAATGGATCAGATGAGCTTTTGGCTCAAGTGGATTAAATCATGCCCCGATTTTGATAATACAGGTGCTGATATCAGGGATGTAAGAGAGTTCTTCACAGATGGCCTGAAAATACCTGAAAAAGTCAGATAATTTTGAGTTGTTTGTACTTTAGTACGCGGAAAATCAGGATAACAAAGCCTGAAAATGTCTGAAAATGTACAAGAAGGCCTGAAATCAGCGAAAAGGCCTGAACATTTACATCTCTGTGATATACATGTACAAATACAGTCATCAAAAAAAGTAACTATACAGGTAATAAATGGTCTTTTAACTCAAAAAATATATATCCTACCTCAAAATATTGAATCATAAAGTTGTTGAAAAATGTATCTCCTTTAATATGAGATATTGCACGCTAGGATCGGTTGAATATTGAAGAAGTGACAATCTAAAATGTAAGGTAAAGTCACAATTTCATTTTCACATTTTACATTTCAACACGTGGAGAGTATGACAGGTAGCGTGTGTGTGGCGTATTGATCCATCGGAACAATACGGCCGACTGTCCAACTTGCGCATGCATCCCTCAATTGCACTACCGGTAATCGATAGGTACCCGTTAGATTGGTCCGCGTGTAGAAAATAAAATGTGAAAATGAAAATCGGACCTCACCTTACATTTTGGAGTGTCACTTCCTCAATAATCATCCGATCCTAGCGTGCAATATCTCATATTAAAGAAGATGAATTTCTCAACAACTTTATAATTTAATAATTTTAGGTAAGATATATTTCTTTAGAGTTAGAAGCCCATTTATTACCTGTATAGTTACTTTTTTTGATGTCTGTACAGCAACTATTAGTAACTTGCTCGTTATGGGGTGTAGTGCAGTTTGTTATTGTAATTCTATGTGGGGTTGTTGTATTCATAACCAAATGAGAATATATGTTGGATATCATAATCATTTGGACATATTTCAACCAAACTCATACCAAATTATTTGTATAATAGTCTATTTATCTATCACAAGGCAGTGATGTAACTACATACAGCAGGGCTACTAAATGAGTATCACCTCTTCTATCTCATATTTCTACAGATAGAAAATGGCAGCGTACAGATATAGAAGAGGTAAGTATGATGAATGCGTAATAAACTGCATCCTTTACTAGTTGCAGCACATGGACATACGCCCCTACTTGAGACGTTGGCATATATACAAAGACAGACACTACATACAAGTGCATGAATGCTGCACCAGTAATGTTACATCACTGTCCAGAGGAAGAGAAATATAGTATACAGTCATCAAAAAAAGTAACTGACCTGGTAATAAATGTGCTGATAACTCTACAAATAGAATTCCTACAGACACATATTAAATTATTAAGTTGTTGAGAAATTTCTTCTCTTTAATTCCAGATATTGCACGCTAAGAATGGTTGATTATTGAGGAAGTTACAATCCCACATGTAAGGTCAAGTTCAATTTTTCCTCTCACATTTTTCTTTTCAACACAGGGAACGTATGACAGGTAAACCGTGTGTGCCGTATTGATCGTTCATTTGGGATTGGAACATCCTCAATAATCAACCATTCTTAGCGTGCAATATCTAAAATTAAAGAGGAGAGATTTCTCAACAACTTCATAATGTTTCTGTAGGATTTAAACTTTAAAAGAGTTATCAGACCATGTATTACCTGGCCAGGTACTTATTTTGATGACTGTAGAACATTCTGTGGGTGGATGCCCATTGTGTGGCACAAATTTAGAGATCACTTCCTGGTTCAAACAACATATAATCACACAATCTAAAATATGTCAAAATAATTATAACGGCAACATATTACACAAATTAGTAAATTACCCTGCATTTTAATACATGTCTTAAATACATGTATAAAGCCAAGATTCCTTCAAAATAAAGTTCTACCTATACGCTTACCAGGACATACGGATTCGCAATTGCAAGTATTAGATCTCAGCATGTTTTTATTGGTCACAATAAAAAACAGTGGCCTTCTGTTCATTGCACTATAGCTTGTTTGTCGTCCCATCATGGTATCATTTTTACCTAGTTCTGCGACTACAGGGTGTCCCAACAGTTTCGATACCTTTTAAAAGCTTTTTGTATTATCTATTTTGAAATCATTTACAGTACCGACCGACCGACCCTACCTGAGAGGTCGGTTTGCCCGTATAATTCGTCACCTAACAAGGATTATTTCACTACGTGTTTATATGAAAGTGTGATTTTACAGTTGGGAAAACTTTCTTCTGTACTTTGACAAGTATTGTAAGTTTGGTATTAAATTAATTCTTCTCTATCCAACTATATTTTTAGTTTTATACTGTGATTGTTTTACCAGAGATTTAAAGCTTTAAAAAGGTACGGACACTTTTGGGACACCCTGTACTACATGTTTCACAACCCTAAATTCTCAGAATGCGTATATCTGATGGGGACAGCAAACATGACATCCACAAATATGAGGTTCGTGACATCGATAGGGTCATCTTGTCAGCCAGGTTCATCTTTGAAACAGAAGCAACAATACGATAGCTCTGCCATATTTCTATTGTATCTTCATGAGCATCACTTCGGTATCGAATTAACCTCTCAACCTCTCTTAGCATGATCATGTTAAACATGTGAAAAAACCAAATATACATAGGAGATATTTCCCGCACAATAACATATTGCGACACCAAGACAACCAACAATATAATCTATTTCACTTCCACGAGTGGCGTCACTGCGTCATTCCCTGACTGTGTTACATAAATGTGCATGCCTACTTAATGAGCTGGCGTACATATACACATGTGTAGTTAAAGACTGAAACATTTAATTACGTCACTGTACAGATTAAGTAAAATAGACAATAGTTATGAAACATTCATACAGATCCCAGTTACCTATGGGAATTCTTAACAACAAATTTCCTGGCAAATGCCAAAGGTTTTTTGTCCATAAAAATAAATAAATAAATACAATTATTGGAATAGGTCTAGCAAAAACCCGCAAGTGCAGCAAAATGATCATCAGGTGATCGGGTACAACAATTTTGGCGCCAGGAGTGAAGCAGCCCGGATTCAATATTAATTATTGATTGCAATACTTACTCTGCCTATTTACTTGTTTACTTGGATATGTTTTTGGAACATTATGAAACTTTTCAGGTTGGGGGAAGTCACTCGATGGCCGGAAATTGAATCTTGATTCAAAGGCATCTGTATAGAGACGGAGGAAAACAATCAAACCGAAAATGATTAGAAGTTACATAGTTACTAATTGGCATGTGAAACAAGCAATACATGAATAAAACGATTGGATTGATCAGGTACACAGAGACCAACTAAATCATGATTGTTTGTAAGTTTCAGGTAATGAAATCAATCTACGTGTGATTGCTAATGTATCGTTTTAGGTGTTGCTAATCTGGACAAATGTTGTATCTTCTCAGTTACTTCAACATGAAATCACTCAAACAAACAATCATGTAAAATTATTCCAGGAGTTACGATACCTCGTTTACCAGAAAAAAATCCAAATGATAAAAGAAATTACATTACAAATATGCATATATATTTCAGCATGAATTTTTTTCTGAGATCATAAAGAATAAACCATAGTTTCAAAATCGCACAATGGTTAGTTATTTTAAAAGAACAAATCAAATCAATTGTGAACCATTTTAATTTGTTTGTATATAAAGTGTCCAAAATTCTGAGATCTTAATAATAAAGTTTCAAATTAATCTGATATAATTAGCTAGGAAAAGTAAAATTCCCCATACCTTTGAAGCATCAACCCCTTCCCAAACAGACCCACACAATATCAAGAAAATGCCAACGCTTCAACCTCTCACAAAAAAATGTAGTAATTTTTAATATCCTCGGGGTAATATGAACCGAGCCTACAAAATCCAATTCCATACAAAATTATTAATATGTGCCTCTGAAACTGAATACATTATGTTATGAAAGGGTGAAGACTGTTTTACAATGCAACTTCATACAAATCCTACCGTAATATGGAAAAAACCTATCACAAATCCATAATATGGTAGCATTCAATGATAATAATACACTGTTAATAAACTTTAATATTTTTTGACATTTTTCTCAAATGTCAAAGGTTACCATTATCATTTAACAGACTAGAGATTTTACACTATGTAGAAAGTAGAAACCCACGCTTTGGCTGCTCTATGACCTCAGGCAAATCAAACAAAACAACACACTCATTTCTAAGCTCTGGAGACTCCCCCCTCTAATTACCACCAAATAAATACAACTGTTTTGCTATATAGAGCAAGCCCCATGTATGCAGCCAGCATGTAGGGTTATGTGTGTGTATATATATAGCTAGGTTTCTCAGGGGGTGTTCTCTGTCTACACAAGGGAAGTGACTCATTGGACAGTCTCCAATCAAGGCTATAAATACGAGGCACACATATGGCACACACACAGACTAGTGAATAAACTTTTTACCGACATGTCGGAGGGCTCAATCATTCACGCTTCTGATCAAACATAATGCGCTACATACATGTACGCAGTGCTTGACATCACATGACCTAGATTTCATTTAGTTAGGTTTGTTAATTGGTTTTCTTACAAAACAACAGTTTGTCAAATGATTTGAATCAATAATAATAGAGTATTGGTTTTGGTGAAAAGCTCAAAATATGAACAGGTACTATCTATTTAAGTCCAGGTGTTCCTGGGGGTGGTGAGTTTCCCCTTCCCCTCCCTCAGCAGCCAAGCTTTATAAAATAAACACATGGTGTGTATGCTGTTTCCCAATCTAAAAAAATAGAATGTTTCATACAAAATGAAGTGAGCTTGAATACCAATATTGGATACCTGAGAGTGCAAAACTACAAACCACATCACAAGGTCAAATTTTGACTTTTCCATTACACAGGTGAAGCCGAGTGTGATGGAACAATTCAAATTGGACTGAGTGATATCATTTTACTATTGCACAAACAAAAGGCATACAATAGTTGTTTTATATATTGATATAACACATTTAATTTCAAGCCATATGATAGTAAACTATACACTCTTTGATACACCACCCTATGTCCTGCATATCTTCATATTGTATTTAAGAAAACTGTGCAACATTCCAGAGTTTATAACATACTGCCCAAAGCATACATATTATCGTCTGCAAACTTGGCAGCATTGTAATTATTAGGCTAAACATTGCTCTGTGTGTATATGACTTTGATAGTCCCCATCCCCAATCAGAGACATGTAGTGGTAGGGTATACTATAAGGAATCCTATCATTGTATGATCCCCAGAGAAGGCTAGTGCACATGAACGTTGACAAAAAAAATCTGCTTCTGACTGGATTCGAACCAGCTCCACAACGCTCTTAATGATTGAGCTACATAAAGGCTACTGATAGAGGAGTGCAAGATAATAATCTATCTCAAATCCTATAACTTACCAACATGATTATGATTTGACATAGGAGGTGGCGGCCTTGATGATCTACTGGGTGGTGGTGGAGGAGGAGCTTGTGATCCATGTGATCCACCATGAAATGAAGGAGGTCTTTCTCTTTCTCTAGCTGGAGGTGGTGGAGGGGCAGGTACACCCGATGATACTCTCGCTGGTGGTGCTGGCGGCCTATTTGACGGTGGTACTGGTGGTGTAGATGGAGGCCTCGATGTATGTCTAGAAGGAGGTGGAGGTGGTGGCATACCTCCAGGACGTTGTAATCCACTGTCCCGTCCACCTGTTGGAGGCGGAGGTGGTCTATTTCTTGATGGTGGTGGTGGTGGTGGCGCCGACCCATTAGGTGTTGGTAAATCTCCTCTTGCCGGAGGTGGGGGAGGACGCGACCGATTTCCTGGTCCCCCGCCTTGATTCCGTGACGATGCTGGCACAGGTGGCCGTGGACCTCTATTATGTGAGGGAGGAGGAGGGGGTGCACTATTATTAGGTTTATTTGATTGTGACGGGGGTGGGGGAGGGGGGAATTGTGAACCCGACACAGGCCTTACTCCTGCTGGTTTATTTGATTGAGGGGGAGGTGGAGGTGCGGCTGGTGATGAGTTGGTATGTCTATTTTTGTTCATACTTGGTGGTGGAGGCGGAGGACCACCATTATTAAACCTAGAGTTTGTATTACTTGGTGACGGCCTGCCAGGTGGTCCCCTGTTATTCTGTACTGGTGCGCCACCAAAATTTGTTGGTTTCCTCGGTGCACTGTTTCCTATGTGATTTGATGATGGAGATTTTGGAGGATCTGTAGAAAGAAGAAGAAAAACAAAAATGTTCATCTCATCTGTAAATGCTGTCGTTTTTAGAGCAGTTCATGTTCAAGTTCTCCATTGGAAATCACGTTTTGCTAGAAACTTTCAAACAAACCCTTTTTTTTCAAATTGCAATGAAATGCGAAATTTATGGGATTCAAAGTCACACTCACACACTATCATTCTCCAACAATTGTCATATTACATATGCCTCTAAGAATATTCAATTGTGGCCGGGTCTAATTCATTCACTTTCAAACATTTGTGAGTGTGACTCAACTGATCATTGTCATGATATTCATATGTTTACTTTACACAGGGGTGTGTGTGAGAGGTCACACACACACAAAACGAGGAAGATTACGAAGGAACACTGATAAACGGCCGTACAATTAGGGTAAAAACACTAAATATAGGCTGACAATCAAATAAAAGGCTAAAATGTTGGCATTTACAATAAATAAAAAATATTGAAATCAGCTGAAAAGGGAACTCTCAAACCCTGTTTACAGTAAATTCAACTAAGCCTAAGCAAAAGAAATCCACAGATCTATATAAGTATGAATGTGACAGCAGAGTGTATTCTTCCCAGTGCAGCTTATTATCAGACGCATAATTCTAATGCACTGTACTTGTGCGATCTAGAACAAAATGCCAGAAGTGACATGCAATTGATGCGTCTGTCAATTGAGTATGCACTGATATCACGGTCACTCTAAAGATGGAACAAAGTATAATCATTATATTCTATTTGGCTTCCTCTGGACATGACGTAGCTTTTACGCACGCGTATGTATCTTTCAACGCTTGTGTGTATATGCCAGCGCCTCGAGTAGGCGTGCGCGTTATGTACTGCAATTAGTAGAATACTCAGTTACGTCACTGTCTCGTGATGGCCAACAGGGGTGTACTTTCGCGACATCCTGCGAGAATCCAAATGGATTCTCGCAGCGGAATTTTGCGAGAATCCATGGATTCTCGCAAATGGATTCTCGCAGAATATTTTTGCGAGAATCCTTTTTACTGAATTTAAATTCCGCATTTTAAACATTTATTGTACTATTGTATACTTAGAAAATAATAAACACAACACCAAAAGTAAGTCCCCCCTAAACAATTCGTCATAACATCGTAAGATAAAACATTTTACCAATAAAACTTAGTTAGAAATAATCCTATGACTGTTTCCTAAGTGGTGTTTGAAAATGAAAGATGTCCATGACTTCATGACTGAATAAGCTCAAAAATAAGACAAAAACTGCCCTTCTCAAAAGTCACAACTCACTATGCTAATATCTGAGCCAAGAATGGGATTTACATGGCTGAATGATCATGAATTGACTACACATTACAGTAAATTTTGCTCAGCCACAGGTACTTTTCCATTAGTGAGAAGCAATTCATAAACTTTTGTGACTTTTGAGAAGGGCAGTTTTTGTCTTCCATTTGAGCTCATTCAGCCATGAAGTAATGGAAATCTTTCATTTTCAAACATCACTTAGGAAACAGTCATAGGATTATTTCTAATTAAGTTTTATTAATAAAATGTTTTATCTTACGATGTTATGACGAATTGTTTAGGGGGGGACTTACTTTTGGTGTTGTGTTTAGTACACAAATTGAATCAAACACTTCTTAAAATTAATTAAAATAATATCAAGAATAAGGCTATAAGCTTGCATAACTTCCAAATTTGGCATGTTTGTTGACTAAGGGTCAAATACCAGTCATCTAAGGTCCTGATTGGACTTAAAAAGAAGAAGAAAAAAGTTTAAAAAAAAAAAAAAGTTAAAAAAAATAAAAAAAAATCTCTTTTTTTTTTTGGCGAGAATCCACCTGGATTTGCGCGGTAGTGATTTTACGCGAATCTTCACGCGAATCGATTCGCGGATTCGCGCCGAAAGTACACCCCTGGCCAAATAGAGTATAGTCAGTGCCATTTGAAAAACTTACTTGCTCTTCCTGTTGGTACACCCGCACCAGTCTTACGTAGTTGTGGAATACCACCTGCAAACAATCCTCCCATACCTCCGCCACCTCCCATACCTCCACCTCCACCACCACCACCTCCTCCTCCGCCACCACCTCCTCCGCCACCTGTTCTGCCCCCTCCTCCTCCTCCTGATGATTTAGGTTCTGTTGGATGAAATGATAAATAGCTTTTTGAGAAATACAATCAATACAAAAGTTAGTCATTATTCTCCCAGAATGGTGTGATACTCGGCCATTATCCTTTACAGAAACACTACTTCTCAGAGATTCTACAGCCAGAGAACAGCTCATAGAAATTACTGACAAGAAGAAACTTGACTAAACTCCTCAAAAAAGTTCGGAATTTTATTTCGATCACCATTTGTTTTTGGATGTCTAGTGATATGTTTATATATTATGTTGCATATCAATGGAAAGCTAATGTGTTCATCTTTCTACCAAATTTGTAACTCACTTATTTCAGTGCTCAGCCACTTGCTTGAGAATATGAAGGTCTTAATTTGAATAATGTGCCAAAATCACTCAAAAGAACAACTCTGTTGTCTGTCCAAAAGTGTTACATTGACTGCAGATATACTCTATTGATTTTGAAGACAAAATAGTGGCAATTTTGGTATTCATTATGAGACCTCCCCATATTCCCAAGCAGGTGTCAGATGAGCACTGAAACAAGCAATTGCAACAAATGGTGTATCATCTAATAGAAGAACACATCAGCATTCTATTGATATGCAACACAATATGAACATATATTACCGAAGATACGAAATAAAGGCGATTGAAAATAAAATTCCCAGGGTTTACTTCAGTCATGAAACCAAGGGAATGCTCAGCAGTAGCCCCATATCCCTGGCCTTTCTCCACTTTGTTGACATGTTTTGTGTATATTTGCTTCGTGAAGATATTACTAAAACACACAGTTCGGAAATATATCTAACACCCCTAGCATTTATACGTGTATATTTGATCACTGCGAAATGAACTAAGGGTCCCAAAAAACACCCTGTTCTACGGGCCCGACCCAGGATTGTCACTACACTGCTTGGCACTAGTCGGTAGTAACCAACACTCAGCTAAAACAACCAGGACTCAGGGGAATTTCAGACCTTTCAAACCGGCACATAAATGATAAGTTAGTGAATTTTGTTCCTTAAAACCATAACTTCCTAGTCGGATTTTGACATTTAAACTATCAGGGGCGAAAAATGAGTCAAATTTTGGGGGGGAAGATCACTGTTCGCACACGCCGCGGATCGAACCTGGGCCGCCCGCGTGGCAGGCCACAGACTTACTGACTGTGTTCTCGGGTGGGGGGCTCGAAAATGTTAACTTTTTCGAGACTTTCGAGACCATTTGACAGCTCGTCGGATCGTGCAACGAGACAGAATTGTGAAGCACACAGCACAGGGGCTATTTGCTGTGGCCTCAGGTAAGGTTAGGGTTAAAACAGCTGTAAAAACAGCCATGATTGTCATGTAAGTAATATTTCTATTCACATTCTTGTACAATTTAACCGGCACTCAATTTTGGCTAGTGACAACCCTGGCCCGACCCAAGCCATTATTTTAGAAAATGGTGGAAAAAATGTTCACACGCAAATAAATACTGACCCAAAACAAAATAATTACGATCAGATCACAAATACTTTTCTGCTAGCTGCAGGTTATTACAATAAAAATGTCAAGGTAATTTTGTTTTAAACATAATCATAATCAATACAGTCATCATTATTGATTGAGGAGTCACATGATTATAGTTTTACCTATTTTACAAAAAAATACAATTTATGTAATAACATAATCTTTAGCCATCAGCATTGATTGCGATATTGTATGGTTTTTGATTGATTGAGGCGGTGGAAAGCGTTTTAATTTGGAGAGGTTTGACCTGTGTCTTGTTTTATTGCTCCAATGATAAGGGCAGTGTTTTTTCAACTGTTGGAGGCAGGAACTAAATATATATATTTGTAAAGGATATAAAACAAATTTAGCTACAGCCTTTGATTTGATTTGTGTCTCTTGGTAAAACTACTGTCCTGATGAGGTCACATCCACAGTTACTTGATGTCGCCTCACAAAACATAGTTTTACCAAGAGTCCGCACCTGCCCCTCCCCTCATGGCTGTTTATATTTGAATATATTTTACCAATGTAACCCATCATACAATGTACAATATACTTACTACTATCTAATTGCGGTCCACTCTTGTCTACTGTGGTAGTCTTCTTCAGTTTCATCCCCTTATGAATATCCCCCAATAGTGCACCACGAGCCTTTCCTTCCTTCTTATTTAAGTTAGGTTGCGTTGCGTTAGCATTTTTTAACGCTGGGGGAGGTGGGGGTCCCGGGGGCGGGGGTGGAGGAGGCATTATGGAGGGACGTTACCACCTTTGGTAGCTAGTGTCCCTCTTGAAATCTGAAATAAACCAGAGAAAACATATATTATTTAACATTATGATATCAAGATGGACATTATCTACATTGTAGCTATAAAAAAACTGCTATAGTCTCATTCCCGATAAAAAGTCCCAATAGTATGATACATACTGCTTTAGTTTGATCAGTTCCAAATTGGTGAAGCCGCCTTACAGCAGCAATTTAATACAATAAGGATGCGGGCGCACGTAAAGGCAACTATCGCATTGTGTATCATATTTTTTGAAGGGTGAGCTGAGCTGGTAGTGAATCTTTGCTTTACTTAACCAGTTCGCTGCGATCTTGAAATATTAGTCTGTGCAGCGCTGTGCGGCACTAAAAATTGAGGTCATTTTTCTCACTCACACACGTACAGTACTGCACTGCTCCGTATACCTAACCTAGCATACACGCATTCACCCCTGCACTGCATAGCAGGTACAGTATACATATCAACAGCAGCATCCCGAGCAGTACTGATTCACACACATCCAAATAAAAAAATAAAGCACTGATTTTATTTGTATGTATAAAATACTGAGACTAATATACTAAGTCTCAGGTAAATATCATTAGAATCATAGTAACTACGATATATATTTGTCCTTACTATTTCATGCCAAATTCAACGCGCTATCAGTCTCACTTGTTCACCAGAGTTTGCTGGAGATTTATTCACATGGTTCAGGCAGCTGTATATCTAACGCAAATCCACAACGTCATTCTTCACAATTCGTGTTGATTTCAGGCAACTTATTCTTGTGAAATATACTCTTGTACGATTTGAAGTAACATACAAGTTTATATTTCAAACTAGAACTGTTGTCTGACCATTATATGACCGCATATATCTTGAAGAAATAGCCCCAGATGTAACCGAAATATCGTATGTTCCACGCTTCCGGGTTGTAGTCAGTCCTACGCGTGTCGCTGGTATCCGTTTATTTTTATTACACTTTCAGTGAAGCGGAAGAACCCGAATCTAAGGGAAACCGTGCACACTGCTCGTGCTGCGAGTCATGCTGTCGATGAACTGTTCTTTTTCAATATTTAGCTGGACTTTGATTGCTCATAACGAGGTTAATATTCTCGCCAGCCTTTACAAAATAGCGCCATCCGTTGGTAAATTTTCTAAGGAAAATATCGATATGCGATTGTCCCATAGCGATACTGTTTAGCCCTGTGCGGCGAGTTTGAACAAAGTGAGTGTTTTACCGACTTGCATCGCGTATATTTAAGAGATCCGCACAGCAGCGTACGACTTGCATCGCGTATATTTAAGTGATCCGCAGCGAACTGGTTAAGTGGTCACTGTCTACATCTTATTGAATAGCCAATGCATCACACAGGGGTGAATCTTGACCTAACAAATGTGCTATAGTGGTGAATCTTGACCTAAAGTTTTTAAGATAAACTGTGAGTCGAAGACTAATCTTGACCCAAATATATTTTTGAGAAAGTGAATTAGGGTGAATGCTTGAGAGAATAGGGTCAAGATTCCCATTGATTCCTGCGTTATAGTTTGATCAATTCCAAATGTGTGAAGCCACCTTACAGCAGTGAATGAATACAGGAGAACATGGACGTAGGCACATGAAGGCAATTAGCGCACTGTGCATTATATGTGTGACACGTGTGTGCGAATAATGCCGCGTGCATGTGGTCATACTTGCGGGCGTACGCTTGGACTACGCGGAGAGATAAAAAACAAATATTTCTTGCCCATTTGGAACTGATTAAACTATAGTAACACAGCCTTGGTGAAAACAACTGGTGGATAAATACAGATTATGTAGGTGCATGCAGGGAAACATTTGTGTAACCATACTTGACTTTTTGTGTTGATTCAGGAAATTAACAACATCACCATAAAAATAACAGGGTTGCCTTGCCTCTATACATGCTTGGATACAGTCCTTCAATAACAAAAGGAAGGAAATCCCAGTGAAATGGTGATACTTCCTAGTCTTGATTAACCCAATCTAAACCTTTATACACCTAACACAAAATGTACCTGACTAGATGCTTATGTGTTAGCCGATTCTTAATTAATTATTGGTACCAAAAATCTTTGATACATTAATCAAGGATTTTTCTTTTTTCGTATTTTGACACCTTGTTTACAAAAATTGAGTGAATACTTCTAAAGTTTTGTTTTATGCTACCAAACCTAATGAAAAATTCATTTTTCTATGGGATGTCTGTTACTCATTGAGTTATATGGTACACTGCGCTATCGAGAGCATTCAGACATTGGGTTGGGTATCGTAAACACATTGTCATCAAGATTAGATCTTTCATGCAATTTTTGGGGTGAAGATTCACCTCAGTGCACTATGTTTGTTCTACAGTAATATATTTGAGAAGTTGAAATATAGGTGAATATTCACCATGGATTCACCTGTCCAAAACATAATTAGTTCAAGATTCACCAGTTCAAAAATATAACTAGGCAAAGATTATGCGTCTAATCTTTGACTAAGCTTGAGGAGGGTAGGTTCAAGATGCACATTGATGCCTGCATTAGCAGGCATATTATGCACAACAGGTCAGGCAGGAACTTGTTGTGTTCAGTGTAGGCTAGGCTGACAGTTCTACAATACCAACTCAACTATTCTCTCATGAACACAATACAAAACTTGTACACATCATATAAACCATGGGAGTTTGGATTCCCTGGTTAAATTGTCAGCCACTTGTTGATACATACAATTTGAAGGTTTGGTGGTGTACAATACAAGTGCACTTACTTTCCTAACTTCAGTCACAATTCTTGGGTTTTATAAACAGGCTGTATAAACTTGTTTGTTAGGGGTCGTCCAAAATTATCGCCATTTTCACTTACGTACAGAGCGTACGTAACTTTTTACCCCCCTCCCCCCCCCCCTCGAGTTACGTACGCAATAAATGGCGAAATTTTATTTTATTTTGTACTATAAAAAAAAAACACTGCCTCTCAAGATCGCCATTTAAGTTACGTACGGTTAGGGTATATTTCGACCCCCTCCCCCCTCTTACGTACGCTTTGTACGTAACTGAAAATGGCGAAAATTATGGACGACCCCTTAGAGTACAAGTTCTAAATTCACAAAAATTGTCTGCAGGGTTCTTTGGTCACCACATTTTCGGAGGTGATAATTACAATGTACTCCCGCCCTGGGAACATCCTCTGTTGTGAAAGGTTGGAGTTGAATAGATTCTCTTTTTATTTTATTGAAAAGTCCAGTTATAATTTTCATTCATAATAAATTAATTAGCAAAAGACCAACCAAATAAATAAACCATGTTGACCTCTGGAAATCAAATTCAGTCAAACTCAAAATGCGATGGATAGGTAACCATATTGAATAGGACGTGCATGATTGACCTCCCAATATCCTATCAGTAAACATCACAATTATAAACATTTTTGTCTCTTGATTTTCAAGATCAAAACAATTAATATACCATTGTTAATCTGTCCACCATATTTTCATGGTTCCAATATTTCCTTGTTTCTTGATATGTAAGCAACGCATTCTTAAACTATAACCCTAACCCCAATGCATCATTCAAAATCATCCAAAATAATCTCCACGCACGTGCTGCTGCATTGGCTTGATGACGTCACCTACCGCAGGCATGTGGGCACGAAGTTGGTGACCGCATGCGCTGGGGAGTTAGGGGCACAGACTTTGGTGCGGATGGTCCCGGGATCGAATCCAGGGGATACTCGGTGATTTTTCGGGTTCAAAAAATCATACTTTTCCGAGCAACAAAATTCCATGGTTCAATGCATGCATCAAAGTCAAATGGTTGTTTCAAATCGTGCACAATGGGTTTTTTATTTACCCTGTATATCAAATAAATATCACATAAACAGAGAAACACATTGCCATGTTATACTTGACACTTAAAAGCCTTTGAGATTTTTACAAAAAACTTTTTCTTTTTAAATTTTCTGGAGATAAAATGCAACATAATTGGACATTCAAAACAAGCCTGACAATGTGTTATTATTGTGAAGACCCAAAAGGTCAGTGACGACCAATAATAAAGTCTTATAATATTAAATCATTTATACCCCTACACAAACATCACATATTTGTTTTTAGTATGTGGTATTGTTATAAACTAACAATACCACATACTATAAACACAAACCTTTGAACTAGATCGAGAATCCCTTGTCAATAATGTATCCTAGATTCAGCCTACCCTTATGAACTGATAAACCGTGCAGCAGATTGATCAGTCAAGTTGTACGCCAACAATGCACTTCAATTGTTACAAGATTATGTATTTGAACACTGGTATACAATTCACATTGCTGCTAGCCTATAAGGCTATATCATTGCAATTCATGTATATTTTCCAGTTTTAATAGGTCAGTTTGTAAATACAATAAAAAGTAAAACTGATACATGATGTCAATATAAATATAAGCGCCCTCCTCCAAGAGTGTGAGAATGTTCCATTTCAAAACTGATGACCGTTTGAATCATCCCACTTAAAGGTATATTATGTGATTTTTTCCAGGAGACGCCCTCAATCCTCGAATTTCTTTTGTAATTAGATTTTCTTGCAGATTTATATTTCTGATCATAAATCATAAATGGGCGATTCCATGAAAATGTGACGGAGCAAAAAAACTAAAAAATGCTCCAAAAGATTTAATTTTACATTCATGTTGTGCAAAGCCTATGCAAACGTTCAGGAAAAAAATATTGCAACCATTGACCGTTGTATACTATGATTTTTTTTAACTTTTCTTACTTCCAAAACGGTAACACGTGTTACCGAAGCAACACTTTTTTGAAAATATTTCCTAATTGATTTGATTTTAATTGATGCCACTTATAATTTTAATCCTACTAGTTAGGCCCTATTTAAAAATAGTAAACAATTTGATAAATTCATAACCACCACTCCACTATAAGCCATCAAAATGTCGTAACGCGTGTTACCGAACTCATATTCAGTAAAACGTGCTAAAACCTTAATTTTTTTAGAGTTAGTTATCACTATTTATGGTTTATATGTTAGTTCCATTGTCAAAGTCAAACTTAATTTTAATTTAGAAATTAAATAAATAATATAAAGCTACTAAATTACGGATGGACAAAATGTAACGCGTGTTACCGTAACACGTGTTACCGACTATTTTGCAATTTACAAAAAAGTGAGAACTTAAATTCTTGTTATTATTCTAGTATTATAAACCTTGGGTAGGTACTAGCTCACAGTAGTGACCAATTGATTGCAGGTAGGTTAGTTTAAATACACAAGCAAAACAAAGTTGGGATTTTTTTTAGTGCGTCTTTTTTCGTAACGCGTGTTACCGATATTCAGAGCGGTCTTACATTAACATGAGCTGATATTTCATATTGGTGTTAGCATGAGGATTTAGCCTTAAGTCTTGGGTATTACAATACAAAAGATGTCAACTTCGTTCAGACTACTTTTACAGTTATAGAGGGGAGAATAAAGAATGGCGCCCTAAAATGTAACGCGTGTTACCGTGGAATCGCCCAAATATATTCCGAGTTACAGAGCGATATGATTCCTAATTACCTCAAAATCATGGTTTAAGAGTGAATTTAGAGTGAAAATAAACTGTCTGGGTTAACCCGACAGTTTATTTTCACTATAAAACCATGATTTTGAAGTAATTAGGAATCGTATCGCCCTGTAACTTGGAATTTACGATTTATGATCAAAAATGTTAATCTTTCTCGAGGATTGAGGGCATTCCCTGGAAAAGATCGTATAATATACCTTTAACCACAAGGCATGTTTTTGGGAGAAAACTGGTCAAATAAGGGTGGGGGGGGGGGGGGGGTCCGGCTATGACAGTGCCAGGAATCGCACATGGGTCGCCTGCACAGAAGTTCTGCCCCTACCTGATCACGCCACAGAGTCAGGCTGTAAAATCTTAAGATTTCACGAAGGCGACCCGGGGAGAAAGATGGGTACATGTATAGCCCCTGTTCGCACCACAAGATGGGAAAGTATGCCCTACAACAGCACCTACAATCAAGGAAAATAATAGTTGGCACACTTGACGCAACTTATTACAAATATCCCTGTGCTCGCAATTGAGATCAGACTTGGGACATAGCACTGTTTAATAGAAAGCAAAAGTCTCCCCCTTTCTTATATCCTTCCCCATCCCCCATCAATCAATGTTGGGGGACCTACCATGGCTTCTGATAATATGACTCGGATCAACATTGCCTCCGGGGAGAGGGGCTGGTTTTTTCCGTAATTAAGACAAAGTGTGCCAACCTTTTTTTCCTTGATTGTAGTAGTGAAGTATTTTGCAGTATTCAGGGACTTTATGGAGTTAAAAAAATTAAATATTGTATGCTATTTGCAGACTATTTGTCAACTATTCCTTACAGACAAAACCATTTTTTTAAAAAGTCTACTTTTGAATTACAGCCACACATTGACAAATAATCATCAATTCAGACATTTGGAAGTACAACATGCAGGGCAGTATAATAAAACTTCCAAAAGCAAAATGTCTATTTACATTTACAGATATATTTGTCCACCATTTTATGACTTTGTTTGTCGTCAGATATGTTACTATAAAAGTTAACTAAATCCACAAGCAAATGAAGACTACTGATTTTATCTAGTTGCTACCTTACATTTTCTTCTTCAATGAATGTGATTCTTCCTTTTGAGCATTTGAACAATATACAACCTAAGCTGCATTCACCCTAACTTGCCTAACACACAACAAATCCCTATGGTCCTACGATCTTGTACCACGCGAACAACCGGTCTATCTCTTACCACGCTCTACAGGGCGATCAACTTTCAACAAAAAACGTAAAGGTTTTTTGAAGCTGACCCGTATAGCTCAGTCGGTAGAGTCTCTGACTTGCAAGCACACGGCCCGGGTTCGTTCCCTGGCGCATGCGGGGACTGATTTTCCCCCTTAAATTTGACCCGTTTTTCTCCCCTGAAAAAACAAAACACACCTGGGAGTTAGGATTAAGACTTAGGGCGTGTTCACACTATAGCTTTTTCCTCAACCCGGGTCGGACCCGGGTCGAACCCGGATTGATCGATAATTCATTTTCTGTTCACACTAGAGCGCTATGTATGTCAAACTCTGTTTGTTGCAAGTGTTGGCCGTGGTGTTTTGGGGGGTTTTTTTAACTGGATATTTAAGCTTGATCTCAAACTGTTTTTAAGCTAAAAAGTTTATGAAATACGTATGTAGGGATTCTGTACGCCGGTCTGAAACAAAATATCTGGTGCAGAACATAACATGCAATCTATATTCTAAAACACTGGCAAATCCAAAGAAAGATTTGGGTTCCAGACTTGTTGTTATGTGTTTCAGTATCTGTGAATTTTTTCTTGAGTGCTTTGATTTTATTTTGACATTGCTCAATGTTGCTCAATGTTACGGTGAAAACCCATTGCCTCCATCTGGCGTGATATATTGGCGTAAATATCCTTATTGTGGATCATTGAGTTCAAACTAATTTGCACGGTCTCATCCGCCCAGAGTTCCATCATGGCTTCCGTTTCAATTTGACTCCATTTATTTGCCATTTTGACAAATTTGATAAAGATTTCAACCAGAACCAAAGGCAGACGAGAGCGTGCGAAGCAAAGCTGAAAACTGACGTAAACAACTACGGTCAGAGGTTAGCAGTCAGGTTTGCAACCCGGGTCGAACAGCGATTTCTGTTCACACTACAGTCGACCCGGGTTGAACCCGGGTTCTACCCTTCACTTTCGCAGGGTTGTAATTTTCGACCCGGGTCGGTTTTTTGAGCCTATTTTTCTGTTCACACTAGACTTCAACCCGGGTTCGACCCGGGTCCGACCCGGGTCATGATGAAAACTAGCTATAGTGTGAACACGTCCTAAGAGGGTTAAGGCTGTTGTTACAAATTCTTCTTTTCACATGACATGGAATACTTTTAACAAGAATATATTGTTTCAATTCATCTTCTACAGATTCTAAAGAATGCCCTCTTCCCAATTCAATGCGATACATTTCTCAAACATTTTTCATTTTTAACGCAAATACCCCATACCGCCCTTTTCGTCATCAAAAATAAGTTAACCCTAACCCTACTGCACCATAAAGAACCACACGGCCAGCCAGCAGCACTTCTAGGTGCATGCACACAGCTTCTATCCCCCGGGCACACTAAACCCTGGGTATATGTGGTCTGCTAATATTTAGTCCGACTCTCCTGTCACGCCGGCAACCAGGGTTCAATTTTCGAGGTCGGCGGACATTACTTTTTTAGTCCCCCATTTAACCCCCTCCCCCTGTTCTTCGATCCATCCCATCTGCTACAATTCTAGGGTTAGGAATAATGAAAATGTTTTGAAACAAATACTTTTTCAATATTTCCACACACTGTATTTGATAAACATGATTCATTATCTCAACTTTCAGCTCTGTGATATTTTCACAACAATATTTGTCAAAATATCAATCCCATAAAACTATTTTCATCAGTAAAGGTTGATGGCTGCTTCTGACACCCAATAAATTCCACTTGAATCTTCCTTGACACACAACAAATTCACTGCTTCCTGAAGTTAGTCAAATCTAAAAAAGTAGTGTATACTGTATGTATGATGAATCCAAAGTTTATTATCCTCACTGTATCATTCATAGTAACAACTGTACCTGTTGCTAGGCAAACCATATACACACCCAACAAGTCGGTCTGTTGCCATGCACATGCATGATAGCCTATAGCCTAAATTGGCCATTACAAATCTTGTTACACGCCCAATATGAAACAGTTCAATGTTGTCTGACGGTGGAACCTTCTTGAATCGCCCATTCATAAAAAATGATATTTATAAGTGCGGTAGGAAGTGGTCACGCTTCATCCGCATTTAAGGTAGTTTCTCGTTTCCGAAGGTAAATAAAACACACGTGACACGATGAGCAAGTTGTTGGAGCAAGGCCATGAAATTGTTTCACACATACATGTAACTGTAATTGAAATTTTACTTCAACAGTCCATTCAAATCATTTCACTTCATAAAAGAAACATTATTTTTAAAAAAAGGTTAAGATACTACTAGTATACACTTTCTTTGACTAACACTTGACTGCAGGTATCCCATCTTGTTAATTGGTCGATTTGGTGAGGTATTAATAATTTGTTTAAACCTTAAAATAACCTGCTTTTTTTATAATGAATTGTGCCATAAAGAAACAAAACATGCTGTTTTACGGGTGCACGGTACTCTCGGGTAGGGTCGATCAGTGGAGCTTTTTTTCTTGATTAAGTTTGTCTAATTATATGTTGAAGATATTCTTTTGACACCATATAAATCACTTTCAAAAATAATTGTAACACTTGCTGTATTTCACACCCATCATCTACAGTGCAGTGATTTACTTTTACACTAGCATTGTATTGCATGGGCTTAGCTTCAGTTGGCCCCACAATTGTGTAGAAGGTGCGGGATTGGCTTTTTAGCGCTTTAGCGCGGGGAGTTAGCGCTAATTTATTCGCAATAGCGCTAATAACGCTAATTAGCATCGGTGGTGCTAAAAACGCTATTATCGCTAATTTGGCAAGTAAGTGCTAAAAACGCTATTATACGATATCAAATAAGTTTTCAAAAAAATGAGGGATGCCATCGCGCAATTAGCGCTAATAGCGCTAATTGCATCATGAGCGCTAATAGCGCTAATAGCATCGGTGGTGCTAAAAACGCTATTATCGCTAATTTTGCAAGTAAGTGCTAAAAACGTTATTATGCATTATTTTTTCACTAAAGCAAATCATAATTATACAGGGTGTCTCTAAAAAGGTTGTGTTAACGGAGCATGTTTATATAGAGCCCCGCAGGGTTCCGGAGGACACACGAATCACACCAGAGTGCTAATCAAGTGCAATTAGCGTTATTAGCGCAAGACCGCTAATCAAGTGCAATTAGCGCTATTTGCGCTACTGGGCAGTTCCGTAGTTACGGACGTACATTTCAGACACTTTGAGGGCTTGCAAAATCTAAACTATACCAGTTGCTTGATTATTAACACCTGGGTTTCAAGTATCTCTAGTAGGAGTATAAAACCTGAAAATTCCTTTGCTGTACCATTTTCGGTTAATGAGATATGGCGTGAAAACCCTCCGTCGCGGACGTACGCAGAGAAAGTGATTTTTTCAGTACACCTGTATTCCTATCAAAAGTTCTCTGAAGTGTTCAGGTCTGTAATGAAAACTAATATTGTTTTGTTTGTAAGAGGGACAAACCTAAAGAAAACAAACAGAGAAAATTATCAGAACCTTTATCTTTAAGTTAAAATTGACTGATGTTTATCCGTCGCGGACGTACATATTAGTGTTGCGGACGTACATCTGTGAACACAGATGTACGTCCAACACAGATGTACGTCCGCGACACTAACAAAAGACCATGTATTAAACATGTAAACAGATACAGAACAAAATAAGTTTTAAACATTAAGTATGAATCATCAGCTTTAGAAAAATACTTACTTCATTGGTTTCCAACATTACCAAAGTATTGAACAGAGTGGTTAAAAGTAGCAGCTTTTGGAAAGTGTACGTCCACAACAGAAGGTACCAAATTTAATCAAAAAAGCATAATTCTTAAATATTTTGGTCATTTTAAGTAACTTTTTTATATGATACATAACACATGTTCATTGTTGTATTGATTGTATCAATTTGTAATACTTGCCTTAGTTCATTCATTCATGGAAATAATTGCACTTCCATGGTGCGATTTCTACTAAAAAATGCCCTGTACGTCCGCGACAACCTCAAAATCAGCCAAACCGAGAATGTTAGATCAAATTCCAAATTATATCATGAAACTACAACCCATAACCTTTGATATGATACATAAATTAGGTTATATCGACGATTTTCAATTTTTTCAATTTCTTCAATTTGGGTTACCTAATTACGGAACTGCCCTACTCCTAGACTTGGTTCATCTTCAGAAATTGCACTTTAGCGATTACAACGCTAATCAAGTGCAATTAGCGCTATTAGCGCTAATTGCGCGACTCCTAGACTTGGTTCATCTTCAGAAATTGCACTTTAGCGATTACAACGCTAGGAACACGGGATATCGCGCTAATTGCGGCAGAGTGCTAACCAAGTGCAATTAGCGTTATTAGCGCAAGACCGCTAATCAAGTGCAATTAGCGCATTTAGCGCTAATTGTGCGACTCCTAGACTTGGTTCATCTTCAGAAATTGCACTTTAGCAATTACAACGCTAATCAAGTGCAATTAGCGCTATTAGCGCTAATTGCGCGACTCCTAGACTTGGTTCATCTTCAGAAATTGCACATTAGCGATTACAACGCTAGGAACACGGGATATCGCGCTAATTGCGGCAGAGTGCTAACCAAGTGCAATTAGCGCTATTAGCGCTAATTGTGCGACTCCTAGACTTGGTTCATCTTCAGAAATTGCACTTTAGCGATTACAACGCTAATCAAGTGCAATTAGCGCTATTAGCACTAATTGCGCGACTCCTAGACTTGGTTCATCTTCAGAAATTGCACTTTAGCGATTACAACGCTAATCAAGTGCAATTAGCGCTATTAGCGCTAATTGCGCGACTCCTAGACTTGGTTCATCTTCAGAAAATGCACTTTAGCGATTACAACGCTAGGAACACGGGATATCGCGCTAATTGTGCTAAAAACTAATGTGTTTTTAGCGCATTAGCGCACATTTGTACTAGCACTGCAATTAGCGCTAATTTACATTGATCTTACATTTGCAAAATTGCGCTAAACCGCTAATAAGCCAATATCGCACCTTCCTCACAATTGTGTATGTCACTTTTATGCATCATACCTTTTTAGTGATGAACTAACAAACCTTCAAAGTATGTTGGCATTTTTTCAGATTAATCATCCATAACCCTAACCCTACTACATCTCACAGTCACCTCACAGCCAGCACCACTTGGCTTGCGCGCGCACAAGTTCTATCTCCTGTAGCACTAAACTACGGGTATATATGGTCTCCAATTTTTTTTTAGCCTGTGAAGCCATCCCCCCGTGGCTGAGTGGTAGTATATCTCGCCTGTCACGCGGCCGACCCGGGTTCAATTCCCGGGGCCGGCGGACATAATTTTTCCAATTTTTTATTTAACCCCCTCCCCCTGTTCTTCGTTCCATCCCTACTGCCACGTTTTAGGGTTAGACAGTGCATTTCTATAACCCTAACCCTACTACGTCTCACAGTCACCTCACAGCCAGCACCACTTGGCTTGCGCGCGCACAAGTTCTATCTCCTGTAGCACTAAACTACGGGTATATATGGTCTCCGATTTTTTAGCCTGTGAAGCCCTCCCCCCGCGGCCGAGTGGTAGTATATCTCGCCTGTCACGCGGCCCTGTAAAGGTCATTACAAACAAGCTTGGTGACAATAAACTTATGGGTAATATGGGGTATACACAGATTGACCTCTAATGACCCCTACATGACCTTTGACCCTTTCTGTCAACACTTTAAACTATTTATTGCTGTTTTGGGAATAACACAATCTGAGGCAATCTGAGAATTCTATCAATGGTGGTCAATCTGAGGATCTCTACAATGGCGGTCTGTGGACAGGTAATAAATAGTAGGAAAAATGTGTAACTTTGCACAGGGACTTAGTAAAGATGTCTGAAGGATCACGTAACAAAATGAAGTTTCTGGCTCCTTCACTTCTGGGTGTTTTCTAAAACTTTATGATACCCCCTCGTATGTATGTTTAAAGGCCTACATGTACATGTATGTTTAATGCACTTTTGTTATAAGATTACCAAAAGCCTAGTTCTTTATGTGAAGCTCAAATCTAGAATGGAGTATGTAATAGACACATTTGTATAAAACAATTTGTTCACTCAGGGTTGTAATGCTCTTTCAGCATTCTTTCAAATCCACATCATTTCCTACATGTCTGAGGCTCTGAGCTACATAACTCTCTCTATGAGATTACTTGAAAGAAATTCCTCAGTTTCTCTGAAAGAGTCTACACGTCATACATTGATACTTCCTGTGTCGCAAAATAAATATTTTCTAATTTTTTCACCATCCTTCTTGCCAAGTTCCGTAGGACCATATCAGCGTATCTCATACTAATGGTTAATAAAAATCAAGCAAAATAGATTTTGAGGAAAAATAACAAAACAGAATAGGAGATCTGATTCCTTCCAATGTGAAAATTGAGTTTAAAAAGAAACCCAACTAAATTCTCTGAATAAAACAAAACCTGGCAAAAAAGAAAGGAGCTATAGTAGATTCACAGACTTAGGCGTTGTATCATTCACTATGTAATATCATCCAAGGGGAGCCAGTAATTTGAAATCTTAATCTGATCATTGGCACATAAGGGACCGTTCATTATTTATGGTGGAGGGGGGTTGGGACAAATTCGAGACTTGTATGTTAAAATTACCTACACCCCCCCCCCCCCCCCTACAGCTGAAACTGAAAATTACATGACCCCCTGCTAACCAGAAGCTTTTTACACAACCCCCCCCCCCCCCCCCCCCTCCCCGAAAAAAATCAACTTGTCACATACTTAAGGGGCTGTCTTTACCTTTGGAATTTTGTTCATGGATACGTTGGCAAATTTTGTTTGTGCCCTATCTGAACGGGCAATAATTTTATGATGCCCTTTCTTTTTATTGTGTGAAATTAGTAATGGCGAGCGTAGCGAGTTGGCATTTTTTTTCTTCATATTTATACATTTCGGGTGGTTTTGTGAGTCTTTATAACCCGAACAAGTTAGAACATTCTGAGCAGAAACGTTTAATCCAGTGAAACGTTCTACTTTTGTGAGCATTGGTGCAAAGCAGAGATGAGGTGAAAAGCATGCAATACTGAATCACATTTTTAAATCATGAAATTTGATTTTGTAACATTATACACCCTGTGGCTCTAATGTCTCGACCGTTGATGATTATATAGAAGTTTTTCCACCATATCGTCGATTTGCTGTCCAGAAGTCGTCTCATAGTAAAAAAAATTGAAGTCGATAGGTTTTAAGAAAATATGCGCGAAGCGCAGGGAAAAAATGGCATTTACACTAAAAAAAAGCCTCTAAAATCACTCTAAAACCACCATCTTTACAGTTTAAACAAATTTACACAACCCCCCCTGTTCAAGAATAAAAAGTTACATAACCCCCCCCCCCCCATCCCCTATTTCAACATTATATGGGCAATTCCAAGCAAATGTCAACCAAATAGCCAAAATTTCAAATGTACATCCAAAGTTTAATTCTATGCCTATAATGTAGGCAAGAGTCCAAAGTTCAGGAATTTTTAGTTTGTTTAGCGATACTATGTTTTTTGATGTATAAACTAGCTAATTAGCATAAATTTGCATATTTGCAGCTTACAAAATCAGTGAAAAGGCTTGTTTTTATTTATTCCATATCTTTTAGACACATAGGTATGATGTTTAAATAAATGTCAGGCACAATAGTAGTACTGATGGGAAAAGTTTTGATATAAATTTAATTTTGATCAACGGCCGATTAGCCTCGTTAATCCAGGTAATTAGTATGCATTGCATAATCTCATGTCATTCCGCAACGCAAAAGTACAATTTTTTAGGATAGCAAGAAAAAAAATGTACCCTATTTTCATTTAACTATTTTTTCTCTGCACACAATTGACATGCTTCACAATGATCAAAAAAAATTGGAAAATTCTGTTAATTAATAGCCCTAACGAGCGTTGCGGAATGACGTGTTGCGGAATGACGGTGCGGAATGACAAAGGTATTAATCCCTATATTTAGGCAATTTATTGAGCAAATTGTGATATTTTTGTGTACTTGGTATAAGATCATCCTTATTTATGATAATTCATTCAAATATGGACTCTAAACTTCTAAAAAAGTTTCAAAATTGATGAAAACTCATAATTTGCTGAATTAGGCAACTTTGATGTGCAAGCTGTTGAATTCGGCAACTTTATTATACAAGGCGGTTCTCGAACGGCGCGTCTCGCCTGTTCATCAAAAGTGACTTGAAAGAAATGATGATGAAACATATGATACAATGTAGCACTGTCACAGAGGTATGCATTGTAGTTAATGCAAGGGATGTAATGCCTTGAAAAATTTAATCAACAAAAAGAACACACCAACCCCCTTCCCTACACCAAATCACATCAAGATAGGCCTTACAGATCTTATTTGACCCCAGATGACCTCTGATGACCTTGAAAATTTAATCAGCAAAAAGAACACACCAACCCCCTTCCCTCCACCAAATCCAATCAAGATAGGCCTTACTGATCTATTTGACCCCATATTTGACCCCCGATGACCCCGAAAAATTAATCAACAAAAAGAACACACCATCCCTCTTCCCTCCACCAAATCCCATCAAGATAGGCCTTACTGATCTATTTGACCCCATATTTGACCCCCGATGACCCCGAAAAAATAATCAACAAAAAGAACACCCCATCCCTCTTCCGTCCACCAAATCCCATCAAGATAGGCCTTACTGATCTATTTGACCCCATATTTGACCCCGATGACCCCGAAAAATTAATCAACAAAAAGAACACACCATCCCTCTTCCGTCCACCAAATCCCATCAAGATAGGCCTTACTGATCTATTTGACCCCATATTTGACCCCCGATGACCCCGAAAAATTAATCAACAAAAAGAACACACCACCTCCCTTCCCTCCACCAAATCCCATCAAGATAGGCCTTACTGATCTATTTGACCCCATATTTGACCCCCAATGACCCCGAAAAATTAATCAACAAAAAGAACACACCACCCCCCTTTCCTCCACCAAATCCCATCAAGATAGGCCTTACTGATCTATTTGACCCCATATTTGACCCCCAATGACCCCGAAAAATTAATCAACAAAAAGAACACACCATCCCTCTTCCGTCCACCAAATCCCATCAAGATAGGCCTTACTGATCTATTTGACCCCATATTTGACCCCCGATGACCCCGAAAAATTAAGAACAAAAAGAACACACCATCCCCCTTCCCTCCACCAAATCCAATCAAGATAGGCCTTATGGATCTTATTTGACCCCCGATGACCTTGAATGACCTCTGATGACCTTGAAAATTTATTCAGCAAAAAGAACACACCACTCCCCTTCCCTCCACCAAATCTCATCAATATAGGCCTTACTGATCTATTTGACCCCATATTTGACCCCGATGACCTCTGGTGACCTTGAAAATTTAATCAACAAAAAGAACACACCATCCCTCTTCCCTCCACCAAATCCCATCAAGATAGGCCTTACTGATCTATTTGACCCCATATTTGACCCCCGATGACCTTGAATGACCTCCGATGACCTTGAAAATTTAATCAGCAAAAAGAACACACCACCCCCTTCTCTCCACCAAATCCCATCAAGATCGGCCTTACGGATCTTATTTGACCGCATATTTGACCCCGATGACCTCCAATGACCTCCAATGACCTTGAAAATTTAATCAGCAAAAAGAACACACCACCCCCTTCTCTCCACCAAATCCCATCAAGATCGGCCTTACGGATCTTATTTGACCGCATATTTGACCCCGATGACCTCAAATGACCTCCAATGACCTTGAAAATCTAATCAGCAAAAGAACACCCCACCCCCTTCCCTGACATCAAGTCCCATCAAGATAGGCCTTACGGATCTCTAGATATCGCGTCACAACGCGTCTCAAAAGTTTTAAGCATATTTGACCCCGATGACCTTGTATGACCCCCGATGACCTTGAAAAATCAATCAGCAACAGAACGCACCACCCCCCTTCCCTCCACCAAGTCCCATCACGATAGGCCTTACGGATCTCCAGATATCGCGTCACAAAGGTAATTCTTAGCACACGGCTGACGGCGGACGGCGGACGGCGGACGGCGGACGGCGGACGGCATACGCCAGACGCCGGACAGAAATAGTGATAACATAGTCTCTTTCTGATTACATCAGGGCGAGACAAAAATCATGGCTACTTTACCTGTAAATGATGATTTCAATGTGAAAATAGTTGGGTTACTTGTATTCACGAATTTGTAACATACGAAATGCCACTGATTACTCTTTCTTTTATTTTTTATGCATATTAAAGCATAAAACATGTTTTTTCTTTTCTCTATGGAGTTTTGCACACAAATTCACACTGTCATTCCGCAACGTCATTCCGCAACACCTACTTTTATTTTTTGATGACCTACTAGAAATCCTAGCTGATGATTAAGTTTTATGAAAATGCTTTTGTCAGTTAGCTAACACTTCAAACCTTCTAAAAAGTAACTTCAATAATGATACACTCTAAAAAGTTCACAGAGTTTTCACTTTGTGTAAACATGTAAAAAAAACACCAATCGTCTGCGTCATTCCGCAACGCAAATTTGCATATGCAAATTAGGATACTTGGAAGCGCATTCTAATTTTTTCCCTAGGTTTATTTTTTTAGTATCAATCGCTATTATCAAATAAAGTTATAAAATGGGGAGTAAATACAAATCTCTGGGTTTTACACCCAAAAGAAAGTGGATTTGTGTGTGTAAATGTCATTCCGCAACGCGTGGAATTGCCCATATGAAAGTTACATGACCCCCCTATAGTTTACCCAACCAACCCTCCACCATAAATAATGAACATAAATATGGTTCTATGCTTTCCTGTGTCTGGAATCACATCGTAGGTAGTTTATATTCATATAAAGTTTTCTAGTGCTGTTGTCCAAATCGGTTGTCTTTCTTATTTAATTCTAATCTATGCAAGAAGGATTAAAACTCTAAGATGAAATGATGATCAATATGTGTCCAAGACCAAGATGGCATGTTTGAATAGAGCACTATTTGCTTGGGTAGTGTAAATTCATGCATGGACGGCGTTGGACGCATGATATTGGGGACGAGTTGCGTCAACAATTTGAAGGCCATTATATCGCAGCGAAACCAATATCATCTAACTGATGCCGATCGATATTGCCGTGAGTGGTCCATTTTGGTTCTTCTAGTAACGTTAAATGGGGACTCAAGGAAGTTTTTAATTTGATTTTTTGCGTGATGTAATTATTGAACTATTAATCAAATGCATATAAAAGTATACATTTTTGGAAAGGAAGTGGATCAGAGAATCCAAATTTGGTGTCAATTTTGTCCAAAAATGTTAATTTTCTTTTTAGAAAATCACAAAATTCACTTTTTTGACCAGAGCTAACAAAAATAATTTTGAGGTAAAAAATGCCCAAATCATTTGATGTTGATGTAAGGACACTAACTTAGGGACATTTTTTTTTTTATAACCTAATCTAATATTTTTTGAAATTTTGACCAAAAAGTGCCAAAAAAGTGGGAAAAAATGGAAACTTTTTTGTTGGCACTTTTTAGTCAAAATGTCCAAAAACTTCCTTAAGTCCTCCTTAAATGGAATAGTTCCATGTTCATGAATCTACTAGGTTTTTTTATGATGATTCAATTCATACAAACCATTTTGGTTATTCTATATACAACATTTTGATAACCCGTTTGAAACCAAAGATTGTTAAATAATATCATCCAAACTGAAAATGGCTTTATTCAAGTTGATTTAAAAGTTTCTAAAGTAACAGTCGTAAAGACTTGTTTTTACCAAAACCGCACGGAATAAACAGGTATTCAAAAACCAAATTAGCAACAGTCCAAAACTGACAGACGATACCAATCTCAACCGACAGTGGCAAGTTGCAACCGACATGATTCTAATATATGGGGGGGGGGGGATTTCCCCCTTTGCCCCGTCCCCCATATGAGTCTTTAAGGATTTCTTTGAAGTGATTTACAGTCTCTGAGCTTTTCACATAAATAGGCAAATTGTTCCATAACTCAGTAGCAGACACAGAGAAAGAATGTTGACCATATTGCGTTGATCATTAGAAACTGTAAAATACTCTCTATCAGCTTTTGTGAATTTATATCTAAGATTTGTCAGAAATAGACATCGGATACCTTTTGATATACTGGGTCACATACAAGGTTTAAATACTCCTTGCATAAGGCAATGTGCGATGATGGTGTGATCCATACTACTGAGTTCTCACAACAGACAGTGACATATTGTCTTGCCACCAATCTAAACCTACATATTTTGAAATTGCAGCATTTTGATATGTTGTCAAGTTTGGATTATTTACTATATTTGTTAGCATTTAGTTCTTAAATGTAGCAAACAGAACTACTTTAACCCTAACCCCTCGGTTTGTAATCAATCCAACAGGAGGAAACATGGAACAAATAAGGACAGAAAAAATGGTGTGTGCAACCCCCGAGAATCGAACCTGGGCCGCCGTGGCCAAAGTCCAGGTTACCGTGCATCAAGCTACGGGGGTCGCGCTCCCAACATTTTTGGAGCCCATGTACCTTTGCGTGATTGCGCAATGAGTGGTCCCAGGGGTAGAATTTCGGCGCCAATCCGCGAATTGATTCGCGTGAAGATTCGCGTCAAATCACTACCGCGCGAATCCAGTTGGATTCCCGCAACAACAAAAAAAAAAAATTAAACCTTTTTTTTAAAGTCCAAAACAGGACATTAGATGACTGGTAGTTGACCCTTAGTCACCAAACATGCCGAATTTTGAAGTTGTGCAAGCTTATAGCCTTATTCTGGATATTATTTTCATTAATTTCGCAATAATCCATGGATTCTCAAAATTGGCGAGAATCTGGATTCTCGCAAAATCCTTCCGCGAGAATCTGTTAAGATTCTCGCGGTTGGTTACGAAATTCTACCCCTGGGTCCACCGGCGTGGTGCTTCTGTTGGATTGATTTTGTTGGATTTAGCGGGGTTAGGGTTAATATGGTATCAGATCTACATTTATCACCTAGACAAAAACCTGGGTACTTTTTTGCGAAGTGCAAGTCTACCTAATGTTTAACTATAACTATAATTTGAATACAAGCTAAGGTTTATTTCTTTGCACATGACCTAGTATTTTAAGACTAAGTATAGAAATACTGGCATATTTGGTTGTATCATCAGTGGAATTTTGACTGTTCAAAATATTTGTACCAAGAACTCACCTTTAGGTGACCTAAAAACAGGTGTGAAAAGCTTTTAACCATTTCAATCTTGTGACCAAATATCACAAACAAACATTCGTTACAGTTATAATATCCACAACCTACGTAAATCAATTTATATCGTATCATGGCATTTATCCTGAGCAGATGTAGGCTTACCAGTTAGATACCAAACTCTGTGTGCGCTTCATAAAAACTATGGTTTGAAAGTGTTCTCTTTATAATCTAGAGGCCACTTAGAATTTTCTTGTTGAAGGAGGAATGTACATAGGGTTAAGATGAAATAAAAGTTAAGTCTTGCCACTTCTCACAGTATCATAACATGGCCATCTGTTTTCAGTAAAATTATCCATTGTTTCTTTTCAGCCCCAGTTTGACAATTAAATTAAAATCAATGTCTGCCCCACAAATAGAGTTTCAAGACGGATCAACACCTACATACACAGCGAGTTAAAATATTCAGGTCCCATTTCAAAAAATCAGGAAAAATACTTCTTGGGCCTAACAAAAATAAATTGTTGTTTCCGGTAACCCGACCGACCCTCTTAAAACCTGCCGACCGTACAAATTTTATCAACATTTTGAAAAAATAAAATTTATTTTCTACCTACCGTTTGTATTTTTTCAGTCCAAATTTACGGAAATGTATTGAGAGAATAAAAATGTTACATTCATTCCCATTTAGTTTAACATTCACATTTTGCCGAAGGTCCAATTTGAATGTACCCATTTCCATGAATTCTGCAACAATTCTGAAGCTAACTTTCCGTTCGTCCGGCCGTACGCCTAAAAGTTTATTTCCATTCATCAACAACAGCGCAGTATTTGCGGTTATCGCAATAATTACGTTTTTGGTACCACCAACAAACCAACCAACCACATGGAATGACGTAGCGTAACATGGTAAAAATAACACACTGGGAACCGTGTGGAACAGAAAAGAAATATCATATTATTAACCTCAGTTCGGGCATGCAAAAGTCTCTCGCGCACGTGTTGAGAAGTAAAGCGCATCATCACGTTGTTCAAAGCAGATTGCTAAAAGGTTAATGCTTGTTTACATCGATAAAGTAATTCCCCAAGTTTAGCAAAGTACGATCGAAGGAAAAACATTTATTTTTTAATGAGAAAATGCAGTGTATTTACATTTAATGAATTATAATAAAATAATGAATGAAATTTGCCTCGATAGTTGGCGTTCAATGTTCAGACCGGGCGGTCAGATTGCGATGACTGTCAAAATTCGAAAGCTTTGCAATTAATTTACATAGTGAATCTAAAATAATATTTTTTTGTAAAATAAAATATTTTCCCGACCGACCGACCCTCTTTTTTGTCAGCATGTTACCGGAAACAAACATTTATTTTGTTAGGCCTTGTCAAAACTTGGTTAATTTCTTCAATGATACAACAAAGTTTACACCTATTAACATGTTATACACAAAACAACATTTTGATAAATAGACCTAATTCACATATTTTTTGTTAAATCTCTGATAATTAAAACGATATTCCATGCAAAATATCGCAATGTTTCCATGTTGCATATCTCTGACCAAAGTTTGGTATAAAATTGGATCGATTGAGCCCATATATATGTATTGGTCAAGCTATGAGTTTTTATGAGATGACTACAAGTCTCGAATACTGTGTTTGGTAGCATGATTCTGATCATCTCCATTTGTAGCCATTTTTAGGGGTTTTTGTCCGTATGTGTTGTGTTATCACGGACCAGTTACTGCCTTTTATCGTGGCTTTTTATCGTATTTTTTGTGGCACAAGAATCTTGAAAAGTAAGGACGTTGGTTGAAGGACATTTTGATAAGTTGTGTATTATATTGATACCTACTGCATGAGCATATTTTTGAGGTCCAGAATTAGGCGTTACTAAGATGTTTTTGGGCCGTAACCAAGGCACGTTCTCTGTTTCACATTTAGGTATATGTGTTAGGATGTACAGTGATGCGCCCCTACGATAGTTTCTACGCATAAAGAAGTAGACCCCGAATTACATGGAATTAAAATGTGGTTTGTGTTTGTATTTATTGTATTTCATCAATCATTTTCCTCTCATTCTTCTCACTGGCATAATATGTTGGTGTTTGTTGTCATTTATACGCTATTTATAAGGTTATTTGCCTACGTTAATGAATGCGGATAGTTATAGTCAATTATAATTCAAGCAAATCGGCTGGGGTGAGTTCATTGATACCATGAGCTCACGTAGTCCTTTTCAGTACTTCTTCAGGCAAATGAATAAGGGGGAACCATACCAAAAAGACAAGGCTATCATGTGACTAATTTTAACATAATAATTAATGTCTAAATTCGGTTTTTCACGGACATATCGGACAGGTTTAACTTAAAAAATGAGTGCTCACCTGTTTCTTGACCCATATGCATCTATTATTCGGATGAAATTCAATCCGGTAGCCTTACATGCTTACACAGAAAAACAAAATTACCAATGTGATTATTGTTTTTTAAGATGGCCGACGAAGATTTTGTCTGAGACTAAAAGTACGTATATACCACTCTCAGGATTTTGTATTAATACCACAGTTGTTTACTTGCTAGTCATAAATAAAAAGATCCAATGCGACTTTTCTGAACCACTTTTGCTAGCTCTTAGTTTCATAGCAATGTCATGAATTCCAAAGAGAACATAAAAGGACAAGTTTGAGTCTCCAAAAATGTGAGTGAGTCCATGGACGGTGGGACCAAGTGGGCCATAAAAATGATTCCCTTCCAACATTGTACTTTTACCCGATACCCAAATTATAGATTTGGTACCAATCTATCGAAACTAGCAGTTACGAAAATGAAAATACCCGGCGAAGAATCACATTTTAGCGAAAGAGTAAAAATAATGCACAGATTAAATACAAAATAAATCAATTTCAAATGAATCTCCACATTAAATGTGCATTAAATAATCGTGATTTAGCCGACAATTTTTTTTTAAATAAGCTTATTATTATTTTTTATTATTTTTATTTTGATGAATGAAATGGTGTATTCAATGAAATGATGGATAATTCCAGAATCAAATGTTTAGAGACATTTTGGGAATCTCGGGTCCCAAAATAGGCCCCGGGATTTCGACTTAGTCTAAAAAATGATGGATACCATGATAAAATGTGTCCCGATGTGATTTTTTGGATGATTTCACATTTTGAGCTACTTATAAAGTCTGTGTACTGTATTCCCTTTACGAAAATGCAATCACCAAAATGTGATTGCAGCAAGGTGGTACCAGGTTGCACAAGGTTGTCGCACGGTTGCGTAAGGTTGCACAAGTTTGTCACAGGTTGTCGCACGGTTGCGTAAGGTTGCACAAGTTTGTCGCAAGGTTGCACAAAGGTTGTGGATGATTGCTTCAAGGTTGCGCAACCTTCTCAGAACAACCAAACTGGTTGCGCAAGGTTGTATTTTTCCAAATTTAACGTCCTTGCGCAAGGTTGCAGAATTGATTGCGATTTTCATAAGGGACGGGTCAAACTGCAACACATTTGACGCAGAAAAAAAATGTCCAGCAATTTAGCCTAAAGAAATGAATGGAAACCATAAAATGTGTACCGATTTGAATTTTTAGGATTTTTTTCACATTTTGAGCTACGTATGAAGTCTGTGTAGCTAACCGGTCAAACCGCAACATATTTGACGGAGAAGAAAAAAATCTGACAATTTAGCCTAAAAAATGACAGACACCATAAAATGTGTCCTGATTTGATTTTTTGGATATGATTTCACATTTTGAGCTATGTATAAAGTCTGTGTAGCTAGCCGGTCATACTGCAAAACATTTGACGGAGAAAAAAAATCATACAATTTAGCCTAAAAAATGACAGACACCATAAAATGTATCCTGATTTGATTTTTTGGACATGATTTCACATTTTGAGCTGCGTATCAAGTCTGTGTAGCTAACGGGTCAAACCGCAACACATTTGACGGAGAAAAAAACATTCCGGCAATTTAGCCTAAAAAATGGCGGACACCATGAAATGTGTCCCGATTTGATTTTTTGGATATGATTTCACATTTTGAGTTACATATAAAGTCTGTGTAGCTAGCCGGTCATACTGCAACACATTTGACGGAGAAAAAAAAATCAGACAATTTAGCCTAAAAAATGACAGACACCATAAAATGTGTCCTGATTTGATTTTTTGGACATGATTTCACATTTTGAGCTGCGTATAAAGTCTGTGTAGCTAACGGGTCAAACCGCAACACATTTGACGGAGAAAAAAACATTCCGGCAATTTAGCCTAAAAAATGGCGGACACCATGAAATGTGTCCCGATTTGATTTTTTGGATATGATTTCACATTTTGAGTTACATATAAAGTCTGTGTAGCTAGCCGGTCATACTGCAACACATTTGACGGAGAAAAAAAAATCAGACAATTTAGCCTAAAAAATGACAGACACCATAAAATGTGTCCTGATTTGATTTTTTGGACATGATTTCACATTTTGAGCTGCGTATAAAGTCTGTGTAGCTAACGGGTCAAACCGCAACACATTTGACGGAGAAAAAAACATTCCGGCAATTTAGCCTAAAAAATGGCGGACACCATGAAATGTGTCCCGATTTGATTTTTTGGATATGATTTCACATTTTGAGCTACGTATAAAGTCTGTGTAGCTAGCCGGTCATACTGCAACACATTTGACGGAGAAAAAAAAATCTGGCAATTTAGCCTAAAAAATGACGGACACCATAAAAAGTGTCCCGATTTGATTTTTTGGATATGATTTCACTTTTTGAGCTACATATAAAGTCTGTGTAGCTAACGGGTCAAACCGCAACACATTTGACTGGGAGAAAAAGAAATCTGGCAATTTAGCCTAAAAAATGACGGACACCATAATAATGTGTCCCGATTTGATTTTTTGGATTTGATTTCACATTTTGAGTTACGTATAAAGTCTGTGTAGCTAACAGGTCAAACTGCAACACATTTGACGGAGAAAAAATAATTCCGGCAATTTAGCCTAAAAAATGACAGACCCCATAAAATGTGTCCCGATTTGTGATTGTTTGGATATGATTTCATTTTTTGAGCTGCGTATGTAGCTAACGGGTCAAACCGCAACACATTTGACGGAGAAAAAACATTCCGGCAATTTAGCCTAAAAAATGGTGGACACCATGAAATGTGTCCCGATTTCATATTTTGGATATGATTTCACATTTTGAGCTACATATAAAGTCTGTGTAGCTAGCCGGTCATACTGCAACACATTTGACGGAGAAAACAAATCCGACAATTTAGCCTAAAAAATGACAGACACCATAAAATGTGTCCTGATTTGACTTTTTGGACATGATTTCACATTTTGAGCTACGTATAAAGTCTGTGTAGCTAACCGGTCAAACCGCAACATATTTGACGGAGAAAACAAATCCGGCAATTTAGCCTAAAAAATGAGTGACACCATAAAATGTCTCCCGATTTGATTTTTTAGATATGATTTCACTTTATGAGCTACGTATAAAGTCTGTGTAGCTAACTGGTCAAACCGCAACAAATTTGATGGAGAAAAAAATTCCGGCAATTTAGCCTAAAAAATGACGGACACCATAAAATGTGTACCAATTTGATTTTTTTGATATGATTTCACTTTTTGAGCTACGTGTTAAGTATGTGTATAATGAACTGATCAAACCGCAACACATTTGACGTATCAAATGATGTTCGCATTTCAAATTTTATCTCCAATATAAGTTTACATTAAATAATCGTGATTTAGCCGAAAAGGTGTTTTTAAGTAAGCTTATTTTTATTATTTTTGTTTATTATTTTGATGAATGAAATGATGGATAATTTTCAAATCAAATGTTTAGAGACATTTCGAGAATCAAACTATCCATTATAACAACACATCGCTAACAATGTGAGTGTGACAGTCATCGAATCTGGTTCCGCTGGGATCCTAAAGTACCAACCACATTAAACATGTCTACCGAAACCGCTCAACCAAAAACCATGCAACCCGATAACCGCAAAACCCGCGAACCGCGAAGCCCGCTCTAGTTAAAAATGTGTCTCGCCCAATATTTGAAAACTCATAGCGAGACCAATACAAATTGGGCGTAAATCATCCAAGTGTGTACCAATTGTTGACATACTACACAGACAAACAAACAGACTACACAGACGAAGGATGCAGCCATAGGTTTCTCTCCTACGGACGACCTAAAAAAAATGGTACCATAACCCTAACCCCGGTTTAGGGTTTATGACCGGGATCACAATTTACGAGGAAAAAACACAATCTAAATCTCCTGGAACCTGCCGGGATTCGATCCACTAAGCCACGGTCCTCAGCTACACATTCGTGCAGTATACTGTGCTCACTTTATAGGCTCGGTTGACTACGTCTTTTACGTCATTGAAAACCGGCGGCGCATGCGCTTGGAGAGGGACTTAGGATTAGCATTTTTTAGCACTCAGGGGGTTAGGGTTAAGAAGACATGTTTGAATAGCACCCAATTGTTTGGGAAGTTTAAATGCATATTGCACATATTATATGATACATACTATTTTGGGGTGAATTGCTTACAACGCTTTGAAGTCCATTGTCGCAGCGTAACCAATAACATAAACGATGCCGCTATCGCCATGATTGGTCCAATGTGGTTCCTCTCACAAAGTGATTGGTTATTTTGACCTTTTATCATAAAATAACGCAGTTTGTTAGATTTATTTTAATCAAACAACAACAAATGTCCCCCTTTATAAAATCGGTGAATCCAGCGAGCTGTTTCCCAACTTCCTGCTTCGAATTAATCGCATTCTTTTGCACACACGCAATGGCAACGCTGCGTTATACGCACAACGCATACCCCAGCGACTTTGTGTAGGGCATGCTAACGCGTTGATCATGACATACGCACTGAAGGTAGTATTATTTGAATGAAATAAAGCCCGCCCCAAACTATACACCATTGTCTCATAACCCTAACTCTATTTCACCACACGGCAACAGCATTTTTTTCCGACACCCAAAATTCACCAGAAAGGTCACCCCGATCCCCCCGGGATTTGAACCACGGACCTCCAGCATCAGGGCCCAGATCCTAGCCACTACACCACGGCTCCCAGTCGCCGGGTTATAGAAACACTTTTTCCGCACAGTTGCCGTATGGTGTAGTAGAGTTAGGGATAATGTATGGGTGTATCGGCTGAAAATCAGCCAAAAACCAATCAAATTACCTGCTGACATCCCAAACCACACTCACTATTATATAAGAATAACAAACTAGAGCTGCCCATGGACAAATATTATATAAATTCCTATTTATGTTTATGCTTCCCAAGATTAATTTGTCCAGGGTTTTATGGCCCTGATTGGTGTCAGATATATGTTACTATAAAATTTAACTAAATCCACAATACCTGATTTTATCTAGTTGCTACCTCAAATACATTTATTTCTTTGATGAATGTGAACATTTCTTTGGAACATTTGAACAATATATACATGTAATATAACCAGATGCATTAACCCTAATCTTTCTCGGCAATACAAAATACTGCACTACTAGGTGCTGGTAGCATGTGATTCCCATGCCAGTAATACAGTGGTTCTCAACCTTTTTGGCCCACGACCCCTTTTGACATTCTTGGTCAGTACCGTCACGACCCCCAGGTTGAGAACCCCTGCAGTAATAGATGTTGACTATTAGACACCCCAGTGTTAACTTCAGCTCTCAAATAAATCGAAGGCACCGAAGGCAATTGCCGTCGGTGCCCCACCTAGTTGCCTCGATGCCCTCAACTTCTGGCTGATTTTACTCCATTGAAAAGTACATAATTGCCTTGGTGCCCCTTTCAAATTGCCTGTAATTGTATTGTCCTTTCCATTTCTTAATTTGAGGGCTGGTTAACTTGGTTGCTATAATTACAGTGGTGGACTTGTCTAGTTCATTATCTTCTTTATAGTTTCTTAACACTTTTGTTTTTTATATTTTGTCCCTGATGAAGGGTGGTGTATCCACTTGAAATGTCGGTCTTTATTGTTACGTTATATTTTTGTTGTTTTATTGCACAGCATTTTTTATTGCTTGTCCCAGTGCATTTACGTGTGTTATTGGGTTTTTTGTTATTTATCTGTTTTATTCTCCCTCACTATTTCCTGTTTCCCCACACCCTGTTGGTATATCTTGCTTTTCCTCTTTGCATTTTCACATTTTCAAGATCTATCCTCTTGTATCAGTTTTCTGATCCTTGGTGTGTTTGTTCCTGGTTCCGTTAGATTCATCTTTTTACATTTTATACAATGAATAAAGGTTATTGATTACTTGAGAGGATTTAATAGTGGGTATAATGTGTTTATCCATGCACACAATCAAGTTGGTAACAATACAATACACTCGAGGTCAAATATAGACTGTAAAACTTAGGCCCTTATATAACTCAATGATGAGTTTCCGTCAGCTGTCCTTGTTACATTAGAAACAGCCAAAACTGTATTTATTTTTATTTGAATTTAAATTAATTATAACACTTAGACCTTGCCTTTATCAAAATGTTCAATTGTAAAAATATCTATCACATCTTCCTAATGCGGGTTATCTTAGCAGAAGGGATAGAGCCTTAGGCAAATAATGAAAATCTAAGGACTCCCTCATTAGTTCCTGATCATCAATCCTGGCAAATGTAGAAATTTAACATTTCCTTTTTTTGATAAAAACAAATTATGTCCTTTTCTCAATCTGTTGTAAAACATCTATAAAGATGGTCAAACTATGAACCTATGGTTTAGCACTGCGTAACATGTAAAATAATGTACAAATATGAATAGTAATAAAAATAATGAATAATGAAATAGTTGCCTCATTATGAGCTGAACAAAATTTGAAGGGAAACTCAGAATCGAGTTTCATTGGCCTAATCAAAACAAATAATTGTTGATTATTTCAAATAATTCCCTTGCATACTATGTGACATCTGTATCTGTGTGGCCACGACATCATTGTGCGCCTGTAGTTTTGGAATGCAGTGCGTCGCAAGACTGAATTTAATTTAACACTTAGACCTTGCCTTTATCAAAATGTTCAATTGTAAAAATATCTATCACATCTTCCTAATGCGGGTTATCTTAGCAGTAGGGGTAGAGTCTCAGGCAAATAATGAAAATGTAAGGACTCCCTCATTAGTTCCTGATCATCAATCCCGGCAAATGTAGAAATTTAATATTTCCCTTTTTTGATAAAAACAAATTGTGTTCTTTTCTCAATCTGTTGTAAAACATCTATAAAGATGGTCAAACTATGAACCTATGATTTAGCACTGCGTAACATGTAAAATAATGTACAAATATGAATAGTAATCAAATAATTAATAATGAAATAGTTGCCTCATTATGAGCTGAACAAAATGTGACGGCCAATGAAACTCAGAATCGAGTTTCATTGGCCTAATCAAAACAAATAATTGTTGATTATTTCAAATAATTCCCTTGCGTACTATGTGACATCTGTATCTGTGTGGCCACGACAGCATTGTGCTCCTGTAGTTTTGGAATGCAGTGCGTCGCAAGACCGCTTTATTAGCCTTTGGATGAACGCAAGCGCTTAGATCACGATGCTGTGATCGACAATTAATTGCTTCGATTAATATAGTTAAGCCCCGGAATTTGACGCGATTGCGTTATTTAGCCCGTGATTCTCGCTTTTAGGAACATTTCTCGGTTTATTGAAAATCGCCCGCGAATTCTCGGCATCATGGGTTTTATCAAAGAAAAATTCTGAAATCGCGGGTTTTTCAAAGAAAAATGTCAATCTTTTATTTCTTAATCTGAAACATTATAGATAGAGATCAAATCGACCCGTGTATCAAGCATTTTAACAGTCGTCCGGGAATGAGATTAAATGTCAAGTGCCCAGGAAGTAGCTTCGATTTCCGAATCAATGACAATGCCGCGGTGAATACAATTACATCATCGCGTGATTAGAAGGGCTTTTATACTAATTAATTAGCATGCCGACCGATCGACTAAAATGAAGATAACTTTCCATCCTCGATATTTACAATCATTTGCGGCAGCATACAATTAGATCATAGCATGATTCATACCAACAAAATGTGCCTCGCCTGGTCGATAAATCACCAACGAGAAGTTACCCAAACAAGAATCGTATTGCAAATACACGTGGACGATGGACGCCATTACGTAAACATGGTAAAGAAACTAGAAAGACCGACCGCGGGAAACCTTTTTTCAACGCACGACAACAACAAACAAAATTCATTGATAAATAAATCATGTGATGATGAATAAATTACAATAATAATGCTGTAAATGGATCGGGGTGGTGCGATTGGTTGAGATTTGGTTTGTACTCCTGGTACGTGCGTGCGACGAATGTTTACATGTGTTCAGGTCATGACCTCGCAAGGAAAAACAATGCAGAAAGGCCGGCTAAGCCGCCGGAAATTGGTACATTGTTACGGTAGCTTTTTCTAATGCCTAAAAATATGACTGCTCCGTGTCGTTCGCCATGATTAAAAATTGCAATTTTCTTACGAAAAACGTGCGATTCCGTAAAAACGCGGGAGGTTTTTAATAAACCAAATGCTCCCAGAAATAATTTCATTCGCCATAATTAAAAATTGCAATTTTCTTACGAAAAACGTGCGATTCCGTGAAAACGCGGGAGGTTTTTAATAAACCAAATGCTCCCAGAAATAATTTTGCGGTATTCTCTCGCTATCAACAGTTTTGAGTGCGTTTTTCTTGGGATTTGCGTGATCTGATAAAATCTCGGTTTATCTCGCTTTTGCTTAAAAGTGTGTGCGTTTTTTACCAAAATCAATTGGGTTTTTTTCCGGGGCTTAAATATAGTGCGCTACAGCCAACATTTATGAGTGTACAGATTGCACATGCTGCCGCCATTGAAGTTCTGCACACGATTTCATGATACCTGCACTACTGCTACATGTATAATAATCAAAACAAAGAATTCTTAATCAAATCGTATACGATTCCTCAGTGTCCCATGCGACTGGGGCGTATCATGCGTGACCACGTCAATCGCGATGGCAAGGGCGTAGTAAAACCGGAAGATGTGACTAGTTTGAAAACAAATAGGTAATTGACCAAACGCGGACCTAATCAACAAGACCCCACGCTGCGTGATTGGACAATAATGTAAGTTCATGTTTATTTATGTCACATACGATCGCGTTGTGGCGTGGTTGTCAAAGGCTCATCACGCTGCACTCAAAATCTGGACGGACTCTGGCGTGACTGGAATAAACGTTTTGATCGAGAATTCTTTGTTTTGATTATAGTTTAGTAGTAGTACTCTATAATAGTCTAATCATGGACTTATGGTCTAATACTAATAAGCGTACCTCGCAACAACATAGCTCTGAATCCTGGCTCTCATGAGAGCTATGGAATGAAAGCATGCGAGTCCACATCTGGGATTTTCATCATTATTTTTCAACTTTTCTGAATAAAATTAATCAAACTGTTGCTTCAGATATCATGTTTAATGTGCAAGTAATATGTATACATTGGTTAAATATCTCAACTTGTTTCTATTTCTAAGAAATACTGGCTTGTATTTCTATCGCCCTATTCACATTAAAGGTTTACTTGGATGCCATCGTCCATATATTAACTCGCTTCGCTGGGGGTGCGCCAGTGCAGTGGTCTCAATGTTACATTGACGTCATTGTTCGGGCATGCTTCGATTTCGCTTGTGACCGGGCTGATTTCTGGCGATGTACCCCTTGGAAAACTTTGTTTATTCGAAATCGAACACATTTTCAGCAAGTTTTGGGGGGTTTCTTTTGCTTTTTTTTAACACAACTACTGTATAACAAATTGTTAGCTATTCATCTTTCACAACTAGTCATGGAATGTGGCCGATAAATTGTACTTAACATTATTTTATGAGCTAGTCATTTGATATGACCATCTATCGAGTGTACTGATTGAATTATTGTGTGAAACAGGAGGAACAAAGTTGTTGTTTTTGGGGGGTTTGGGATGCATATTGCTTTTCATTCATGCTCGTGGTAAAAAAATGAAAATAAATGGCTGCTGCATTACGTAGACTTACATGTGTGATGCAGTGCAGCCAGCTCGTGCGTGCTCGTATTGCAGTGTGTGTGAAGTCTACATTGTTTACACTTTACACACACATGACACACAGACTGCACGGTTACAACTAACTACATTTGGTTGGATCTATGATTCAACCAAATGAAATAGCCCCTGGTTTCAAAGCCGATAAAACTGTGTCACAGCAGCGAATAGTTCACATAAAAATATTTCTTGAACACCGCAAAGGTAAAACGTTTGCAAATAAGATTATCAGTAATACGTTTTCCTACAGAGCATTCCTACCTACCTTATTTTTAAAACCGAAAAACGGAAGCAGAAAAACAGCGCATTATCTGAGGTGCGAAAATGAAAATTCGTGAAAACATGTCGTCTAAACGGATTAAGATATCGACTTCCTTTGTGTGTACCACCTGTGTCTCTTCAACAACTGTCAAGTACTGTCAAAATACTGTCAAAATATCGCGCACATGTGCGCGATATTTTGCGAGAATTCACGTTTAACGTGAATTCTCGCAAAATATCGCGAGACCTCGTGACGTTATCAAAACAATGTCGCCGAATCAACGTGAATTCTCGCAAAATATCGCGAGACCTCGTGACGTTATCAAAACAATGTCGCCGAATCATGTTTTTTTCCGACCACACCATTTTCTTCAAATACAATTTGACGACGATGTAATCCACCGATTTTCATGTTTGAATTATATTTGTAACTCTGAAGTATTTGCCAAGCCCAAGTGACATTTTCTAAGACGTCAAATGTAGCCTGGACGGTAAGTGCATACCACTGAAAATTGGGTTTATATGCCACCACACAACGCGGGGGTTCAGTCACGATCGATCCAGGGGTAGAATTCGCGTGTACTGCACGGTCAAACATGCAAGTGGTGTCAGCGTGGATTTTATAAATGCATTTTCATTAGTCTGTAGGGCTGACTGCGCATGTTCAGCGAGTGCCGATGATAATGCAAATTTACAATCAGGGAAATTATAGGTTTCTTTCCAATGTGCTATTCCCACTACAATAAAAGTACGACCATCGTCTATATGACAACGCGGACTGTGTATGCTTTATTTCGTAGCTACCAACAACAGTACATCTGAACTTGCTGAAGTGAAGTATCCCAACAACAACGTTTTAATTTTGTTTTCTTTCTGAAACTGCACACGGAAAAACGGAACAGATCACGATATAATATGGTATTCATTGACATTGTTTTGTACTTTAAATGTCACTGTATTTGTGCAAGTATGATAATTGTCATGTGACAGTGGCATTAATTATCAATCATGATGATTGGGGGTCACAACAACAAACAAGTAAACTGTAATGTAAAGTGCAGAAAAAACATCAAAATAAACTGCATTTAAATTTATGATTTATTTATAAATTTTCATTGATTGAAAATAATCACCTTATTCTTTCATTTCTATCAATCAATGAAAATACGGACATGCAATCGAAATGTCCAATGCTCAGGCAGGCGCAGCACTGCTGCGACCATCATCACTTATTTATTCACTATCAATTCGTGTATTGGGTTTGCCTGTTGTGTGGTGCTGTACGTACCGCTGTAGCGTATGCGATTTTTTAGGCGAAAGTCTCTGATTTTTCTCGCAGTGCGGTCAAGTTTCGACAATTTTCGGTTAATTACAGTACTTCCAGGTAAACACCTACCTTCTAAGATATATGAACGATGCCCAAGCTAAACTCTGGCCCATAAACTTGGCATTTCGTGAGCATTAAGAGTCATTAAATCTTCGCTAGGTACACACCTAAAACCCGGAAATCATACACTCGATACACTGGCAATACACTTCCTGATTCAAAATGGCCGACCGTGGAGGGAGCATTGCTCTCGGGAGGGTCTGCGATAATTGGCTCAATTGGAACGAACCCTAAACTTCATCGAGGGCAGCATTTACTAAATATTTTTTTGCCAGCAGTATGGACCAGACAGAGAGGAACTCAGAATCTTCTACTAGATTGGTGATTTCAAGTTGAGTAAAAGTTGAAACCATCCAGCGTAGTGTGGCACGGTATGTCATGAGCAACTACTCACATGAAAATACTAGCGTCACTAACATGCTCAATGATCTAGGATGGAACCAGGGGTCTGCCTCTCAGCTTGCCGATAGGGTCCACTTTTAAATCGAACTTAGTCAGCATAGAATTGAGGGCGCTATACCGATCAGGCGTGATGATTGTAGCAGACGACTAGGAGCAGACGACGCAACGCTGGCCACGCGTCTCTCAGACGACCCAATTTGGCAACGGGAGTGCACCATTTTGAATTATTTTTAACAGTCATCGCCCGGTTAACGATAAAAATCCTTTTAATTATGATGTATTTGTCAAAATGATAGTTTAAAATTCGCGATTACGTGTTATTCACTACGAATTCAAAATTTAGGTTTCACGTGGCCACCGTCGTCTGTGTAAATCTACAGCGCCCCCAAACCTATGCTGACTAACATGCCGTTTAACCTGCCGTTAAACCTGGTTAAACATTGTTAAACGCGTTAAACGCCGGTCACCGACACATTCCGGACGATAACCATAATTTATTCAAATATGCAAAAGGGTCCGTTTTCGCTACGTACGTTAGTATACGACTTTCCTATCCCAAAGTTAATAGTATCCCTGATGGAACTCTTCAACAACGAAGAGCAGTCGCCAAAGTTACCATGATGTAGACATCCCTGATGATCACTTGCCCCAGTCCACAGAATGACAAGAGGCCACAACAAGAAATTCACCATTCCCACCACCCGCACCAACTTGATGAAAGGCTCATTTCCCGATTGATTGATTGATTGATTGATTGATTGATTGATTGATTGATTGATTGATTGATTGATTGATTGATTGATTGATTGATTGATTGATTGATTGATTGATTGATTGATTGATCGTTCGATTAATACTAAATGAATTCATGAATGCATAGATTTAATAGATAATCCTACAAGTCATTTAATTTAATTAATCAATTAATTTTAAAATTTAATGAATAGAAATAGTTAAAGATAGATAATACATAACTATATAAATAATGTAAACATCCCCTTTCTGGAGCTTAACGGGTTCGCCGGCGGACAAGTTTAAGACTGTTACACTTTCGTCAGGATTAGCTCTGACTTCTTCAGGACCAAATTATTATAATATAATAATCTATCTTACAATCCTATCTAGATTTATCAATATTGAATATATTTTTTAACTTGCAATTTCTAGAACAGAAATGTTTCAAATGACTTGAACTTCTTTAAGGTGCTTATAAAACAAATTTTAAATGATGGCATATACTATGAAAACTATGAAACTATTTCGCTTGAAGCGCGCAAAACTGTAAAAATGGTCCAGAAAAAAATGTTGTTAAGCTTTTATAACAAACATTGAGAATATCGCGAAAAGCGCCCACAAATTGGCTATTTTAAACCCTTTGTTAGCCATCCTGTTTTAAGCTTGAATAATTTAACATGGAAACTAACTCGCGTAAACCTTTAGTTTTTTAAAACTAAAAATTGTCCAGAAAAACATTCTTTAACAAATCTTGTTATAAATAACTTGGATCGACAATGAAACAGTGCAACTAATTCGCGCGAAGCGCACAAACAAATTATAGTTGGTCCAGAAAACGTTCTAAAACCATGTTGTTAAGCTTGAAATTTTTCCGGGGGGACATCGTTGTGTTGCGTGGGTGTGACCCCCCCCCCCCCCCCCCCCCCCCCCCCCCCCCCCCCCCCGCTTACCGTCTATACTCATGCTCCTTTACCAAGTTTAAGGCTTCTCCTTTCTCCTTATAATTGTCTTCCTTTTTCATTTTACTCTTTTGTCAATAGGGGGAGTGGCTTACCGGGGAGCCCCTCTGCATGGTTACGCCAGGTCTTACCAATAGTGGTTGGAACATGAATTATATGACGTATCGTGTGTCCACTTACACTTACACTTACACTTAAGGTTTGATGGAATATTTAGATTAGGCTGTTAGCCTTTTTGATTCCATATCGTACTTCGTTCCAATGTTTATCTAGTCGATTTTTGAAAGAGTTTACTGTCTCAGCATTGACCACTTCTCTTGGTAGCTCGTTCCATTGATTGATGACTCTCATTGTGAAGAAGTTTTTCCTACAGTTGAGGTTCTTATGTAGTGCCGGCTTATAAACTTTCAATTGATGTCCTCTTGTGGTGTGTGTTGCTTGGGCCGGAGTGAAGAAGTCTGATGGGTCGACTTTCTCAAGCTGCTTCAAAATCTTGAATGTCTCGATGAGATCTCCTCTAGTTCTTCTCTTCTCCAATGATATGATGCCTAAGCTTGTCATTCTGTCTTCATAAGTAAGGTGTCTTAGTTGGGGTACCATCTTGGTTGCTCTCCTTTGAATCCTTTCCAAGGCGATGATGTCTTTTTTAAGGTATGGGCACCAAGCCTGGACACAATATTCTAGATGAGGTCGGACGTACGATTTGTATAGCACTTTGAAGCTATTGTTGTCAAAGTATCTGAATGTTCTCTTTACTACTCGTAGACAGTTCATGGCTCGAACCGCTGCTTTGGCACACTGCTTACTGGGTTTGCAGTCCTGGGTGAACACCACTCCTAAATCCTTTTCTTCCTTAGTTTCTTCTAGTGGTATGTTGTTCAGGTGGTAGCTTGCTCCGGTGTTATCTAGGCATAACCTAGGTGCATTTTCTTGCATTTTTTGGCGTTGAACCTAAGCAGCCATGTGTCTGACCAGGTGTGGAGTAGATCTAGGTCTTTTTGTAGATTGAGTCTGTCGTTGTCGTTGTTGATCGTGCGGTATATCTTAGTATCATCTGCGAACATTGATATTTCAGATCTTATGTTGTCTGGCAGGTCGTTTATGAATAAAACAAATAATAGTGGTCCCAGAACAGATCCTTGAGGAACGCCGCTGAGTACGTCTGCCCATTCTGAGTCCGTTCCCCGGACACTCACTTTCTGTTTCCTATTGGTGAGGAACTCTTCTATCCAGTGTAATATATTACCTCCTATGCCATACGCCTGTAACTTGTTGATTAGTCTTCTGTGCGGTACTGTATCAAATGCTTTAGCAAAGTCCAAGTAGATGACGTCGATCCCGCTTCCTTCGTCTAGTCCGGCTGTTATTGTGTCTAAGCTGGTAAGAAGATTTGTTAGGCAAGACCGACCTTTCATGAATCCATGCTGCCTAGTCGTCAGTACGTCACATTTCTCCAGGTAGTTGATTATGTCATCTTTTATGATTGACTCTAGTACTTTACACGGTACCGATGTTAGACTGACTGGTCTATAATTTTCTGCCTTCATTCTTGCTCCTTTCTTAAAGATGGGTGTCACTCTGGCTTTCTTCCAGTCTTCGGGTAGTCTTCCCTCTTTCAGTGATTTCTGGAAGATGAGGTGAAGTGGAACTGAAAGCTCATCGGCGCATTCTCGAAGTACATTTGGATGCACTCCATCCATGCCTGGTGATTTATCCGGTTTCAGATCACGTAGTTTCTTGGCCACATCTTCTTGTGTGAAGTTGGTTTCTTCAATGCGATGGTCGCCATTAATTTTAGTGTTAAGTGTGGGTGTTTCACCGACTTCTTCCTTTGTGAAAACAGACTTGAAGAAATTGCTAAGGATATCTGCGGCTTCTTTATCCGTGTCTGTCAGGTTTCCATCCTCGTTTTCAAGCTGCGAGATTCCTGATTTCACCTTTTGTTTGTCTCTCATGTATTTGTACAGTGGTTTTGGGTTGGTTTTGAAGTCCTTCATAAGCTTCTTCTCAAAATCTGATTGTGCTTTCCTCACTGTTTGCTTGGTTTTGTTTATTTGTTCTTTGTAGTCGATGTAGTCTTTGTATCGTTTGGTGTTTCTGTATTTCATATACAGGTCTAACTTTTTCTTAACTGACTTCCGGACTTTGGATTTCATCCATGGTGGTTTCTTCCTAGGTCCTTTCTCTCTGTTTGGTATGAATTTGTCTGTGCAGTCATGGTAGTGATTGGTGAACTCTGTCCACATTTGGTTGCAGCTCGATTCTTCGCGTAGAGTCTCCTTCCAGTTCACAGACTTGAAGGCTGCTTTGAGTCCATCGTAATCCCCCTTGTTGTAGTTTTTGGTTGAGCAACAATTTTGTTCGGGTAGTTCAAGATTGTAGTTAAGGGTGAAATGAAGTACCTCATGATCGCTCTTTCCCAATGGAGATGAGTGGTTGATCTGATCAATGAACATATCATCATTTGTGATTATCAGGTCAAGCGTTGATGATCTTTGTCCGGCTCTATGTCTTGTAGGTTTCTCTACATGTTGAACCAAGAAGAGATCTTGAGTCAAATCAAAGAAAACTTGTTGGTCCGAAAAGGGACCGGTGTCGACACTGTAGTCATTCCAGTTTATTTCTGGGAAGTTGAAGTCTCCCATGATGAGCAGGTGGGTGATACCGCTGACTGCTATACTTGCTCTGATTTGGTCAAATATTCTGTGATTATTTGTTGAACTGCTGCTGGTGCTTCGGTAACAGAGTCCGATTAAGAGTTGGTCTTTGTTGCTCAGTTTTACCATGCACCACATGGTGTCTGCAGCCTCGATGCCGTTAACTTTATTACACTGGACAACGTTGAGTGAATTGTGTATATATAGTAGCACTCCACCTCCTTGAACATCATTTTCTCTATCTACTCTGAATAGCTCGTAGTTGTTGAGTGCAACTTCGCCTTCCAATACACTGCTGTTTGTCCATGATTCAGTTATTCCTATAACTTGCGGTTCGATGAGCTCAATGTTTGTTATAAATTCATGCCTTTTATTCATGATACTTTGAGCATTTGTGTACATACATTTTATACCATTTATACTGGTACTAGCTTTTGTTGGTGCTTGGTGAGATTGATGGTTCCGACTAGACTCTTCTTGTGTAGTGGACTTTCCATCAGTAGTGGTGTACCCTTTTTGCTCTCTTTGCATTGGGGTTGGTGCATTATTGGTGGTCGTGTGTGCAGGAACTCTAGGCTCATCTTGCGTAGAGATAGTGTGTGTTGATTGACGGTTCCTACTAGACGCTTCTTGTGTAGCAGTTGCCCCGTCAATGGGTGTGCGGTCTCTAGGCGTGGCTTGCGTAGAGTTTCCAGGTGTGTTGTGCTTTAGGTCTCTAGGCTTTCCTTGCATAGATGATGGTGCGAGGGTGCTGGGTGCAGTTTTGTGCACAGTGTTCTTGGACTGATCAGGCTTAATCGTCTGCAGCGTTGCGTTGCCTCCGAAAAGTCTGACCCACCTTTATGATCTTTCCATTTCTGATCATAATATTTTCTTCTCCATTTTCTCGTCTTTCTTTGAGTTCTGTTCTCAGTTTTCTGTTCTCCTCGCGCTCTTGGAAGGTCAGGTCTGGTGAGATGAATACTTTCCTGAATTTGTCATTTGTACTTTCTTTCAGCTTTTTTGCTCTGCTAAGTCCCTGTTCCTTTTTCTTCTTTTTTTGTATATAAAGAGCAAATGTGAACAATAGCCCAACAGACATTAACGACGTTAATGAACTGAGTGATTACAAATCAAACGGGTAACTCTCAACAGAGAGCTCTGATGGGCCAATCAATTGGTTCACTGCAACTCAGAAAATAATCAAAAATACAAGTAAACACAATTGGGCGAGTAAAAAAGCCAATGAAAGTGGCGTGGGACAGGAATAGGATAAACACCCAAACATAGAGAATAACATCACAAAATAAGACGAAAATAATATCTGGAGGTCATTGATACATCGAGAGAGCTTAGCCAACATACCCTGAAGAGTTGTAAAGAAAGTGTCTGTTAACACGACATTTAAACGATTGTAGTCCTTCCTCTGGATGTTGCCAACAACATTGACTGGAAGACTGTTCCACAGTGGAACAGCTGAATGGATGAAACTTCTGTCTAAGCAGCAAGTTCTGGCAGGCGGCAGTGAAAGGGCATGATCTGGCATTGCAACACTTGCACGCGTAGTACGACGATGAACATATGGTGTGGGGAGCAGTGCTGCTAAATCTTGTGGGCAGTGGTTGGTATGCATTTTGTACAAGACCGTGGCTGCTGCTACCTGTCGCCGGTGAAGTAGGCTTGTGATGCCGAGATGCGATAGACCAGTAGCATCATGAGCTCCAATGATCTTGAGTGCCTTCCTTTGGATGATGTCAAGCTGGCTTAGGATACTAGTAGTAGGTGAAGCGCTAGACCAGCCTAGTGAAGCATACTCCATTACACTACGGACTTGTGATTTGTACACAGTAGATCTGCCCAATGCCGTCAATTTATTTGCAACCTTGCGAACAGCGCCGAGCTTCTGGCCAGCCCTGGTTGAGACAGCCGAGATGTGTTTGGACCAAGTCAGCTTGCTATCAATGGTAACACCCAGGATTTCCAGTTTGTCTGCAGATGGTAGCTTGCAGTCACCAAAGTAGAGTTCAAGTTGGGATGGGGTTCTCTTCCTAGAGATTACCATGGTCTTGCACTTGGTAGGCTCAAAGGTCCCTTTCCATTTATCAGCCCATGCTTTCATATTGCTTAGATCACGGTTAAGGCTAGCAGCTACTGCATTGGAGCTGGTTGAAGACTTAATGGGTGCGAAAAGTGTTGAATCGTCAGCGTACAGGTAGAGCTCGTTGTCACAGACATCCACAAGGTCATCAATGAAGACATAAAACAGTAGTGGACCAAGGATAGATCCTTGTGGAACAGAAGCATTTATGGGTGCAGTGTTGGATGCTTGTCCCGACATGACGACATTGATAGATCTATCGGATAAGTAGTTTTGAGCAGAGTCCATTGTGCCATACTTTATCGAAAGCTCCTTTTATGTCAAGGGCAATGACACACACCTCGTCACGTTGGTCTAGGGAGTTGTTCCATTTCTGTGACAAAATGTTGAGGAGATCAGCTGTACTGTGGCCTTCTCTAAACCCAAACTGTCTGCTGGAAATCAGATCATTGCTGAGAAGAAAGCGTTGAAGTTGTTTCTGCACAACAGCTTCCATGATCTTGCTGACATTGCTTAGCAGTGAGATAGGACGCCTTTGTCGGGTCAGCCTTGGAACCTCTCTTGTGGATTGGAGTGACAGATGCTGTTTTCCATTGGTTAGGGAACACACCATGAGTGAAGCAGAGATCAAAAAAGCCTGCAGAGTGGACTGGCAAGTTCAGCACAGCATTCTTTGAGTACCTTGGTTGGAATCAGGTCTGGTCCAGTAGCTTTATCTGGATTAAGATGTTGTAATAGTTTTCGAACATCCTTGGGCTTAAAAACTATTTTGTCAAAGGATTTGGTTGTTGAAGGAAGGACATTTGGGGCCTGGTCTTCAGCACCTTGGAGTCTACATTTGTCTGCAAATGTCTGACAAAAAGCTTCTGCCTTGTCCCTTGCTGTGATATGGGTGACATTTTGATGTTCAATCACTGGGATCTCGGAACGAGCTGTTCTTCCGGACAGGGTGTTGATGATTCTCCACCATTTCTTGCTGCTCAGCGATTTATCTGCTAGGTCTTGTCTCAGTTTAGTATTGTAGCTTCTCCTGGCTTTCTTCTCCGCTTGGTTGTAGGAATGTCTAGCTCAGTCAGCGAACTTTGCCTTGCTGGCTTCAGTTTGGTCTTTTTGGGCTTTCTTAAAGAGGCGGCGCTTCTTCCTAGATTCTCTACGGCATTTGTCGTTGAACCAAACCTTGTCTCCAGTCCTTGGAAACTGTTTTACTAGGTATAAATAAGTCCATAGCATCGCAGATGATATCAGTGACGTTGGAGCAAGCAGTTTCAGGATCTTTCTTCTGGAATACAATTGACCAGTTTGTGGAGCCTAAGCATTTTGACCCTTGTAGGTTCCACGTTTGATATCCCAATATTCTTTACTTTCCTTCTCGTGCACGCTCTCTCTTCTCTCTTTCTCTTCTCTTGTCCTCTCTATAATTCTATTCCTCTCTTCCTCTTTCCCCCTTTTTTCTTTCGCTTCCCCTGTTTTATTTCTCTCCCCCTCTTTTCCCCTTCTTCCCCTCTCTTTAACATCTCTCTTCCTTCCTCTCTTTGCAAATGTTACGACCGCCCCTCCGCCCCCTGTATCCAACGACAGGATAGGTACGTTTTGTCTCTTAATAAAATATAAACCTGTGTGGCAATGAGATAGGATCAAGACTATTCTTTACTCATGTCCGAAGGCTCACAGCAAAACTTTATTTGTTGGGAGTGGCTCTTTTAACTTCATTCTTTTCTTCCATCTTTTCTTACTTTCATTTCATTTAGCCAGCATAGGCTATTTAAGCCTGGCCCGAGCATTTTGCTAGAGCCTGGTCCCTTCAGGACCCAAGCGTGTGTCCGTACGGACCAACCGTGTAAACAAACAAACAAACAAACAAACAAATAAACAAACAAACAAACAAACTAGCACTTGTGTCGATATTTTGCTGTTTTCTTCCGTCACACTAGTTGGAAGTTTGGTTCACGGCATCTCCAGAAAAGTACAACCATTACTCAATTTACAATGAATTTGTAGCTGGGATCCCAAGTTCCAAGCTACACTAAATTGTGTAATATTTCATTGACTCATACAAGTTATGAGGTAGGAGGTAGAACTTATTGAATTACCCTCGTACAATCATTGACCAAGCATCTAGGCCTATTAGTTTCATTAGGTCAAGGTCAGCACTCACTTCCTCGGATCAATTGACCTAATCTGCTAATGAAACCAATAGATGCGTATAGTACAGGGGTTCTCAACCTTTTTGCCCCACGACCCCTTTTAACATTCCTGGCCAGTACCGTGACCCCAAAATAGAAATTGAATAAAAACACCAGCTGGATATCATAAATGAAACTGTAACTGCAATTTTGCATATTTGAACGTTTCTTTTGGGTGTTTCTAAGCTTTTTTAAAAAGCGAAATGTAACACGATTCCCTCAAAACCTATATTTATGAGCCCTTCATGACCCCCTGGAAAACCCCAAACGACCCCCAGGTTGAGAACCTCTGGTATAGTAGATATAGCAATCCTGTTTTTATGGCTTGTTGTATTCATCCGAAACAATTCAAATCGGAGCATTTTGAGGAAAATGTTGACCTTTGACCTATTCCCTACATCTCATAAACTAACATCGGCAGTCGGCACGGGACACGGTATAGATATACTATTGAATTTGGTGCAATAGTTTGATATGCATTACAACATAAACTGAGCGTGTTTGCATTTGACCCCTATAATGACCTTTGATCTTTGATAGCGATCCCCCGTACAGGATGACCCGGCAACAATACAACATATTGACTCTTGGTGCCCATCAGATCATCAAACCTTCTCCGCTCAACCGGGCTCCTGGACTATTTGTCAAATGTTTACAACTCTTGGTTTGAGAAGAAACGTTCATAAAAGTGTATTTATGGTTTCTAAAGAAATTCTAAAATTACCAGTAAAACAAATGTTCAAATTCTAAATGTGTATATTATTGAACTAGAGAATACTTTACAACGCCAGGAATTTTGGACACCCGGTATATTTACGTCATGCATGGTTCAACGAATAAATATTCTATATAAATAATACGCATGGTTAAATCTATATTGACTCGAGGTGATCGATCACGGGAGTAGAATTAGGCTATATCATTTCAACGACCTATAGCATAGTTCTTGTTTAACAATTATTTTTGTTGACATATTATACACAGGGCCGGTACCGGTTCATTGGCCTAAACTAGATTGCTGACTATGTGTTTGCCAAGTCAAACTTCAGACAAAAATGGCTGATAAACTAAATGGACGTTTTAATTGTAAATTTAGTAACAATATCTATAATATACCTAATGTTTACGATAAGTTATTCTCTTTAGTGATAGTATTTTTATGTTTTATGTCACGCAATGTGCATGGAGTAGGAACACAACTAGGACCATGTGTATACCAATATGAGAACGGAGACATTGTGGATTTGACAACTTTGGGATTCAGCAATAACACAGCAAGGTAGGATGACTATCAATATATTAAGGCCGATAAACGTGATAATGGCATAATATTACCGGGAATATTACGAAGCCATTAGATAAATGTTGCCAAAAGCCGGTCGGCCTTTTCAGCAAAATTGTGTAAAGGTTATCATCCTATGAATTTTACGTGGGTAAGAATGAGTTGGACCTAAGGTAACTTCAATAAAGAATTGTTTAAACAGTTGGGTATTTTAATTCATTCTTCGTGTAAGCTTTCACGAAACTACATGTACATTGAATCTAGTATAGCTTGAAAACATCAGTGGCGTACCCCCACCCCCAATATATTCGAGTTGCGCTTGAGATTGGTAACGTCGGTTTAATGTCGAGCTCGATTTTTCGCACGGCCCTTGGGTGACGAGAGGTTGACAGCCTGTTAAAGTCCACTCGGTTGATGAAGTCATTGTCGGTTCACTTTTAATATTTTACCCCCCCCCCCCCCCCCCCCCCCATATGATAAACCTAGCTCAAGTCACGCCACTGGAAAACTTCATTCAGGGATAATGAGCTATCACTCAGATATCTTTTTCCTATAGACCTGAGACTAATAGTAATATACTTTAGATATTAGTCTCAGTAGACTAACTCTGGCTCTACATGAAGCTACACCGGTATTTAAAGGCCTATCTGATGTGAAGTGTCAGGAAAGGTTCCTTTCCTACCTTTCCTGTGTACCACACAGTGTGCTCACATTATACATACAATAGGCTTTTATTGCCATTTCAAATGATCACGGCGCATTAAGTATGGCCTGAGACTATACCTTTAGGTATATTACTCTCAGATATAACAATGCATGATAAAATTAAAATAAAATAGATACGAGATGGTGAATAGGCCTATATAGGATAATACAACATGATACAAGGACGATATACAGGGTGTCCCCAAAAGAACGTGGACGTGTTTACCCAACTTATTGGCCATGAAGTTCAAAAAGTTGGTGTAACATTTTTATACACATTGAAAAACTAAACTCTTAGCTTTCAGATATACCGTTTATTTCATCTGATTTGGTTTCGTCAATCTTGAGATATGACTACCTAAAAGTCGACGTTGTGCCACATTACAGTTTGCAATGAATAGAAAGGTTTACTCCGGATACAAATCTTCCACCTGTTCGAGTGGTCTTAAACTCTTAGCAAATGCAACATGTATGCAGTCATAATTTACTTTGATTGTATTGTGATTGAATCGGTTTAAATAATAGAATGAATGTCTGTGTAGCCAAACAGAACTGAATATTTAAACAATTCAGACCGAATGCCTCCACCCTATCCCCATGCATCGTGTCAACTTTCAAGGCGGATTGATGCCCATTGGAAGAACAGGTTATAGTAGCGGGTTGATGCTTTATAAGCATTCTTTCTGTAAAAGTCATCAGTAAAGTTCTCATGTGCATTTGCTAAACCCATTTACAAATAGTGTGCTATTTGTTATCAATGCAGGTGGCTTAATCTGAATTCTGTTGTTGCAGATGATACCAGCAAGTTTTCGTACAACCCATGTTATCCTTTCAGTATTGACGAAACAGAATGCCAAGATGTCGCAGTAAGTACAATGCCATGAATGCCGTCATGTAATGTTGTGATAATTCAGCCGGTTGGCTGCGATGACAATAACATTTAGACCTTTAATTTTATTTATTTTTTAAAGTGAAATAAGCCATATAAGGCTTGTCCCCCAACCCCTGATGCCCCAAATGAAATGACACACTATGTATATTAAAAAAAAATAGTCGGTTTGCACCCCCCTTAATCACAGGTATGTTCCCCCTCGTGCCCTACGCCCCCCCCCCCCCCCCCCCCCCCCCCCCCCCCAAATGAAGACCATAGATGCAAAGGTGATTGTGATCAGGAACACGATATCCTCTATATACTGGGGAAGGTGTGCTATGAAGAGGTGAGGTACAATTAAAAAGCGCCACCGACTGTCCTATTAACGCACTGGCAGAGTTACGTCTCAGCCTGCTCCTGAACTAGTGGTCCATGGTTTGGGCAGGGCAGCCACAGCTTGTTCCAGAGAGGCATGGGGACGGGGAAGAAGGAGTGTTGCCGAGATCATTCATGGAGGTAGTGTTGAACTACAAATTATTGTTGAAACTGTGTGTGGCGGCAGGATTGCATTCATGGTATTGATGGGTGATCCGGAACAGCACTGATGACGGAGCTGGCTGTCTTTTGTACTTCATCACGTTTGACGAAGCGAGATGTCCGTCTCTGCACCATGTCAGGCATGGAGATGAGGTCTTCGATGTGTGAATCCCATATTATTGAAGCCTAGACCTACTCCAGAGTTGGACAGACATATACACATTGAAAAAAGTATCGCACCACTGCTTTTTTGTTGAAAAGTGCAAATTTCGCCTCGAATTTTGCCACCATGGCATGCATGGTGTGATATTAAGGATCATTTGTTTGCGTAAGCTGTCCAACAAAATGGTATGCAATAAAAGGGCCACATTTTAGTTTGTGACGTAATCGATGTAATGTTTTTCAAGGCCAATGGGAAAATGCATGTTTTTGTCCAAAAGCATGCATGAAACAAGTTTGGGTATAACGCGATAATGAATAGACTTTAAAAACTTAAAATAGTCATTATATTAGTTCTGTATTTGGCGCAAGATATGTTCCATTTAGACGTTATAGGCTACAATGCAGTGAATGAGTCCAAACATGCCATTTTTTTGTTGCTCATAAATTCAGCATATACGATCACCGTTGATTTGATTTTTTTTTACCTAGGTCAACACTTCCGCAATATTGCTTTTGTCATTTGAACTTATTTAAAATTTGACCTATTTTGACCTTTGCCCCATAACCATGATAACCGTTGGGTGTACGAAAAAGGGAGTTTTTTCATGTTTGAGGACAATCGGGCAACTTTTGAAATTTGACCCCAGGTGACCTTTGACCTTGAAAGACTAGAATGTGTTACCAAGGATTACAACTAGGCCTATAGAGATTAATCATCGGGCCTCTCAATATCGTGTTATACCCAAATTTGTTTTATTCGTTTTCCCCTTGGCCTTGAAAAACATGACATCGATTACGTCACAAACTCAAATGTGGCCCTTTTATTGCATAACATTTAGCTGGATAGTTTTCGCAAACAAATTATCCTTTAAATATAATACCATGGTGGCAACATTCGAGGCCACATTTACACTTTTCAACCAGCGGTGCGATACTTTTTTCAATGTGTATATAGGCCTATAGGGCTTGATAGTCTAAAAAGGATCCTGATTTTCGGTTCGCCTGATTTTCTCAGTCAACCCTGTCTGTCACGGAATCATATCTAATCTAGGCAATGTTGGCACATTTTGGTACGCAGTTGGTCAAACACTTCCCCGTACGTCCCCCTACCCCCCCCCCCCCCCCCCCCCCCCCCCCACCCTAAATCAATGTCGATCTACGTTGTTTCTTTAGCAGCGAAGTAGTATACATGTACGTACGACTGAAGCCTTACTGAATAGTATCCTGTGAACCTCTCTTTCACATGTTTCAGGCTTGCCAACAGACACCAGCTGGAGCGATCAATATTGGATTTGCGGAGACAGCAACATTTGAGGAAAACGATGATACACTGTACCTGATCTATCTGAACCCTACATTTACAACTTCACCGCTGTCAATTATGAGGTATTTAATAGTATTTTTATGATTTTGTGGCGTCGGCTCCAATTTACTTCTGATAGTGATTCTACGGGTAAATTAAATCTGAATCTTAAAGGCATAGGTCCACTCTGGTTAGTTTACCCAGGGGTTGACTGCTTACACCCGTTCATTTGGTGACAGATGAAATAGAGTTAAGAAGGAAAGGATCTGGCTGGTAAGAGTGGACCTAAAGGGTTTAGATATGTCTCAAAGCGTGCTAACAGTTCAACATGTTCAAAGCATGCAACAAAACAGCGTTTTACGCCTCAATTATGTAACCAATTCTTAATAAAAATCAAAGCATTAGCGTATTCCTCTATGCAAATGTATATGTGTCCAGGATAGTTTGCCATTTTCGGCATGTTTCACGTAAATTGATGATTTCACACCGTCAAAAAGGTTCCCTATATTTTTAAATGTTAAAGGGGGACATTGAAGCACAACATTTATATAGGATAATCCTGAAGTTCCGATAACTTAAGCCCTGAAATTAGACAGCTGGTGTATCGCTCTCATTTATCATCAACAAATTGAGCAGTGTTGACCATTGACAGAACATGTACAGTCAAAATCACCCAAAACCTACAACATGTGCTGAAAATATATTTTTCTCACTGTGATATAGTAATCCTAAAATCAGGATTAGATTCCAACATGAATAATTTGGGGTAATATGCTTTCCTGATTATACTTTAGTCTTGGGCCACAGGATGCTTTCAAGTATTTATGCTATAAAATAGAGAGAAAATCCGATTGTCGTCGGCAAGGACTACAATCATTTATCGGTGTGCAATCTGATGGCTGCGAGAAAATTGAGGTATTTCCCTTTTCGTATCAGCACAGCAAACTGTTTTAGTAATAGGCCTACTATAATACCTTACGTCTTACCTCCCAATATATCTAATAAAACCTCTTATAGTTTGCAGCTCCAAATGACAGTTTCATAATATTTTCCAAAGAATGACGTAATGTTTTAAATACCGTATATAATTCAAATTTACATAAATAAATTGTTCTAATAAGAGCCTTCGTATTAAATGTTAATATAACCATTGCGCTATGATCTAGATGGAATAGCGCTATATAAATATTAAAGGAGGGTTCCCGCAAGCACAATATTCTGCATTATATGTTCGAAAATTATTTTCGAGCCCAAATTGCGTAATTATATAGAACCAAACATCATACCGTATAACAAAAACGAACAAAGACCGCCATCTCTCAACATGCACTTTTAAAATTCGCGGCAATCGAAAGTCCCGGTGTCGGTGAAGTCATAGTTATATTTACCGTATTTCACTTGCGCAAATTTGAGCGCAAATAACCATGACGTCGTCGACACCGGAACTTTCGATCGCCGCAAATTTTAAAAATTGCATGTTGAGAAATGGTAGGTTTTATTCGTTTTTGTGATAAGTATGAAGTTTTGTTCTAAATAACTACGCAATATGGGCTCGATAATTATTTTCCTAACAAATAATGCACAATGTTGTGCTTTCGGGACGTTATTTTGTTATGTTATTGTTATTGATATTTGCAATATAATTATTATCTTTGATATCCATTGCTGCAGGGCAACCAAAGTTGAGCTGATTTGTGATAATGCTCTCAACCATGACCCATCCCTTGATGTGACTGGAGAAACATCAATAGATATTTATGTAAGATATATAGATAGATAACATCAGGATAGTTCAGTTCTAAGGATGGTTTTGTCCCAATAATCGCAAGAGTCCCAGTGATCAAATGTCTTTAGTTCCTTCGTATATCGGAGTATGTTTATTTTGTGTTGCATATCGGAGTACATAATATGTTCATATTGTGTTGCATATCAATAGAATGCTGATTTCATCTTTCCAACGATACAGGTAGCAATTACTTGTATCAGTGCTCAGACACTTGCTTCGAAATGTCAGGGGTAGGTTCCAATCTGAATGTGACAACAATCACCATTTTGTGCTCGAAAAACAAGTCTGTCAAGAGAGCGTCTCTCTTCTGCACTTTGTTGTTGCCAATGATACTTACATACACTTCAACATGTTCAATGATCAAACAGCAGAGTTGATCGCAACATAGTGGTGATTTTTGCACATTTGAGACTGAGAGCGCCTCGCATTCTCAAGCAAGTGGCTGAGCAATAAACCAAATGATTGCGACAAACAATGACAAAAGTAGTACTATTGGAAAGATGAACATATCAGATTTCCATTGATAGGCAACACAATATATGAGCATCACGAAATATACGAAATAATGTTATCGTGAAAGAATCCGAAAGGTTTTAAATGCAACCTTCAACTGCGTTGAGATCGGTTCAAGGGGTCTTGACACTGGTGAGAATCTGAAGAGAGGCTGCTTCGTACTGCGTTTGGGTTTGTCATGTTTTTCGGGTCCAAACTTTCCAATCCTTTCATTAAGGAGGTAAAATCTCCTTGCTGTTGGCGTGTTACATATTAAATCTGGAATTCTCGAAACGAGCCCCAACGGGACATAGCCCAGAGTGTCTAAAAGGCTTCAAATCTCCGTTATACCTGATTCTCTTAAATTATGTATAGTTTTGATTGTAATGTTTGTCTTCCCTGCCTGTATGTTGGTCGGTCCTGAGACAAACATACCTAGTCCCGGGGTCGGTCAGCGTTGGTCATTGACCCGGGCAACATCGTATCCTGTAGTTTCTCATCAATTTAATTTTATCGTATTTTTAATGATTAACTTTGAATGTATAAATAATATAATGATGCAGCAGAGTATTAATCATAGTAATAATGTCTTCACAAATCCTACCTCTCACATACAGGCTATGTCTTTATCATCAAACTGTTGCTGTAGAAACGGTTGCAGGTCAAGTGACTCTCATGTAACTGACTCTGCTGAAGCCATCGACATCACTAATACCGACCCAACCATTGGTCTGTATACCCTAGGAACTGCCCCAGGATCAACAGGCGCTCTTACTATCACTCCAGCCACGCATCAGACGGCAGGAACTCTACCTACCAAGCAAACTATAGTGACAGTGAAGACTCTTCCACCAACCGTCACACTAGCCACTCACCATACAGCGGGAACTGTACCGCCCAAGTCACCGAAGAAACTTAGTGCTGGAAGTGTTCTTTGTATTTTGTAAGTTTGTGAATTAGGTTTGCAAAACCTGGACATTCCTATCTAGACCCATTCTCCCATTCGCTCTTAGTTCAAAGGCGCTCGTCGTATTACTTTATACTATCAATATATTTTTTTCTTTTTGTGGTTAATATATTCAGAGTGGATGTGATATACGGTTATCTTCCAAAATATCACTATCACTCAGTTGAGAAGGTTGAGGACCTATTCGACGCTGTCCATCGAACACTGTGTAACAAAATTCCAATGTGCCATCGACATTGACCTTTCAAAACATATACTTCGCTATGGTTGGCTGGCGTCTTTGAAACAACCTGTAGCTGAGAGTTTGCTAATTGGTGGGGATTCATGCAGGGCCTATATTTATACTATATGACCTTTACTGAAGAAAGGCCTTCTTGCTGAAAGTAAATCGGCATGATCGGCACCTTAAGTTTCTTATCCCTTATATCACATGCAAAACAGGGATCAATACAAATTGCTATTCGAGAAATTGCTCTGCTGTCAACAAGAGGTTGCTTTGGGGAAATGTCGTCAGCCAAACTAAGCGAGATAAATGTACCTTCTGAACCTTCTGAAATTGCAGTCAGCAGGGCGAAATTCATCGCATGTCGCTAACTTGTTTGTGTCGTCGTGCATGTTAGTGTGTTTTACTGAGCCGGTGTTTGAATCCTAATAATGTCGATGAAACAGCTTGTTGGTCTAGATCGTTCCACGCCCTACTTGTCCTTGGGAAAAAAGAATTTTTGTAGACATCTTTGCCAGCAAATGGGATTTCAAGGTGTTTAGTGTGGTTTCTTCTACTCCCTGCCGTAGGTGATATTTTGGTATACTGGTCCTTTTGAATTCCTCCCACCAAGTCATTTTGAATTTTGAACATCATAGCTAGTCTGTTCTTCTCCCTTCTGCATTTTAACGGTTCCCATTTGAGCTCAAGTAGCATCTGTGAAACACTGCTCTCTCTTGTGTAGTCCCCCGTACAGAAGCGTGCTGCTCTTCGTTGTACTCTTTCGAGTTTGTTTACCATCGTCTTCCTGTATGGGTCCCATGCGCAGCCGGCATACTCTAAGACTGGTCGGACGAGAGTTGTATATGCAGTTGTCTTCACTTCCTTAGGGCAGAACCACAGGTTTCTACGTAGTAAACCGAGGACGCGGTTTGCTTTTGAGATGTTGTTTGAGATGTGCTCCCCCCAGTTAAGTTTGTTGTCCAGTACTTGTTCATTGTCAAATTGATTTATATGACAATGTTATGATGATTAATTACAAGTGTGAGTTAAATTCGTAATCATAACCGTTTTCAATTCTAATCCTTGACTCATCTTCCCAACAGATTTGTGTGTACTACAGCAGCTTATCTTATTGTAGGAGCAATTTACATGAAGTTATTTGTTGGAGCCAGTGGCAAGGAAGTGATCCCAAATATAGGATTCTGGGAAGATCTACCTAATCTTGTTTTGGTAAGAAAACTTGCTAAACGTAGCCTGATATTGCATCTCCATATTACAACGAAGGTTAACAGTTTAATGAATTTCCATAGATCTCCATTCTCAAAACTGTTTAACAGCTTAAACATGTTAAAAGCTCTTCTTCCACTATCATGACTATACTCTTAGTGCCGTAGCGAGAGAGGCGAGGGTCGCCCCACCAACATTTGAGTCAGGTCGATTGAGATTGGGTCTGACGTTCATTTGAGAAATCATGAACTTATGACGGTTAAAAGTACAGAGTTGGCGATTTAAAGCCGAAATGTACCTCAATCATCGGAAAATTAGTGTAAAATAGCAAATATTCGTGCGCTACGCGCGCATTTTTTAGTCGGTAAAGTATTGTCGGTTCACTTTTATTTTTCGCCCCACCAATATGAAAGTCTATAGGAACGCCACTGTATACTCTTCAATCATTGTCAATTGAACATTTTCGTTGCGGCTTTCTTTGTGTTTTTGAAGTTTACAAAAGGTTTCGCTTTTCAACGATTTCTGCATACTGAAGCCGAGTATTTTGTGGGTGATCTTGATCTCATGCTCTTTGCTGAAGTGACTCTTCAAAGTTCGTTTAATGAAGTCACCAGGCGAAGGACACGGATGTCATGTGTCACTTAGATTTCGAGCTATTTCGTCTAAATTTGTTCTCACTTATTTTTGTTTCAGGATGGATTTATGTTTCTTTTTAGCCCATGTCGAAAAGGAGTCGGTAGCAGTGCATATGAAGATATCTAATGGCCAGTCAGGTGGACTTTCTGATCTGAACTGCGTTAATATGCATGTGGGCGTTGTTAGTTGAGTGAACATGGATGACTTAAGCCTTATTTGGCACTAGATGAATTTCTCTCAGACTGCCTAAAGATGATTAATTACTACTTTGCAAGTTATAACAACCAGACCTGCAAATTTCCCGTATCTCATCGCAATTTGCAATTCGCAATTTTAAAAATCATCAACTGCTATACAACTTTCAAAGGCTGGTGCAAAATTGCGATACAAGTTGTTGCCGCCCTAAATCAAGTTGCTATCGCGATTCACCTTAAATTGCACCGTGACTTGAACATTGAAGGAATTGCACTTTGACCTCAAAAGTAAGGTGCAATTTTGCACCTCAAGAACAATTTGAACTTAATGTCAGCTCTACAACCTCATCAGTTGCTTGTATTGATTTCTGATTGATTGATTGAGAACAACCGTCATGGTGGAGATTCTATTGAATATGGACACAACATACTAATGCAACAAACTTCAAACGTGCTTTTAATTATTTATTTTTATTACATTTAATTTAATACAGTCATTCGTTCAATCACGAATTTATCAAATGATCTGTCGTTATTCCTCAATGCTGTGACATCATCCAGTGTATTTCATAGAGCTAAAATAATGTAGCTCTATGGTATATTCAAATTGTGTGATCATTATTGCCATTGACATGATTCGACACACGTGCCTGAAAAGTTGGCGGTCGATTTCAAATTTTCAATGCGTTCACGCGCTGTTTTAAGTTGAAGTCAAGTCACTGCATCAAGAAATCAAAACGGACATTAACTATTTCATTTACATAACAACATTGTTACCAACAATGGCCAATAAAAAGACCCGGTATAAAACCCAGGTAAAACCCACACAACGATCTAATTCTACCTCTTATCATATTACGGACGGATTTCTGATTCGAGGAAGTATTTTGGCTGCCAGTCGATAGACCGCAGAATTACTTCAATATAAAAAGCACCAACATATTGTTTAATCTATAGATATTAATCTAGCTACATTTGACGATATCAAACTATTTTTAATAATATTTTAATATTTATCATCCAAAGGTCAAAACTGATCAATACGACTTAATAATACAGCGACTATGGTAACGGTACATGAGTAACAGATGATGAATTACACCTGTAGATGCATTAGCCACAAACCGCCTTATTAAATTATGGAAGTTTATCTAAGATTACACTAAACATTTTATACATAATTTTACATATCGTAGCAACGGAGAACTCTAAAAACATTTTCATGAGTGCTGACTAAACACTATTGCACTTGCACGCTATAATTCAGGCCGTCAGACGGTTAAGGTTTATGAGCAGCAACGCAGTAACGAAATGTGGATGGAAACGTAGATTTTCTAAAAATTTACAGGAGAAGAATGGACAAACGTTCTTTGAAAAATTGTGATGTGTCGTTATGTCAGAACAGCGACGAATTGTTTAAATTCGGGTTTTTTCTTGAAAATTATAGTCTTGCTTCTGCTGTAGTAAAATTCACTTGACAAAAAGAGCTTTCATCTTCTATCACATTAATGTTTATACATACATGTTTACGTATCTAGCTAGATTTACAATCATATACAAAAATTACGTAACGATGTTTCAATATGGTACAATATTTTACAATCATTTTACAAACACTTGAACAATTGTTACAACCTACAATCTCCTATATACAATATATTGCAAATCGGACTACCTGAAACCTTTTGAAAATACGAGCTATAAAACTGAGATTAGTCTCTAATCGTGAGACTGAACTTTTCCGAAGACACATTGGAAATTAAAAAAACACATTGCAAGGCTGACACAAGGCACAAATTACTTGGTACGACATATCAAGCATAATGATCTTTGAAAATGAAAATGAACACAAGTACTAAGTTGTTGAATTTACAAACACATTTCCTAATAACGAGATACTGTACTGAAAATACGGTCATCTAAATTGTTTTGCCATTTTACGCTAAAATTGTCAAATCTTATATAATTCTAACTAATTTAGTATGAAAATGCGCACTGAATTGCGCGCAAAATTTAGCTGTTTAATGCTAAAATTGTCAAATTTGGTCTAGTTTAGCCTAATTTGTTAAGAATGCGAGCAAAGCGCGCAAAGAAAATTGCTAAAATGGTCAACTTTTGTCTAATTTTAACTAAATTGATTTGTTTGGGGAGGCGGGGTGCAGACAAATATTTTGGGGACGAGTATACTACAGTTCCAAAATTACACAAATGTCAAAATCATTGAATTTCATAAACCATATTTTTGGAATCACCATGAGAAATTCATTAAAATAAGTAAAACGTGCTTAGTTTTGGTTCAGTAATTCATGAGATAAGACTTAGAAAGTTAGGAATGGTTTCTAAAAAAAGTCTGTAAAAAAATAAATACTAATAGTAATAGCCGCGTAGAAAGTGTTACTAGGCGCGTGCTACAGGATCACGAAGATGTATGGACAATTGTGGGTACCCGTACAGATTGTCTTTCCTGCAGTGCTGGAAGTGCTGGACGTTTTGGATCTGTGTGACGGTCTTCCTCTTCCACGTACGTATGGGATGTGTTCCTGGGGATGTTGCCTCTAGGATCGCCGATGTTTGGGAAATTTGCTAACAGATAGATACGTACAGATTATTATAGTATTTTAGATGAGTGTCCCCAGATCACCTGCATGTTTTTGGTTTGGATACGCGTACGCTATATCAGTTATTGTCTTCCCAATTTCCATTATGGCACGTGTTGCCTTGGATCGCCTAGATGTATCGGAAGTTGTGGGTATAGATTATGAGCTTTCTGCGACGATGGTTTGTATGGTGGTCTTTCCAGAAGAGCTATTTTTCCTTTGTTTTTTTCATCCATACGATCAGCTGAAAATGAAGAAAAACAGATTAAGAGGTGTGATTAATTATAACCTGTTAATGTGGTTGGATAGGCAAATCATTCAGAATCACCTTATTGCCTGTGGCATACTTTTCCTGCGTATCCACAAATTGTGTTCACGTGACATCGGCTGTATGTATCAGTATCACCTTGAAGGATATTCAATATTGTGGAATTTCACTCACCTTCTTGTTGTTGTTGATTCTACTCAACGTCCCAATTTATAGGGACCAAGCGAGTAGGTGGTTAACTATGGGGAAGATTAAGTCCTTACACGCGGTTATTAGTTTTACCCATATAGAAAACAGAAACCTTTCCCATTTTTTAAAGTTTATCTCAAGAATTACTGAACCAATACTAGACATGTTTATAATTATTTGATGAAATTTCTCATAAAATAGAGAGGAAATTCAATTATTTTGACATTTTTGAAACATTTTGTGAAATTAACTGTTGTCTGCAGACGTTGTCAGGACAACTCGGCAATCTAATATTCCTGCAGACGCCTGCCGCGTGGAAAGTGTTATGTACAGATTTCCAATGGAATACCCCAATGGTTTCAATCAAATGTGTTTTAAATTATGTCTTACCATATGTCTTTTTCGTTGCCGATGTCTTTGGTTGGGTTCTTTGTTGAGATGATGTCTTCTTCCCTGCAGATCCTGTATTGGATCCCTTTCCGTTAGCCATCTTTGATGATGATGATGATGAAGGTCGGTGATCAGTTGTGAAAATTCCCACACCAAGCCGCAACGTAACTGCTGTCCACTTGGCGACCTTAACACAATATTATAAATGAAATAATGTTTATCATTTATGAATGAAAGTTCAATCGACATTACTGGATCTTGGATTGATGAACCTCCTAAATACTCAATCAAATAGAGTTTTGACTTGACTGATATTCATACATGTATTGCACCACAGCTGGGAAAAGAGGGGAGAGTAAAGGTCAGAAGTACCCGAATATACATTTTGTAAGACGAATTATTTAAGAAAATAGCACTTATCGATGGGACTACAATGTATTTCTTTTTTGCCCTTCAATGCAGGACGAATTGTTAAATGATGAACTACTCCAGATTACATTTAAAAGATAGCACTTCTCCAGTGCGACCATCCCTCTTTATACTATAGTATTACTATTACTAGCGTTACCATACCATGTTAGAAGAAATAATGCTATCCATTAGACTTGAAAATGTGATTGTTTGCGATTATTGTTATTGTAAAATAATTTGTTTTAAAGGAATGTATCAAGCTTATTAATGTAACTCATTTAGGTTAAGGGTGTGGGTTGGTTTAAGCTGACAATATAATTATAAGCCCCACCCCCCCCCCCCCCCCCCCCCCCACAAAAAAGAAGATCGAAATGACGTTTACCTATTTTTATTATAAATTAATAGAATTGTGGGTCATGAGACAGTTCAAACGCCATAATGTTTTCATTTATTATGAATTATGATTATTGTAAACAATCTGTATCAATTGGGGTCTAGTTTCCATTTACCGGTACAATGTAGGCTTTATGATTCAAGCTTCATACCTTCAACTATATAACGATTGTAATACACCATCGATTGAATTATTCATTTAAAACTAGTGAACATAATACGACCAAGGAGTTACTATGATAACTCCTTGATACGACAACGTGCATAATGCTATGGGAGAGAGATAGATGTTACCTCCCTACTTACTATACATTAATGCAATCACTCTGAAATCACTTTTTACTTATTTGAAATTAATATATTATTTTATACACATTAATCGAAATTATTAAGTGACCTTATTGGAAGATGAGTGCAAACAAGACAGAGAAATTAGATCAATAATTGTGAAGAAAATCCTCTTTATTTACCTTTTAAATTAAGTCTGTCCTAATATTCCAGATTTGCTACCGTCCAGTCCAGTCAACAATACTAACTAACTACCTACCGGATCGTATGGCACTAAGTGGAGTATAAACAAACCCCGGGTGCTTGGTTACGGCACGGCCGTTATATAATAGATTAAACGATTTCTCGTCAATCAATTCATTTATTATATTAGAATACTCGATTCGCAATCAGGTTATTGCATACATCCCATTAGATTTAAATAACAAAAGAGAGGCGTGCATGATTGATTCGTATCGATCAAGCTATGATTACCCACGTGTGTAAACGTAAACATTGGAATCAATCGGGATCAATTGCAGCAAAGATATTCTAACTTTGAGTTGTTAAAATACTTCGACGAGTTGAAAGAACTATAGGGGCAATAATGGAGAGCCTTTTTAAAATAGAACGTGCCCTCATTTCTTCTCCTTTTAAACTTGTGTTAGAAGGGAAATTACATTTTTGAAGACGATGGTATATTTTTGCACGTTGTAAATGAAAAAATGTGAAATGAAAAGAAATAAGGATTTACTAAATGGAATGAACAAATGAATCAAAGAATGAATGAAATAGAATTATTAAATAAACGAATAAATGGAAGGTATAGGTAGGAAAGAAGGGTAAAAAGGAAATCAAGGATATAAAAAAGTGGGAAATGAATGAATGAATGGGATTTGAGGGAATATATTATGTGTGTGTAATGACCTCACCTCGTCTGCGATAACTTGAGCAGTTTTAAGAAGCACTGGAATTAGGTTTACCACAGATCCCCATAAAGAAACCTCTCCCGTATTTAATCCCCGAAACTCTTCAAGAGTCTTGTACTTGTGGAGATCAGACAGATCTTTATTCTCGTCCGTAAATCGCGTCCAAAATCTGAGCTCATTCAGTATCTTGTCACTATGTTCTCTCTGATCTTGATGAACCGTAAGTTCCTGTATTGGTCCTCCAAACGATCTCTCACACTGTAAAAGGAGTCGTTGCAGGGAATTCACCAGAGAGCAGAAGAATCCGATGACTTTGGTAAAATGTGTGGTACGATCACCGTCCAGTTTCTTGGATTCCACGAGAGCCTCTCGCACCTGGGCTATTCTGGTGATGCTAGCCCCGTACATTGTGTCATTCCCTTTAGATGTACGTTGTAAGGCATCGAGAAAGCTGCGGGTTTGTTGGTAGAGATTACGGTATTCTCCTTCCTTTAGTCGACGAACCTCTTGACCGAGTTGATCATTGGCTTCTTGCATTTGCTGCAATGCGGATGCGGGATTTTTCCTCGCCATTTTCAGCAGCAGTGTGTCCTAGTAAAGGAATAATACGGTTTGTTTTGTAATTGATTATATTGCAAATGAGTCATTTAATTGACAGCAGCACTATTATAGTCAATATAGTGGTAATTATTCCGGGAATTTTGTCCATTTTGAATAGGTTGAAGCGACACTAAAATAGATCAGGAATATGTGATCAGGAATATATTATCTACAAGGGTGAAAAGTGGCACAATATATCATCTTTTTTATAGTGTACAACAATAAACTTACACGGGTTAGTTAAAACTCAATGGTATAGACGAGTTGGTAAAACACATAAGCACACGGACGGTATGTAAACACGCATAACAAATATTTTAGAAACTGAAAATACTATGAGATAACAATATAATCAATTTACCAGATAACAGGGGCGTAATACTAGAGGGGGCAGCAGGGGACACCCAATCTCCAGCCAGAAGGGCTCGCCCCTATGATCCCAAATGAAATGACAAACTCTTTAAATATGTATATCAACAACAATATTCGGTTATGTCTCCCCCACCCCACCCCCTGATCACAGACCTGTCCCTGTCCCCCTCTTGCCCCCAAATTGAAGACCTTAAAGTACATGTAGGACTATTATATAGCATACATGTATATATCATAATTAGCAATCGACATAAAATAAAATCGTTGTTGTACGGTGGTCAAAGTGCATACATTAGTAACATGTTCAAATATTGCTGTTCAGGATTGCTTAATATGTCCGGGATTCAGTGATATGAATCAGATTAAGTAATCAAAACTAATTTATTGTAAACATGATCCAGTAGTTAATGTTTAACATTAAAACCAGTAAAACCCTCACTGGCTATGGAGGCCAGCTTTAGTTTCAGTGGAACCATACAACTATACGGTATTTGGTAGGCCTACAGTATAATAATATATTAATTTTTACTGATAGTATTTCTTTTCTTTTTAATGCCGATGTCGAGATAGTATCAACGCTGTATTTATGCGTGGTTTGTATACTGTACATGCTATTTAATATTTTATTCTCCTAATTCCAATAAACATAGCATGGCAGTCCATTATAGCAGTCAGAAATAATAATCATATTGAAATATGCAAGTGAAACACCTGCCTTCCAATTCACCTATTTCCTCCCCTATAGATTCTATATGGCTTTGAGCGTGACACACGCATACATTACAGAGGCTGAGCAACTTGAACTTACAATTTGTATAAACATCCACGCGGCAGTTCTGCAGACGACTAGTTCCAAAATTTCACAAAATGTCATCCCCATTAATTTTTGGAATCACATGAGAAATGCATTAAAATAAGTACAAACATGCCTAGTATTGGTTCAGTAATCCTTGAGGTAAACTTTCAAAGTGGGGAAAGATTTCTAACATTCTGTTTTGCGAAAGCCTGTTAAAACATGATTAAGAATATAGCGGAGCCAGCATTAAACCTCATGGTCTTTGATGATGTGGCATTGCAGTTTGGTTGGTTTGATTAAAGACAAAATATCATATTCGGGATCATATACACACATAACAGAAATATTACAGGACCAATAAAGATGACTATAAGTTATAACATGTGTAAGAGACAAGAGTGAAAATATTGTTTTCTTCCCCTGTTTCCTCATTAATTGAATTGAGGATAATCTAAATGCTACAAATGTCAGTCACATCATGGACTTATAATAAGTCCATGGTCACATAATGATACAATCAGGTCTAAAAATCTAAACTAAAACCAGAAATGTAAACATCTGTGCCTCTTTTTACTACCAAATAAATGCACTGTAATACTAATACAAGACCATGAAGACACCGTAACAAATAATATTATTTTCTTTCCTCTCTTCTTACCTGATAATTCCGCTCTCCAAAATTGTAAAAGTTTGTCGCTCTTAATGTTCTTGTGAATGTCTTCCAACATCTATTAAATCACACTTCACATACATTCAAGTCAACGATTGCTCATTTAATTGCCTATTCACACACATAAGTTAGCACATTGTAAACAACATAATGCCTAACATCGACCGGCATAAGACATACCCAATGTGCATGCAGTGTGGCTCAACGATCGGATTCTATTTCTGGGCGGCGTTCAATTTACAAATCAACCTGTGTCGCTCACGTAAACACATGGGACTCCGGCCTTAGCAACGACCTCTCGACTCCACGAAAGTACAGTATGTTAATATTATTATAGTCAAACCAACACGGATCATTTACCGCTTTTGATATTAAATGTGTGACTCAATAAATTTGCCCGCCAATTTGATTCCCGGATTTGATTACAAATAAGCAAAAATAGTGCGCTTCTGCAATAATCCCGGGCTACAGTCACACATTTAAAATTGTAATTATGTCAATTTTGTAAAAATACTAGTTGATTTTTCTCTCCAATCAATTTGTATCCCGGCTAGTCATAGCATCCATTTCATTTTTTTCGTAATCTTACGGGAATCTTTGCAAATCGAATTTAATTTTTCCTTCTCACGATTGAAATGACCAATTATTAACCTTTCCCCAGAGCAGACCAGTGCACATAAACGATGAAAAAAACCATGTGCTTCTGTCCGGACCCGCCTGATTCGAACCAGCAACCTTCGTCAAATATGACATCATATATCCGAAAAGGTGACGAGGTTATTAATTTGACTTATGACTACCGGTATAAAACAGACACGTATGAGATCTCGTATAATAGCCTGCGAAAAGTTTTAATGAAGAGTGAAAAAATTACAAGAAAAGCAAATTTTCGACATAAGATGATATCAAATGATATCATATGAAAATGAAATTATTACAAATATCAAGTGCAATGTCAATATTAAATTCGAAATCTGCATGTTGTTCATAGAAAACTGTCAGTTACTTATAGATATGAATTAAATAAATAAAGGGGTAGTAGGGTACAAAGGAAGTAAGTCCACCCTCCCCTAAAATTAGATCACATTAGGCTACAAGGCCCGCTTAGCAGCGCTATAAATTAGTGCCCTAAAAACCGTCACCAAATTTAAATATTCGCCTTCCATCAAAGCTGGTTGCTATATATGACATAATTCTCGTGTGCAACCTACCGGCTGTATTGCCATGCCCATTGAGTAGTTTAAACTCATGAGCGTGGATGTAATTTGCAACATAATGGAAACTCACCCATGCAGTTAGCAAGTAGTACCGCTCGTACACGCCCCGAATTTAAATATATGCACTGGGCAATCCTCTCGTAGTAATTGATAACAATATAGGTTTACCAGACCGAATTAATAGCGCTCCTAAGCGGGCAATTTATGTCATGCATTTATTTGCATCTTGATACAGGATCTTGAAAATTGCCACTTTTTCGGAAAACATCACTTTGGGGAAATGTGACAGTGTCTGGGGAAAAGTAAACATGATATTGAAAGTGGGTAGCCAAGCGTTTCTCCTACAATGATATACATGAAAATCGGACTTTGTACTTAATTAAGCATGGGAGATTATCTGGTGGGGTATACAAATCATACCCCACCAGATAATCTCCCATGCTTTATTTCAAAGTAAAGTCCGACTTTCTCAATTACCGAGCGCGAGTTACTGGTTTGTTCAAATCGTTATTTTCTTTTAAGATACTGATGTCCTCTACCATTCAAAAAACAAATTTGGGGGTTGATCTGCATTTTTTCGCGACTTAACGTCGAAGATTACTCCACTGTCCAAATTGCTGTCTGCTAGCCATTGTCGGTGCATTTGTTCTAGAAGCTAAAGAGGTAGAAAAGGAAAAATTGTGTCAAATCTTATTATCAGAAAAAACACCTGGGTAAGGGACCGTTCATTATTTATGCTGGAGGGGGGGTTGGGTAAACTATAGGGGGGTCGTGTAACTTTCATATGTTGAAATAGGGGGGGGGGGGTTATGTAACTTTTTATTCTTAAACAGGGGGGTTGTGTAACTTTTTTTAAACTATAAAGATGGTGGTGATTGGGGTGATTTTAGAGGCTATTTTGGAGTGTAAATGCAATTTTTTTCTGCGCTTCGCGAATATTTTCTTAAAACATATCGATTTCAAAATCTGTTACTATGAGACGACTTCTGGACAGCAAATCTTTTCTGTGCCTCGGACGATATGGTTGAAAAACATCTATATAATCATCAACGGTCAAGAAATTAAAGCGACGGGGTGTATAATGTAACAAAATCCAATTTTATGATTTAAAAAAATGTGATTTATTGAAGCTTTTCACTTCGTCTCAGCTTTGCACCAATGCTCACAAAAGTAGAACGTTTTACTGGATTATACGTTTCTGCTCAGAATGTAGGCTAACTTGTTCGGGTTATAAAGACAAAACCACCCAAAATGTATAAATAGTGACACAATTTCCGCTCGCTCCGCTCCCCATTACTAATTTCACACAATAAAAAGAAGGGCCATCATAAAATTATTGGTCGTTCAGATAGGTGTAAAAACAGAATTTGCCAACATATCCATGAACAAAATTCCAAAGGTAAAGACAGCCCCCATAAGTATGTGACAAGTTGATTTTTTTCAGGGAGGGGGGGGGGGGGGTGTAAAAAGCTACTGGGTTAGCAGGGGGGGTCATTTTTTTAAATCATAAAATTGGATTTTGTTACATTATTCACCCCGTGGCTTTAATTTCTTGACCGTTGATGATTATATAGATGTTTTTCCACCATATCGTCCGTGGCACAGAAAAGATTTGCTGTCCAGAAGTCGTCTCATAGTAACAGATTTTGAAATCGATATGTTTTAAGAAAATATGCGCGAAGCGCAGAAAAAAATTGCATTTACACTCCAAAATAGCCTCTAAAATCACCCCAATCACCACCATCTTTATAGTTTAAAAAAAGTTACACAACCCCCCCTGTTTAAGAATAAAAAGTTACATAACCCCCCTATTTCAACATATGAAAGTTACACGACCCCCCCCCCCCTCTAGTTTACCCCCCCCCCCCCCCCAGCATAAATAATGAACGGTCCCTTATCTCAAAAATCACATTTTTGGCACTTTTTGGTCAATATTTTCAAAACTAAAAAAATTTAAGCCATAAAAAAAAGCGATCCTAGATAATTGACTAGATGATTTTGGTGAATTTTGAAATTTTGAATCAAAAACTGATTTGTTGTAAAGGTTGTCTGAAAAATGTTGGCGCCAAAAAAGTGATTTTAGGGGCAAAAATGTAAAAATCACTATTTTTGTGAAATTTAATACCAAAAATGGGATTCTCCGACTCATTTCCCCCCCCCCCCTTAGGATATTTGGGACCTCTCCCCTACCGAAGAAAATGACAGCCCCTCAATATTCAGAAATCTTTAATGTGTTCATGAGAAATTATTCGGCCTACGGCTTTCATTAAAGGGGCACTGAGAGATACGGATGGGAGTGCGCCCTCAATATTTTCTGGAAATCAATTTTTTGCACCTACGTAGGCATAATACCATCTGAAACCGTTTACCCCTAATTCACCGCCTTACCTTAATTCTTTATCATCTGATTTGTTATCGTCCCGCACTGAGGCGGGTGATACACTTTCCTCGTCAATGTCTTCATCTCAAATGTTTGACCCGCCTACTCTTGCAATCTAACACTTTTTTGACCCCCCTTCTTGGGGTGTTGAAACCCGGGGGGGGGGGGGGGGCAGTGGCGTAGCCAAGGGGGGGCATAGGGGGGGCAGCTGCCCCCCCCCTGTGGGGTTCTCTGCCCCCCCCTGTTGCCCCCCCTGTGGGAAATGTCAGTTGAAATAATTTGGGACTAACCTATTCACAACACAAGGAAATTCAATCCTCAATTTGGTTGTTGCCCCCCCACCAAAACTCCCGGCCCCCCCTTTGCCCACCCCACTGAGAAAAACCTGGCTACGCCACTGGGGGGGGGGGGGGGGGTCTTCTACCAAAATCATACGTGGATGTGCCTCCCAGACTTTGAAATTTCGACTTTCAATATACCTGCATAATGCAAAACACCCGATCGGTAATTTGGTGAAATGTCTACAGATCAATATACCTCTTGGTTTTACAATAAATATAGGTTAGTAGTAAATTGGGTTCTCAAAAGTGTATTTTAACCAAAATTGGGTTCTCAAAAGTGTATTATATAACTTCGGAACTTCGGATATTGGAAATCGAGCGGTTATTGAATTATATCAGGCCCTTTTTAGGGGAGGGGGGGGGGGGGCAATAAACCTATCTGACAAAGTACGCCCTTCTATATACCATCAAACAATTAAGGGGCATTAATATACTAAAAACCACCCATCAATATACCAAATTTCGAGAAAAGGCACCCCCAAAATGCAGGAACATGTAGGCCTACATATACCACTAGGGTCATGTGTTTTAAGCTCGCCTCCTTTCGCGTTACACACGGATTTTGGCTTTCGCGACATGAATTTAACCTTTACACATTTATATTTGCTTGTATACCCCCTGAGGTAGTAAAAGTATACATTTTCTGAAGGGAAATTGCATGAGGAAACCAAATATGTCATTAAAATTATAGTACGACCAAGAACTAAAATGGTATGATCGGAAATGTTCGGAAAATATCAGAGTTTTTTAATTTTTAATTTGAGATCCATATATTTTGTATACCTATCCCTATCATTTATTTTGTTTACATATTTGAATTCCTCATGAAATTACCCATTAGATGATATATATTTGAGAAGAGGTATTTTGCAAAAGGGCTATGGTGCATTTTTTCAAAAAATGAGTTGATATAGAAATGTATAGGGAAAAATCATATGTTTCAAGGGAACAAAGTCATTTTTTTCAAAAAGACCTACATCTCATTGTAAACAGCCATTGAAATTGTTGTTTTGTTGCACAAAGGGCCTGTATCCAGAATTATATCGGGATACTCCATCTGTTTGTTACATAAAGAAGAAATACCACACACAAAAAATCATTTATTTTAATCATTGAAAATAAATAAGTTTGATATTGAAATGTATAGGTCACAATCATATGTTTCAAGGAAATAAAGTCATTTTTTTCAAAAATACCTACATCTCATTGTAAACAGCCATTGAAGTTGTTGTTTTGTTTGCAAAAGGCGAGTTTTGTTGCAAAAGGGCCTACATCCAAATTTTCAAAAAATGTAAACATGATTTAAAAAAAAATTAAAACTAGCACATTTAAAATTTATATCAATTTCAATTCAATTAGTATGTAGTGTACCTCTTTCATAATCCATTCAGTTTTTCAATTGCTCAACTTGATATTTAGAAACAGTTTTTTGACTTTTTCTCAATAAGAGCCAAAGTGGATGTAGGCCCTTTTGCAAAATACCTCTTCAATTGTCAAAGTTACTACGTCGGTATGGTAATTATACCGGCTAGTGAATATCTCAAATTTTTATTTTATATATTTTTAGAATTTTCAGAAATATTTGTTTAAGGATGAACCCTTCCCTGATATAAACTGCATTTCTGAATTCCTCTAGTTACACGCTTTCCAAAAATGTATACTTTTGCTATCATAGGTTGAAAACTTTTTCTGTTATAGTCATTTTTATAAATCCGGTAAATTGAGGCTGATTATTCATGTTTACTGTGTAGCGAATAGGAAGAAAGCTGATGTTCATTGTCTTATCCATACTTAATTAGTTGTTAATAATAGTTGACAAGTCTGTTGAACCACATACTTAATGACTACTAAGTATCCTTTGAAATGGGACCAAAATTGTGTTTTTAACATTAGGGGATGACTAGTTATTGTAAAAAGAACAAAGCATGGGATTATCCCCATTGAGTTTGTACAGGCGGCACCCCTTCCAGAAACACCCCTTCCAGCACCACCCCTGGTCCCCAAACATCAAACAGCTGTATCTCCCTTTCTGTATTAGCTATACCAATGCCATTTTGCAGGCAGATAGCTTGTTATTAGGGCTTTAAAATGATACCAAATTTGTTGAGATAGCTTTTGTGGTTTTAAAAATATTTGAGGAAAATGACAGCATGAAGCTAAAAAATGTAACGGCACCACCCTATTGGGAGGCGAGTTCATAACGCGTGACCCTATACGAGGGGCATTCAATAAATACCTGCGACCATTGAAAATCTCTGAACCGTGACATGTGTCAATAAAATAAACTTATGATACTTAAACTGTATCATAAGTTTATTTTACTGACACGTGTCACGGTTCAGAGATTTTTTCAATGGTTGCAGGTATTTCATTGAATGCCCCTCGTATAGTGAGTACCGCCCCCCCCCCCCCCCCCCCCCCCCCCCCACCCGGGGTTGAAACTGTTTAACCTTTTTGGCTGTAGATGAAATGCAGAGAAGTTCTCCTGTCCTAGGCGTATAGCTAATAGTAATACTGCCCGCCAATGACAGAAAGAAGTATGGGACACTTTCACCAAAATACACTTTTTAGTTTGTTTAGCTTCAGAAGACATGTACCTTTACGTAAAAATCATTGTAGAACCTGAAACACCACCAAAAGTACGAAATTCATGTAAAGAGGACTTTTTGCTTCCTTTGATTTGGTGCAGTAAGGAGATAGGACAATTAACGAAAACCCACCACAAAAGGAAGTATGGGACACATGGTTTTAGTTAATCTAAACATACCATTTCCCTCATTCTTTTTACATTTTCTGCTACAGAATGACATTAAATAACATTAATATTTAAAAAAGATAAGTAATTGCTTGAATAAATATGAAATTATCTTCAAAAATAGTAATTTTACCATATCTCAAAATATCAAATTGTCCCATAGGCTACTTCCTTTTGTTGTGGGCGGGCAGAATAGCTATTAGCTATCCTTGATGAGCCACACTGCATGCATATTGAGTATGTCTTTATGGTCGATGTGAGGTTTCATGTTGTTTACAATGTGCTAACTTATGTGTGTGAATAGGCAATTAAATGAGCAATCGTTGACATGAATGCATGTGAAGTGTGATTTAATCAATGTCGTAGACATTCTCAAGAACTCTACTGCGGTAAAGTGTATCATATTTCCCCTTTTTATTCTTCTCGTTTCTTTTCTATGTTCATCGATCTTGTGGATTTCCCCCTTTAACTATCCTTGATCGTGAGCCAGTGCATGCATATGGGTATGTCTTCAATGAACATGACTTCATGGTCGATGCATGGTCGATATGAGGCATTATGTTGTTTACAAAATGCTAACTTATGTGTGTGAATAGGCAAAAATGAGCAATCGTTGACCGTGCATGATATGTGAAGTGTAATGTTGTAACCAGGCGCGGATCCAGGGGGGCGGAGGGGGCGCGCGCCCCCCGGTAAAAGAATCGACCAAAAAAAAAAAAAAAGGAAAAGAGAGAGGGAGAGGAAAGGGGGAAGGGGAAGAGAAAGGGAGAAAGAGCCTTTAATTGATCGACGGATTGGTGAATAAAATAATGTTTTATGTCGTGATATACACGTAGGCCTATATAGGCGGCCGCCCCACTTGTTTGTAAAGAAAGAAAAAAAGAAGGGGAACAAAAGAGAAGAAACAGAGGAAAGGGATTGCTTTTCATAAAATATTGGTCAAAAGTATACACCAGATCGCAGCAAATGAGTTCGAAAATTGAAAATGTTTCTACTTCTGAGCCCAGACTCCCCCCTGTTCGAGCTTTTAAACCATGTATATTTAAATCAAGAATATATATCAGTTATGCTCAACTTCTTTCGTGTATTGAAAGAAAAAAAAATATTTATTGGAAATGAAGAGGTGGCTTTTCAATAAAATGTTGGTCAAAAGTATACACTAGATCGCACCAAATGAGTTCGAAAATTGAAAAAAATTCTACTTCTGAGGGGGGCACATCCCTCAGACTCCCCCTGTTCGACCTTTTAAACCTAATTCAAGAAAATATATCAGTAATATGCTCACCTTCTTTCGTGTATTGATAAAAAACCAAAATATTTTATGGAAATGAAGAGGTGGCTTTTCAATAAAATTTTGGTCAAAAGTCAGTGTGGAGGCTATTATCGTCTGTTCGGTTTTAAAGTTTTAAACCCCATTTTTGCTCCTATCTTGTGCAATGGTACCTGGAAAGTCCGTAAGAAACGCTTCCTGACATCAGTATCTTATCTTGTCATCCATAATCTTTAATAACTGATCCATAAGAAGAAGGTTAAAAACATAGTTTGCATCCTAAATACCATAATGACGATGTTTATGTCCAAATATCTCGAGTGGCCGATGCATCGATCCCAATACAAAACACGCAATCGATCAAAACCCAGAGAGGGCGCAATGCAAAACCACGGCAGAGAGAGGGGGACAAGTGGCACCAACATTCCGGCCCCTAATTGTCCATTAAATAATGACAATTACCAAGTGTAGTGCCCAAATGTGAATGCATGTAAAAGCTACACAACATCTAATTACTGGGTAATGGAACACAAATAATTGAGATATTTAAACTACAGCCAATTTTTTCAAGCTTTGTACAAAACTGCTAGACTATACAAAAACCAAATAGGGCCAACTGCTAACCAATAAAGGATATACATTTGAAGCTTGCAATGGAGTATGGAACGGATAGAATATATATACAACGTAATGTAGATCACACCTAATCCACACAGCTCTAAAAAATAGAATAACATAACTACTGATACAGAGGGCATAGCACATACCACAAGCCCTATAAGAGTACCTTCATGATTAACCACATAACACATAATGCACATGCACGTACCATGAACAACTGAAATAATTTGGAATCAAACTGCTCAAAGCAGTAGGCTAACAAAAGTATAATCATGACATGAACGAAATAATTATATTCTAACCACGAACACTACATGCTGTTACACTGGACAATGGACATGGCTGAAGTCCACAATCACCACTGTAGAAACTATCACTACTTTAGTTGGGGTTTTAACACAATAATATAACCCTAAGAACATTTTAAGGTTTAACATACTATACACAAAACATGACACATCCTGAGACAAATTTACCTGCTGAGGAAATGACAGACCAAAACAAAAAAGGAAACCAGACAAACTGGTAAAATTTGGAAACAAAAAACAAGAAACCCAAGCAGGTAATATTGAATCAAGGTATGGCACTTTATAAACATTTCAATGCAAAACACTCTATGCACCTTTATGCAAGGTTCTAATAAATGGTTCATTGTATACAGTCAATAATCTTGATGTGTCCGTTTGGTTGCTTCTAAGCATGAACATGAGTGTCTGTGCTGACAGTCTTATGTGCTGGGTATTGTTTGTTTTACAACAAGCAACATGAGTGTGCAAATCTGGAGCTAACTCCAACCAAAAGGGCAGCATAAAAATGACATACTGAAAAGACTGCCTGTGCACATATGATTCCTGGCAGCCTGAACACGCTGCTAAACTGACATGGCTATAGGTGACAAAGACCTAAAGTTATCTTGGTTATAAGCAAATATGGTATACATCCATGTATACATGTGACTTTAGGAGAATAAATTGGACCTCGATCATGCAAGATATAGTAAGAAAAACAGAATCTAGAATATAAGTAAATTTGGCAAAAAAAATACAAAAAAAGAATGGAACAACAACCAACACCAAGGCATGAAAGGGAAAAACATATCAGCATAATCGAGACTCCAACAGTATTCATAATACCCTTCACTTCCTGTCACTGTCATTTTAAATATCATCACCCTCAAGCAACATAATCAGTTTGCACACTGGGCGGAGGAACACACCGTTCTTCGTCTTCACTTCAACGCTGCGTACCTGGCCCTGTCCATCTGGCTGCGTCTTCACCACTCGTCCCATATGCCAACAATTACGAGGCGCCGTATTGTTCACCACGAGCACTACATCTCCTACTTTGACGTTTTCCTCAGTTCTGTTCCACTTCTGTCGTACCTGCAGTTGTGGCAAATATTGCTTTGTCCATCGTCTCCAGAACAGGTCCGCCAGGTATTGAACCTGCCTCCATCTCCGTCTGGCATACTGGTCATTTTTACTGGTGATGGTAGGTGGCATGTCAGGTTTACCTTTCATTAAGAGTAGGTGATTTGGGGTTAACGCTTCTAAGTCGTTAGGGTCTTCCGATGTCTTGGTGAGTGGTCTGCTGTTTAAGATTGCCTCCACTTCACAGAAGAGCGTTGTGAGTCCTTCGTCTGTCAAGGCTTGCTCCCTAATGATGGACGTCATTACCTGTCTCACGGTCCTGATTTGTCTTTCCCACACCCCACCAAAGTGAGATGCAGTAGGAGGGTTGAATCTCCAGGTTATGTCCTGTTTCAGCAGACTGTCATTAATCTTTTGTTGATTCCACTTCTGAACCTCTCTGCGTAACTCCTTTTCAGCACCTACGAAGTTGGTACCATTATCTGAGCGTATTTCTGTCACCTGTCCTCTTCTTGCCACAAACCTCCTGATAGCGTTTATACAGGAGTCGGTGTCGAGGGAGTCAGCCATTTCTAAGTGTACTGCGCGTGTAGTCAAACAGGTGAACATTACTCCATACCTCTTGAGTAGCGATCTCCCCCTCTTCGTCTCAAATGGACCAAAGAAGTCTATCCCCACCTTGGTAAAGGGTGGGTCATCGGGTTTGACACGATCAGCTGGTAGGTCTGCCATCCTTTGGCTACACACTGTTCCTCTCTGCTTCCTGCATGACACACACTTGCGTATTACCTTTCTAGCAGCTGAGTTGACACCTGCTACCCAAAACCTTTGATGAAAGATAGCCATCATATGATTTCTTCCTACATGACCTTTGTTGCCATGGATTTGTTGTAAAATGAGATACACTATGGGGTGTTTCTTGGGCAGGATAGCTGGATGCTTACTTTCCTCTGGCATAGCTGACCTGTTTAGTCGTCCTCCTACCCGTAATATGCCGTCGTCAATCATCGGGTTTAGGCGGTGAATGGTACTTGATCTCTTTAAATTAGGCATTTCGTTGTTTCCCGGGGTAGCCATCTTCAACAGTGCCATCTCCCCTTGGAAAGATGTCCGTTGAACATACCGTATTACAACGTCTTCAGCTTGCCGTACCTCCTTCACTGATAGCGGACCCATGACTAGCTTGTCTGTAACATGGTCCTCTCCTTCAGCATTCTCGTCCTTGGAAGAACTGGATCCGGGTCTGCCTTCCATGTTCTGCTTCCAGAGTATCTCCTTTAGTCTCATCAGCCAAGCAATAGCTCTATTAAGACTGTACCAACTTGAGTAATGCTGCATGAGTCTATCTAGAGGATTTTGGTGTTCCGTGGCCTGAGTTATGTTAGCTGTAACTCTCTTTATTTCTGGGTCATCCAAGACATCAGACTCTTCTTCCAGGATATTCGTAGGCCACTGACTTTCGGGACCCCATAGGAATTCTGGGCCTCGTATCCATCTACTTCTATTTAGGAACTTCTTTACTGATATCCCTCTAGAGCAGTCATCTGCTGGATTGAGATTGGTTGGAACATACTTCCATTGTTCCGCTTGTGTCGCTTCCGTAATAACGGCTACTCTATTTGCCACAAAGGTGTGGAAACGCGCTGTTTTATTGTTGACGTAGCGCAACACTGAAGTACTGTCGGTCCAGAAGTAAGAATTTGCGTCGATCTGCAGCTCCCTTCGTAACATACTATCAACACGAACAGCCACTGTAGCAGCAGTTAGCTCCAACCTGGGTATAGATATCTGCTTCAGTGGAGTAACTCTCGCCTTACCAATAATAAGCCCGCAATGCACCTCACCATGGTTGTTGACGAAACGGATATAACTGGCAGTGCCATATCCGTTCTCACTGGCATCCGAGAAATGATGCAGTTGGGTATCTACTGGAGGTGTTTTGAAATCACACGGCTTAAAACACCTATTCAGTGAGAAGGATGATAACTGGTGTAGATCGTTCAACCATTCCTGCCATCTCATCATGTACTTGGTGGGTATATCCGTGTCCCATGGCAATTGCAGTCGGCACAGATCTTGCATCAACATCTTAGCAGGTAATGTGCATGGAGCTATAAACCCAAGTGGATCGTAGACGCTGCTCACCATACTCAAAATTCCTCTGCGGGTTGGTGGTCTCTCCTTCAAACTGATGTTAAATCCAAATGTGTCTGATTCCGGCGACCATAGCACTCCCAACGCCCTCTCTATCGGTAGGTCATCCCTACCAAGGTCCATTACCTGTGTCTCTTTGGTTCTTTCGGTGGCTGGTATCGATGTAATAACATCCCTTTCATTGCTGATCCACTTAGTCAGCCGGAAGCCCTTTCTTCTACACAGTTCTGTTATATTACCCGCAAGATGAATTGCCTGTTCCTTTGTAGCTACCGATTTCAGTAAATCGTCCACATAGAAGTTGCGACGTATGCTATCGCATACTATGTGCCCATAACGGTCCTCCTCGTCATCTGCTGCCCTGCGCAGGGCAAAATTTGCACAAGCAGGTGACGATGTAGCACCAAACACGTGCACTTTCATTCTATATGTTTCCAATCGCTGATTAGTGTCACCGTTGGGCCACCAAAGAAACCTCAATAAATCCCTTTCTGGCTCTGGTACTCGTACTTGATAATACATAGCCTCTATGTCGGCCATCACGGCTACACGTTCTTGGCGAAATCTCAATAAGACACCAGTCAGGCTATTCGTCATGTCTGGACCTTGCATTAACTCCTGGTTTAGAGATTTACCGTGATACGAGGCTGCGCAGTCATACACCACACGGATTTTATTCTTTTGTGGATGAAAAACACCGTGGTGTGGAATATACCACACCTTACCATCTGTGCCTTTCTGTGTCTCCGATACCTTCTCTGCATATCCCTTCTCAATCATGCCGTTCATAAACTCAGCGTACTTTGCTTTGAAGCTCTCATTCTTATTTAACTTTCTCTTCAAATGTGCGGCCCTCTGTCGAGCTAGTGTCTCGTTGTTTGGTAGACTCACGAAATCTCTCAGTGGCAACGCCACTTCGTAATGACCATCTTTGAATCTGGTGCTGGCTGACACCAACTTTAGGAATTTTTGATCTTCTTTGGAAACTTCTGGTTGGTCTTCTGCTAGTCTCTCGCTAAACTCTGTGTTATACAAGTCGGCCAATTGACGGTCTATGGCTTTCACATTGATTCTGTTCGCTCTGCACCTTTTCTCTGTGTTGCCACTCTTGACCCCATGGACTGTCCACCCCAGTCTCGTCCGACAGGCGAAAGGACCGTTCTTTTCACTATTGATAACTTGGAGTGGTTTCATGGCCTTGGGAACATTGTTTCCAATTAAGAGGCCTATGCTTGCGTTGTTAATAGTATGCAATCGGACTTCATTTAGGTAGGGCCATGGATCAATATCTCCTTGTGTCACAATGTCTCTTGTAGATGCTGGTATCCTTGCCTGTGTAAATACCTCTGGCAGGCTTATGATGTTCTCACCATTAAGATCCATGATTTCCAAATCCTTCAGTAAAGAGCAGCTCACTGTCTTCGTTTGGTTCACTGTCTCAATTGTCAACTTGGTTGTCTTTGCCTTTGTGTTGAGTTTTCTACGGAGATCGTCAGTACAAAAAACTGTATCACTTCCTTCATCCATGAAAGCGTATGTATTCATTGTCGCGCCGGAATCTCGAGCTCGAACTTGCACTGGAATGATTGTAGGAAAACTTCCTGTTTCTCCGGCCCCAGTTAGCCCACCATGAGTGTTAACAGGATCCTCTTGTTGGTTGCGGATTGACTCTACTCTGTCTTCTGCATTCTGTGTCGATGAACGCTCTTCATGCAGGACGGTAGGATGTGTTCTGTTACATATGCTGCAAGTGAGTCTACAATTACAGTCTTTGCGCCTGTGACTGGCTCGTTTCATGCATCCAAAGCAAACCCTCACGGACATCAGGTATGACAACCTATCTGCGACTGGTTGTACTTGTAGCTTTCTGCATTCAGGAAGTGCATGGCTGTCATTGTTGCAGTACAAACATGGTTTTTCGGTGGACGATCTACTTAGATTGTTGTTGGTACTCTCAACTGCGGTAGCAAAAGCCTTCCTTTCTGGTATTTGCGAGTTTCGCTTACCACCGGTAATCTCGTGTGGTCCTTTGCTATCACTGATCTTGCCGTAAATAGGATTTCTTGTGATCCTTGCTTCCTTTTCTACAAAACGCGCAAAATCCTTGAACAACACCACTTTACCAAATTCTTCCTGTATCTGATCTGTGTAACTTCTCCATTTGTACCTAAGTCGATATGGAAGCTTAGCACTCATGTTCTGGATGCTGACGGTGTGATTTAACTCTGACACATAATCCAATCCTTCCATCATGTTTTCACACTCATTCAGGAATAAGGAGAAGTCAGTCAATGCCTCTCCGTCCTCCATTTTTATCTCAGGCCAACTGTGGGCCTTTTGCAGCAAGGCTTTGGATATCCGATGTTTGTTTCCAAATTGTTTTGTCAACAATTTTCTGGCTTCTTCATAGCCTTGGTCAGGTTCCATGAGCATGCAACTCTCCACTAGTCTATGGGCTTGTCCGGATGTGTACTGTTCCAGATAATATAGCCTATCAGCTGAGTTAGAAGTTTTGTTTTCAATTCCATACTCGAATGCTCTGATGAAACTGGCATACTCCAATGGATTGCCGTTGAAAACTGTAATTTTGCTTGGTGGCAGAGTTGTTTTCATTTGTTGATCTATCAGTAGCCTGGTCAGGTCTGTTTGTTGCCTGAGAAGTTTATTTGTACCCTCGTCGCTGCTACCTGAAGACATACCGGTGTTGGTTCTGTTGTTTGAATTAGGAAGGATGTAACCATCATCATGTCTGCCTTGAGTTGGTGTTGACCTGCATTCAAACATAGCAGGCTGCTGTTCATGCATCCTTTGATTGTCTTGACTCCGAATCTGTGGCATCATCTGTTGTTGTGGTGACATAGGTTGTTGGGGCATCATCCATTGTTGTGATGTCCCCTGTTGTGGCATTAACGTTTCTTGTTGCCACATCTGTTGTGTTGGCATAGTTTGTTCTTGTGGCACCAACTGCACTTGTGGCGTTGTCTGTTGTTGTGAATTTACTGGATGTTGTGGCATTATGTCTCCTTGAAATATCTGTGGCTGTTGCGTCATCCGCTGAGGTTGTGGCATTATTTGTTCTTGTGGCATCGTCCATTGTGATGTTAGCTGTTGTTGTGGCACCATCTGTACATGTGGCGTCGTTTGTTGTTGTGACATTGATTGTTCTCGTGGCGTTGTTCGTTGTTGTGCGATTACTGGATGTTGTGGCATTATGTCTTCTTGGAATATCCGTGGCTGTTGCGTCAGCTGCTGTGCATGTGGCGTCATCTGTTGTCGTGACATCACCGGTTGCTGTGTCATTGATTGTTCTAGTGGCGCTGTCCGTTGTTGTGGCATAGTTTGTCGTTGTGGCATTAATGTTTCTTGTTGTAACATCTGTTGTTGCTGCATCATCCGTTGTTCTGGCAGTGTTTGTTCTGGTGGCACCATCTGCGCTTGTGGCGTTGTCTGTTGTTGTGTAATTACTGGATGTTGTGATATTATGTCTTCTTGGAATATCTGTGGCTGTTGCATCATCCTCTGTTGCTGTGGCATTATTCGTTCTTGTGGCATCATCCATTGTGATGTCAGCTGTTGTTGTGGCACCATCTGTACATGTGGCGTCATCTGCTGTTGTGACATCACCGGTGGCTGTGGCATTAATTGTTCTCGTGGCGTTGTCCGTTGTTGTGGCGTAGTTTGTTGTTGTGGCATTAACGTTTCTTGTGGTAACATGGTGTAATTTGTTCTCGTGGCGTCGTCCATTGTTGTGGCGTATTTTGTCGTTGTCGCACCATCTGTACTTGTGGCGTTGTCTGTTGTGGTGCAATTACCGGTTGCTGTGCTGTCAATTGTTCTTGTAACATCACCTTCTGTTGTGTCACCTGTTGTTGTTTTAGCCAGTTATTGACAGATGCCTTTGAACTTGCTCTTCTCTTGAATGCTATATCTGACTCTGATTCTATGGTAGAAAACTCACTGTCGCTGGTCAATAAAGTTTCTGGTTGACCTGCACTGGCTATTGCATTGTTCTCAGCGCCCACTTCTTGCAACGTCCTCTGTTGGTGTGGCTGCGTCATCATTTGTTCTTGCAACATCATTCACTGAACTGAAACTGGCTACTCCAGGAGGATTGCCTAAATCTAGATATGTCCCACACCGTCTGGGCTGGACAACTTCAACTTGTAATTGATTACGTTGCAACAACCAAAGTCTATGGCTTTATTTACAGTCATTGAACTCATGAAGGAACTACAACGAGTTTGCCTAAATCTAGGAGTAGTAAAGGGACATCCTGCACCGTCTGGGCTGGATTGAACCTCGCCTGTAAAGTGTAGTGATGGCGTAACAAAACTTATTTCTACTGAGCCTTTAGTAGTTATGGGCGTGATATCTATTTGCACAGATGACGATCATGCATATTGTTGATGGGTTACTTCTATCCCTGCGTAATGAATCGGATACGGGTAGAGAACTGGGCTGTTTTACGAGAGGCTTTTACAGCTAAAGCGTATGTTTTTAACAAGGTGGAGGCTATTATCGTCTGTTCGGTTTTAAAGTTTTAAACCCCATTTTTGCTCCTATCTTGTGCAATGGTACCTGGAAAGTCCGTAAGAAACGCTTCCTGACATCAGTATCTTATCTTGTCATCCATAATCTTTAATAACTGATCCATAAGAAGAAGGTTAAAAACATAGTTTGCATCCTAAATACCATCGCAATGACGATGTTTACAGGGTGTCTCAAAAAAAACCGTGCACGTGTTTACCCAACTTATTGACCATGAACTTCTAAAATTTGGTGTAACAATTGTATACATATTAATAGACCATACACTTAGCTTTCATATGCCGTTTATTTCATCTAATTTGGTTTTGTCAATCCTGAGATATGATCAATTAACTAAAGCTACCTAAAATCGAATTTGTGCCACTTTTACGGAAAGAATGCAATTAAAACCCTCGTCCTCTTAAGGGAGGGTGGTCGCCGATTGCGCTAGAACGCAAAAAACAGTGACCTAGGGCGTCTAGGTGATCGCTTTTACATTCCCTGCGCTCATTTTGACGAAAAACAAATTGAGGCTGCCACCTTACCTGGGGGTAGGGTAAGCCGTCAAAGTCCGATTGTAGGGAGGTGGTTGCCACCTTACAATTTTTTTTTAAATCGCCATTTTGAAAAATATTTTTATTGTATGTTCCTGAAATATTTTAGCATAGACCTATATTAGAAACACCATTTCCATCACTTATAAGCAAAAAATCGGGTGAAATTCCGATATTTAGAACTTTTTTGGCGAAGATTTCTATGATATTTCACTGTCCAGCGAATACGGCGGGATTTTGAGGTCGGCCATGTTTGGTGACCTCATTGTGACGTCATGCGTGGGATGTTTGTACTTGTTTAGTATGTATGGATAGAGGGAACCTCTAGCTATAACATGGTACCCAAATAAGCATACTCTGCTTTTCGGATTGGATTTTTTTAGGGGGTGGTAACCCCGGTGGTAACAACCCTTCTCTCCGGAGTAACCCTTTCTATTCATTGCAAACTGTAAAGTGGCACAATGTCGACTTTAGGTAGCTTTAGTTAATTAGTCATATCTCAAGATTGACAAATCCAAATCAGATGAAATAAACGGAATATGAAAGCTAACCGTTATGGCTATCACTATGTATACAATTGTAACACCAAATTATATAAGTTCACGGTCAATAAGCTGGGTAAACACGTGCACGGTTTTTTTTGAGACACCCTGTATGTCCAAATATCTCGAGTGGCCGATGCATCGATCCCAATACAAAACACGCAATCGATCAAAACCCAGAGAGGGCGCAATGCAAAACCACGGCAGAGAGAGGGGGACAAGTGGCACCAACAGTCAGTATGCACCAGATCGCACCAAATGAGTTCGAAAATTGAAAAAAATTCTACTTCTGAGGGGGCACATCCCCCCTCAGACTCCCCCTGTTCGACCTTTTAAACCTAATTCAAGAAAATATATCAGTAATGTGCTCAACTTCTTTCGTGTATTGATAAAACACAAAATATTTTATGGAAATGAAGAGGTGGCTTTTCAATAAAATTTTGGTCAAAAGTATACACCAGATCGCACCAAATGAGTTCGAAAATTGAACAAAATTCTACTTCTGAGGGAGGCACATCCCCCCTCAGACTCCCCCCTGTCAGAGCAGAGCTAGGAGGGCGGTGCTGCGCACCGCATTGGATAGTCCACCAACACAAAATTCAAGATTTTTCATCTTCTTTTCAGCCCCCCCCCCGGTAAATTCAATCTCTGGCTCCGCCCCTGAAGACATTCCCCAAAACTCTACTGCAATAAAGTCTTATCATACTTTCCCCTTTCATTCTTCACGGTTCATGTCTACATGTTCATCGATCTGGTAGATTTCAAAGAAGTGCTGGAAATGTGAGCGTTTCTTGATGCTGTAGTTTTGATTTCCGGATGATCTCATAAGGATCCAAGTCGTTTCAAGTTTAAAGACAGTGTACTATATAGTTACAGTGGGGGTGGGGGGGGGGGGGGGGGGGGGGGGGGGGGTCAGAATAATTTGAAACCAATTTGATAACGTTATGAAAATAGCGCAAACCAGTGTTATTCAGATATGCTATAGGTTCTCATACAAAACAGCATTTGTTTCCTGTGTGCGGACTGGAAAATTCGACATTTTAATGAAAATAACATAAGGGCAGTTCCAAGCAAAACAGGACATTACAAAATAATTGAAAAAAGGCTGTAAATTTACCATTTAAACTACTACCATCACATATTTAGTATCAAATGAAAGATATTTTCAAGCTCTTTCAATTGAGCTATTTGTCTTTTTAATTGATATACATTGAGTATGATTTTTTTTGAAAAAACCTGATTTTTGGTAAAAAATTGTATTTTTTTCCAGAAAAATGCCCATTTGTAGCACCCTTCTCTGACCCCTTATGCTTTTATATAAGTTTTGTTGCTTCAAGTTGCTACCTAACCGCTTCAATTTTCATAAATTTACACATTTATTATGATTTTATTTTTTCTTATGTATTTTATTATGAATTTTGCATTGTGGACAAAACGTCATTCCGTAACGGTCATTCCGTAACGCTCTTATTTGTCGGTCTTTACGTCATATTTCAAAAAATATTTAACCAATTTTGACCAGGAAGTTGTCATATTGTAGGTAAAGGTATACAGAATCACCCAAAAGTCAATAAAATGTGATACATTTCTAAATATCACAAAGTTTAATCAATGTCTAAATGACTAGAAAAATCATGTCCATTTTGTGTCATTCCGTAACGGCAATTACAAAAATCAATATTTCATTAATTAAAAATCTGATGGTCAAAATTTGTACCATATCTGAAAGTGTTTTGTAGTTGCTATTAAAATATATTATTAGTTTGGTGAGAAGTAATAAACTTTTCAAGATATTATGATTTCAAACATCAAAATGCTTTGTGAATGTCATTCCGTAACGCTTGGAAATCCAATAAACTCATCACCACAGCCATCGATTTGGAAAAATCGAAATTCCCGAGAAAGAGGTTTAAAGTCCATATTTTAACTGTTCTTCATATGAAATCTTCCAAGTTTTCACAGTATCGGCCTACTCTATTGCCAGTAAAAAGTGTTAAAAAAACTGCAAACTTGGATCCAAATCATTCTGAATCTGTTGTTTGAGCTTAGCGTCACAAGGATTCTAAACTTTAGCAAGACAATTTTGTTCTACAATACAAGTAGATGAGATAGAGTCCTCCCTGCACGTGGTCTAATACTAGTATGTATTAGTCATAATCCAGAATGCTTTCTTTGACCGTGTGGGTGCTTGCAATTTGCGTTTAAACGTCCTGCCTGTACGTACCAAAGCAATCCGAAAGAGGTTGGAATGCTGGAATGCCCTAGGGGACGGGGGTGCACTTACATCGGAAAGGGGTATATGTATGGGCGGCCCTGAAGACCCCCTTTTCCCTTTGAGCCTGCATCAGCTCTTAAGACCCCCATTTTATTGAAAATTCAAAAATCGCGAAAATGTTCATTCCAAAGCCCCAATTTTTTGGGGAAAAATGCGTTCTAAAACCCAAACTTTTCAAAAAATTGCGTTCTTACTAATACAATTTGAAAAACAAACCAGTTCTTAAGACCTACTTTTTCGAGAAAATCAGTTCTTAAGACCCATATTTTTCGTCATAAAATGCTCTTAGTTCAATTATGAAGCCCCCCCCCCCTTTTTTTTTAAGACCTTGGGCAGCACACCCCTACCAAAAAACAATTGAGTGCCCCCCTCCCCCAGGAATGCCCTGTGCTAAATCTGATTCACTGAGTATATTGGAGTTATTAGTCTGGCTCTCGTTGGCAATGTGCAATGTCGTGTGCCATTCGCCTTTTGCTTAAAGGTATATTATGTGATCTTTCCAGGGAGCGCCCTCAACATCAAAAAAAAATTGAAAGCAGATTTTCTTGCAGATTTACATTTCTGATCATAAATCATGCATACATTCCAAGTTACCGGGGCGATACGATTCTTAATTACTTCAAAATCATGGTTTTAGAGTGAAAATAAACTGTCGGAATCCCGACAGTTTATATTTTTCACTCTAAATTCACTCTAAAACCATGATTTTGAGGTAATTAGGAATCGTATCGCTCTGTAACTTGGAATGTATGTATGATTTATGATCGGAAATGTAAATCTGCAAGAAAATCTACTTTCTAAAAAAAATCATGAATAGAGGGCGCTCTCTGGAAAAGATCACATAATATGCCTTTAATGGTTTAGAAAACCTAGTATAATATACAATAATTCTCTTGGTGGGCTGCATAAAAGATTACTTGAATACATGATCATATTTTATTTAGGCCTATTTCGTAAGTTCTCTTTTCATGGATTTCATGGATTTTTAAAATATAAAAAAGCCTCCTTTGATCTAAAATCTTTGTTCTGATAATAATGAGTTTCATTAATTTCCTTTGAATTATATCGTTTTATTTCTTTTATCATTCTCTTGCTTTTGAAAAAAGTGTTTTTAAAAACATTTTTTTATTAGGAACGAAAATTTGGGTTCGAGAGAGAGACGGGGGTTAAGGAGGCCATTCAAGGATACCAAGTATGTTATGATAATATGGAATATCAGTCACATTTTTCCAGCAGGGGCTTTCCTGAATACCTAACTGTTAACACAACCAACACGAAAGTACAAAACAAACCTTTTAAAATTAGTACATTAGTACATAAAAGATCAACTTTTATTATACCTGCTCAAAAGACACACAAAAATTACATTACTGAACATATATTCTTGCCTGCAGAATACATGATTGATATCAATGTAATTCATACATAAAACCAACAACTGTCACTGGCCTTATAAGGACAGATATATAAAAAATATGGTAGATTTGAAATTTTATTTTTACATTATGTTCCAGTGCCTTAACACTTTCCACGTGGCTATTAGTTTTACCATATATACAAAACAGATTTTTCAGAAACCTTTCCCAATTGTCAAAGTCTATCTTAAGGATTACTGAACCAATACCAAGCATATTTGTACTTATTTCAATGCATTTCTCATGGTGATTCCAAATATGGTTATGAAATTTAACCATTTTGACATTTTTGAAACATTTTGGGGGTGTCGTCTGCAGCCGCCGTGCTGCATGGAAAGTGTTAACACTTATGTATTACAGACCAAAAGCCCAGAGGACATTTAAGGTGTCTGTTTTTCAGGCTGTTAGTCTGCAGTAATTGTTGTCAGGCAAGGCCACGTGTGGGGTTTACATCAACACAGTGTTTTAGAGCATGACCACCACTGGCCTGCCTTATCTGGGAATTGGAGAATTTATGACTGGCTAATAGCTAAATCGCCGGTATAAAATGATAAGGCAGTTAGAACATAATGTGTACATAAGATAAAGACCATGTTCCCTGAAACAATGCTTGATACGTTTGCTTCAACATTTGCTTCAACCCCATAAGTGTTTTGAGCTTGCATTAAAAGTGTCCAACATTTTACAATTATCTTGATAGAAATAGATTGACGGTGAAATCACAAAGTAGATCTTTTTGATGTTGATCTTTTTGATGTTAGTAAGAAATTAGCAGTGATGTTTTATATCCAATTGCCTATAAAAAACTTTGATTGACATATTATATACAAACTATAAAAAGTTACAAAATACATTAATATTACGCCAACAATAACAACAACAAATACTTATTCCTTTGGGTCTTAATGTTAATATACATCGGAAACATGATTAGACCAGTAATAAAATAACATTTCGTTACAAATATTGTTACAATAAATATAGAATTTATGTTTTGTTCATTATTTTGAGAATATACTCCGAATTTGGTACCTGAGTTTATTTTCATGGCATAGATGAAGCAAGTTATGGGTATGTTAACATAAAAACACCATATAACATGTGATAAATGACAAGCAATAGGCATTTTCTGGCAGATTAATTACATACTCCGGCAGAATACTTTTTTATATAGACTACTTGACCAAAGTGATTAGGGAAAGGTGGCACTTGGTCACGCCGGGGGTTGAACCAGGGACTCCTGCAACATTATAGAAACTGGCTTTAAAAAAACCCCAATATTGTCGCTATTTAAACCCATCCAATATGACGCAACAAAGACCAGGCTCAAAGCACAGTGACGGCTTAGTATTTTCTGGTATTTGACTCGGTATTAGGGTTTAGAGTTAAAATGGAGACAAAACTAAACATACTGTACATGAGATTGTTTGGATTGGTCTATTTCTTTTCATCATACTTATGTATGTTCTACATTGGTGATCATCGGTGAATCATTACAATATGTCAACTACTGCAACAAGATAGTTAACTATGATCATTATACATAGATGAAGATACACATATGTGAACAAATGAATAAATGGGGGGGTGGAAAATGGAAACAAAATGGAAAATAGAAAAAAATGTCATAAGGCCGAACAAAAAAACAAGTTTGTTTCCAGTAGTGGCGCGCATTTCATTGAGACGCTTGATTCTAGTGTATTTAATTTTTTTAATAGAAATAATGATAACAATTATTGTTAGGGCACCATCTCTTGTCGAAATTGTGTACCACATGTTTGCGATTAGCGACATACGGCAAACAGGGAAGTGAAAATCCGGGACGAAAATCACATTTTAGTGAGCATAGCAATAACAAAAATGCACAGATTTGAAAAAGAAAAATAATTTAACCACCCCCCCCCCAAAAAAAAAAACCTATGCATTTCACAATTGACTTTTCAGGCTTGCTACTGGAAACAAACTTGTTTTTTGTTGTTGGCCTAATTCTAAAATATCTTCCACATCCTATATTATAAAACACAATATTCCGTAAAACGTTAAGTGTGACGGGTACAATGTAAAGGGTATTACATAATTATTCCAAAAATATCGGTTGTAGAATTGATAACATTTATACATGTGCATACATAATCACAGACATACAAAAGACACTAATCATTGCATTGCATCCATTCTCATGGTAATCACACACTTATCAAAAATAAAATTTTAATTATAGTAACAGTTACAGAAATTTGGATAAGAGAATAATGCCTTAAAATGGTTTATGGTAAAGTATGATTCAACAAACTATTCACTTAATGACACAATAAAATACCAATGGTGAATAAATGAATGAATTTCACAGTAAAATTAATTATCCATGATTTTCAACATTTATCATTTCCTACTAGCTTTAAGATGACAATATCTTAGAATGTAAATTACTGAAAGTTGCATATATTTTCTTTTTATTTCCTTTACTCTGAGCACTTCAGTATTTAAACAGGGAAATGGATATCACTGAAACTCTTCCAATTTAACATCTAAAACAGAACATTATTATGAATTAGTAGAAAGACTCAGTAAACACATACGTACATATTTTCTATATCAGCTTATACAATACTTTAAATCAAGACTTGTTTTAATGTTTCCAAAATGGTGTAGTTGTAGGTAAATTGCATTTTGAGATATTGATGGAATTATGCATGAAAAAACGATGAAAATAACAAAAATGTTACAGGAATTTGTTCTCATAAAATTAGAAAGTAGTATCCGATCTACACCACAAAGGTGTCATTTTGAAGCATTTCTCATTTTGTTGGTATTCAAGATCTCAACGTTTTCTTTGAGATACAACTGCACCATTTTGCTGTGGCTGTACACATAGAGAAAGAAACAATCGAATCACACGGAGCTTGAATAGTGTTGTTAAAAAAGTGAATGAGAGTGGATAGTGTAAGTTAAATCTGTTTGTTTCTGTCTCCATATCACCTAATACAACACAGACTTTGTTTAAACTGGACCAGTAGAAGTGCAACTCGTCACAGTACTCCATGTTTCAGGGTTCCTCCTAAAGTAAACCGCAACAAGCACAACCAGAACAACTACTGCTACCGCCACTATAATACCTACAATAAGACCCACGTTGCTCTCTGCACCTCGCACCACGTAAGCACCTCCGCCTTGTACTGCCAAAGAAATGGTTTTGCCGTTCTGCTCGTGATCAACTTTCTCCCACATCTCCAGATTGTAGGGGTCGCTTCTGTACACGCCAAGACTGTCAAACGAGGTGTCTTTAATTTCTAGATTGATGGTGAATGTTTCGTTGTCTTTGGTGAATTGATTTGTAGGTTCTACGATGACCACCTTACTGGCATAGCCTTCCCCTGGGATCTCGACCTCATAACCTTGGTTTATAATCTCCCATTCAACTCTCTCGGGATCCCACTCCTCCAACTTGATGTCTTCCAAGTGATCCAATGCTCCTTTTTGAAATTCAAGATTGCTGGGGAAAACAATTAACAAGATTTTATTTAAGGGGGCTGTCAACCCTAAAAACATGACATTTATCAAGGGCTGTAACTTTTGAACTATTAATGCGATGTATATAAAAAGTACACATTTCTGTTTTGACATAAAAATGTTTAGATTTTATTTAAGGGGGCTGTCAACCCTAAAAACATGACATTTATCAAGGGCTGTAACTTTTGAACTATTAATGCGATGTATATAAAAAGTACACATTTCTGTTTTGACATAAAAATGTTTAGTTTTTAAAATTTTGACTAAAAAGCATTTTTGAGGTAAAAAATCACACATTTTCGGCACTTTTGGGTCAAAATAGATCTGTATGTGATGTGACTTATTTCAAATGGAGCAGTTGTGTTACGACCGACAAAATGATCACATGACTTACCCGCTAACTCCAGTGATGTTTCCACCAGTTGATCCAATAGCTGCGTATGCAACCACTTGATCCTTCACCACGAGACGTCCCTTTTGGCTACGATTGGAGAAGTTGTTGTTACGTGTGCACATGTAATGATATGTTCCTGTCTGGGTTACTTTTCGTGGACCAAGATCAAAATATGTTCCTGCGTCGTCTAGTTCAGACATCTCTCCACGGAATTGATCTGGAATTAGTAATAAACAAATACAAATACAGTCAGATGAAGTGGACCATGAAGTGGACTATCGAAACGAGGACACACCAACCTGGATACACACCAAGGACAAAATGAGATTTCTTTTTTTATCAGACCGCCAAACAGCCAGTGAACTAATCAAACTTAGGTTTGTCAGGGGGTATCACAGGTGAGGCCCTCATTTAGATAGTGTTTTAAACACTATTTGCAACATTTTGCACATATCAGGAAACCGAGAACCGTCCACTGTAGCAGGAATGTCACAGTTGTGTATTTAAACTAACATCCGTGATTGATGGCGATTACCCACACCTCTAATAAGAGGATAATTGCATCTTACATGGAATACCAAAGGGATCAGAAGGTAAAAATACAGATGGATCTGGTAGACTTTGTTCATAAGTTCCAAGCTGAGCACATGAAGATCATCATAGAAGATGACTGGGAAACAGACAAAGAGCACATGGCTCCCCTTTGGGCCCATCTATACTCCCTGTCATCGTCCCATGGGCATAATTCGCGTTATTTTACGCGAGCTTATTGTGTTGTTGTTTGCGGGGCGCGGCTTCTAAATGCTTGACAGGCGCGAACAGAGTCACGCGCCATCAATCAGGGCGTGTGACGATTTCACAATTGACCAATTAGGATGCGCGATTATTTGTTTAAAGGGACCGGTACGCACTTCCCTGTTTACGCACAATCGCACATACGTACGCAACTCGAACGTACGCATGATTTGATGGAATTATGTCCAAGGCATTATGACAAGGAGTATAAAACAAGTCATGTTTGCCTTATTCACATTAAATCTCTGAGATATAAAGACATATATGAAACTTTAAAAGCAACCCCCATCTCTAAGGAATAACACCTTTGTACAGAAGGTCAACTAGAGTCAGCCCAGACAACCTCCTACGAAACATACGGGAACATGAGGTTCAGTCTACCCATAATAAACTGCTCACAAAAAGTATCGAAACACTTAGAAATGATCCAATATATAACGGCTCGAAAAGGTATGCATTAATCGAAGCAAATAACCAAGTGCATAATTCTGTTCTGCGTATTTTGACACCTCGATCGTTGAGATACGATGTTGCGGAGCGGAGTTATTGTCATTTCAATGATCGTGGGTCCAGTTTCAAAAGTGACACTCATCCCTATTGAAAATCACGAATCTGATCATTCTAAACAGTAATGCAAACTTCTTTCTATAGGATGATTGTCACTTTAGAAAATGGACCCACGACCATTGAAATGACAATAACTCCGCTTCGCAACATCGTATCTCATCGATCGAGGTGTCAAAATACGCAGAACAAAATTATTCACTTGGTTATTTGCTTCGATTAATGCATACCCTTTCGAGCTGTTATATATTGGATCATGTCTAAGTGTTTCGATACTTTTTGTGAGCAGTTTATATAACTAACAAGTACAAACTACCCAATTATCTATGAGTTATTTGCTCAAAGCCAATAATACTAAGATCACGATTTAAACTCATGAATACCTAACCTTCTAAACTTTCCAAATGATTAGGTTCACCAAATACAATTGTTAGGTACTTGGACTCTGTTGATTTAAAGATCTCTTCTTTTGTTCTTATTTAACATTTGTACAGCATGATATTGTATTATACTCTCAGTTCATGCCGTGGATGATAAAGACTATAGATACATAGTGTTACCTTCCTCCTTACAGTGACATTGTAAGTATTCAATTGTGCGCAAATTTAATATGCGACTTTCATGTTCCAGTATGATACTAAAGAGCCTGCAATGTTGCATCTATCTTAGACAATTCACTGACACCACTGCATAGTGGAAAATACACAGAGTATAGTCGATGTATTACACACAGCAGTCCTTCAGGGTTTTTTCCTTGAGGTGCAAAAGTGCACCTTAATTTTCAATTTGAAAATTGGGGGGTAATTCCTTTTTTAATGGCTGATGCAATCAAAACTTGAAGTAGAAAAAATCCAATCAGAATCTTGCACAAGACTTTGAAAGATCCATTGTGATACATAGAAATACATGAAGTTTTGGATGCAAATTGTAATGTGATAAGGTAAAATGTCCTGACATATAGACACTCAAAACTGTTTGAAACTTACTAGGCTGTAGCACGGCCATATTGGTCATTGTTTGGACATCAAATCCAGCAAATGTAGAATTCATGATTTCTTGGGGGTAACTTCTTCCGTATTGACCAAATTTAACGAAAGGTTCATAGTATGCTGAGCTTCCCTCCCCATACACCGCTTCTGCCATTGGAACCATGTTGGAGCGGTCAGTACCAGGGAGACCTTGACCGTCGTTGTTGTTGGGGTTAGTGTTGGAACCTGTCCATCTGAAGAAAAAATAAACCAAGACAAATGTGAACTAGAAGTACATAGTTCTCTCGGTAGACTATAGTTCGGTCAGTTCCAAATTGGCAAGCCTCCTTAGTGCAACGAATTAATCTAGAATAACGTAGACGCAAATAGACTTACATAACAGAACAGGGCACTATGGGCATCATATACAGGACACAAGTTTGCCAAAACCCCAAGCGTTAGCTTCGATTACTTTTACTTCTCACCAATTTTGAACTGACTAAACTATAGAATGAGTAATTTTGATCTTTTCTAAGCAGAGCTGAAGCATATATGTTGGAAGCAAGCCTCCAAATGAGTGGAGACGCAGGCATTTTTTACCCAATGGTCTCCAATTTTGGCTCCTGGTGTTTTTCAAATTTGTTGTTTGTCAAAAAGGTGATTAGTAACTCTTGGTCTAATTTTGAGGCTTGGTTGGAAGAAATCAAAATCAGAAATAAATAAGAACCCTTCATTCAGGATTCCATCAGGTGACCTGCGGATCATCAACATGTAGATTACACAAAATATCAAAATCTGATTTATTCGGTTGAGTGAAATTAGATGAAAGATGTCCCCTATACGACCGCAACACCACCGAGTCTGGCTTGAAATAGTAACTTTTTTTCTCCGCCACTTCTATATTTGCGTGATGATGCAATGAGATAGACCCAGAACAATCGGGCTCAACGCACCATGCGGATGTGCTATTTTGTGATATATGGTAAGATTAGGTGACCAAAAAGCACCCCTGTTGTCCCTGGTCGGGTCGGCCTGTCTTTTTTCTTCTTTTTCTTTTCTTTCTTATTTTTCCTCGAAAATGATCGTAAAGAAAGAAAAAACTGTAAACATTTTGACGTAGATCTTATCGATAAACACTTACTGCATATGTACAAAGTCACCAGGTTTGAGCTCTACTGTATTAGGTACAAAATCATACTCCACAGCCGGGAAAACCTGGACAATGTTGCCTCGTTTTCCTCTCACATTGACATTTATGATGTTGTCAGCAAGGGCCATATCGCCTGCTGTCTTGCGTACAGCAAAGGTATGACTCCTAAAATATGGAGTGAAAAACAACACACATTATAAGAAATTATGAAATCAAACTTTGGTATTATTATAGTGATCTGAGTAACACTACAGGGTGAGTAAGAAAGAACGGACACTTTTTTCAAAAAAGGCGTCACAAAACATCTAGGCATGCACAATCATTGCGTTATAGAGACCTATAATTTGGCTTTTATTCAAATCAAGAATTGTTAATATTGATCACTGCGTTATGTACATAGCAAATAACATTATAAAAATAGAAGTGGGTGCAGAAAAATCCTGGGCCTATTTATTTAAAAGCTGCACAAAAGAGGGCACAGGACTGTTTTTGAACCTATTAGTCCTGGTTGGCAGCTGAGAAAGCTTACTATTATTGCGTAAAAACCACACATGACACTCCCCTCTTGTAGGCGGTATTAGAGAACTGGTGTGATTTGATTTGTAAAGCCCTTCAGCAAACCTAAGACAGTGCCCTTCACGTCTACCAGAGAGGGTGTCAAATTTGCGAATGTTTAAAGCATCCTCGTAAGAAGTATAATTACGGCCAAGGATTATTCTGCATGCCCTTTTTTGAGTTGATTCTATTTGTTGAGACTGAGTAGCTGAAACACTCGAGTGCCATACCACATCGGCGTACTCAAGAATTGGTCTGACATATCCACTATATACAACACTGAGCTCATCTTTGGTGAAACCGAATCGTTTTAAAGTCCGAAGCACAAACAAATGGGAATTAGCTTTTTTCAACGTACTGTCCACCTGGACATCCCATTTAAGGTTGTTTGGATGCGCACACCAAGAACTTTAGCTTCAGTGACATATGGTGGACAAAATGAACAGAAAACTAATTAATTATTAGCGCAATTATATCGGTACAAATTAACGATTTGGATAAATATGCATCTTTTTTCAGTAATGAATGAGAACAATGGCTGCTTAACAACTTTTTTAGTGAATTTGTTTTGAAATCCTCTGTTGTTGTTCTGGTCATTCGGGATTGTCCCTCAGGGGTATGCCCCTTCGGGACAATTCCTCAGACCAGAACAGAAACCTCTGATTTCAAAACAAATTCACAAAAACAGTTGTTACGCAGTAATTATTCTCTAAATAGTCACGTAAAACAAATCTAGCAATATGATTATTACCTGTCTTGAAATGTCCTGCCGTATTGTGCTGTGTTAACAGCAAGCTGTAATGTAAAGTCATCAGTGCCAAACACATCAACATTAGGATTGTTTTCAAACACATAACCTCTATCTTCAGCTTCATCTTCAGTTAGACCCAGCCTGTAGGAACATAAGTAAAAAGTTTTAACGGGTTCGCCGTCGGACAAGTTTTAATCTGTCAAGCTTTTGTCAGGATTAGCTCTGACTTCTTCAGGACCAAATTATTATAGTATTAAACAAAACATAGAGATTGCCACTTCTCTTGTTATCATCTTATGGGCTGCCCCTTGCCCGATGATTTGAGAGTAGGTGCCCTTTCCTACTTGTGAAAGAATTGGTGGCTCTGAAAAGAGCCGTTCAGATGGATTGCCGCTTCCACTGAACACGTAGGTTGCCACTGGCCTACTATATATAAATTTGATTCTAATAGAACCTCCTAAGGACTGCCCCTTGACCAATGGAAATAACGTAGAGACTGCCCCTTGTCTACTACAGACTACAAAAGTCTAATGCACAGTAGTGCGGTCACTGATCTGTAAAGATCGTTTGACGCTGTAATGCTGTAGGAACATGTTTAGTTTACAAGAATAGAACAGAGAGGATTTAGATACACACTTAATTTTAGCGGTGGAAGAATGTATTTCATTGGATCCAAATGGATTTGCAAAACAGAGTTCGATAAAAATCCAAGTATTTAACCTAAATATAAAAAATGAAAGTTCCTCATGTCATATATATTATCTTTGAAATACACCACCAATGAAACAAAGGCGATGTACTATTCGGATCTGATATCTGATAATATTACATTTACAATATTGGTCAATATTCGATACAAAATCATTAACGGACAGTCTTATTTTCATTGATACAACAGCCATTTATTTCAGCAAAATATCCTGAAGGAAAAATTTGAAGCTCAAGTATAAACAACAAAAATGATGTTTTAATTTTGCAAGCTTCATCTTTCCTTCTGAAATACTTGAACACTCTACTCAATCTAATGATAATATAGACTTAGGGGGCTGGCATTTTCTTCGGAAGGGGGGGGGGGTCCCAAAATGTGGATAGACCCAGACAATTTTTTCATGACCCCCCCTATCCAAGAGCTGCATATTTTTATGACCCCCCCTACCAATACAGTCCATTATTTTGTGACCCCCCCCCCCACACACATTTCAGAAAGCATGCTTTGATAAATTTGTGACCCCCCCCCATTTTCAATTAAATAATTTTATGACCCCCCCTGTTTTCATGTCAAAAAAACTATGACCGCCCCCCCCCCCCCCCCAGTATATTTGGGACCCCCCCCCCCCCTTCCGAAGAAAATGCCAGCCCCCTTATATCTTATATAAACAAATAATCCTTACAAATTCTCATAGTGTCTGGTATTCATGGCCTTCATGTGAAATACAATAAGTGAATTATTTTAACTGAGGTTTAGCCAAGGACAAAAACTTTTTCCGGTCAAATGTTTTTGTCCTTATACAAACTGAGAGCTAAGAAATACATCAGCATGAAAACTATTAGGTTAATTGGACCTAATCAAGCTTAGGTATTGTATTTCTTTAATGCAAAACTGTTGTGTGACCTTCTTAATTCTTATTTACAATAATGGCATTGACCCAAACTATCAATATGACTAGCTGAATACAATATTTTAACTTTCCTTCAAACAAAATGGTTTTCAAACCAACAATTCATTTTTGTTAAACATTTTTGAGTGACCTATTACAAATTAAATGTGTTGTGTGAGTTATGCCCATCAATTAGGAAACATAAGATAAAAGATCAATAAAGAGTGAATTTTCTTACAATAGCAGTTTCTTGTAGAAACTGGCATTTTTGTTATCTCAGGACAAACCTATTATAATTAGCCCATATGTGTACAGCTGCAGCAAAAGAGTGCAGTTGTCTTGCAAAGAAAAAGTTGAGATCTTAATACCAACAAAAAGAGCTTTGTGAATGCTTCGAAATGACACCTTTTTGGTTAAGATTGGATACTGCTTTCTTATTTTATGAAGAAAAGTTACTGTAAAATTATCTTCATTTTCTTTATTTTTCCATGCTCAATATCTCCAAATGCATATTGCTGACAACTGCACCCTTTTGCTGCGACAGTACCGAATTTACTGTCAAACTCAAGTAAGGAGGGTGTTAACCCCCAAAATATGAAATTTTTCAAGCGCTGGAATTTTTACATTTTTGGCACTTTTTGGTCAAAAATGTAAAAACTATAAAACTATTATAAAATAATTAAAATGTGCTAGAGAAGTGTCTTTAGGTGATTTTGGTGCAATTTCAGCATTTTTTAACAAAACCTAATTTTGCTACGTTGTTCTAAAATTTGTGAGCCAAAAAAGTGATATGTTTGTCAAAATTAAGAAAATCAGCATTTTTAGTGAAAATTGATACCAAAAATGGATTCTCTGAATCATTTCCTTTCCAAAAATGTATACTTTAACATATATTACATTAATAGTTCAAAAGTTACAGCGCTTGATATATGTCATATATTTTGGGGTTAACACCCCTTATAAGTGTTCACAATTGTAATTAGCATGGAATTTGCACAAATTAATAATTTCTTCATCAACGTGTTTCTCTGTAGATGAAAAATAACTTTTTACTTTTTCTAATCTAATAGGACGAACATTTCTACTGTACTCACGCTGTAGCTACATCAAGTTTGGATGCTGAGTTCCTGTTCTCTGAGTTGAGATCTGAGTTGATATTAGCTGGATCCCAACCATTATACTCGCCTGTGGAAATGTTGTACCTAAAAATAAACATTAAAAAAGTCATATACCGGTAAATATTACCACAGTGAAGATGAGGTAAATATTTTGAAGATAGGTGATGATAATTATGCCAAAATAATTTGGTAGAGAATACTTCACCAGTTTAGAATGGCGATATTTACTTATCCTCATTATCACAAGATACAAAAAAAATGCCCAAAAGACCAAACCTACTTGAGAGATTCCTCCAACAATGAAATAGGGTTTTTTCCCGCATTGTATTTCAAAATCCCGCATTGTATTTCAAAGTTAGCAAATGTTTCCTGTAAATAACCTTTTGTGATGGAAAAAAACTGTTCGAGGGGCAAATGGACATCTCTGGTAGGGTCGGTTGGTTGGTCAGGGTTTTTTATTGTTGTTTTTGGGGGTTCAACATTTTCTTGAAACTTTTGGTAAAAAAGGTGAGATTTAAAAGAGAATCATTAAAAAAAAATCAACAAAAAAAAAAGGGTTTCTAAAGATATTCAGAACAATTTTGTTCAACTAACCTGATCCTCATGGCACATCTCTCATGTTCCAAGTTGGCTGGAATAGTCCAGTTATAGGTGTTAGGTTGTCCATTAACACCGTTACCGAGGTGATTGTCACGTGACCAATGATTTTCTCTACAATCTGGTGCTTCAATGTTGAATGCTGGGAATTCCGTCCACTCTCCACGTGTTACATTAGCGTTACCAGCCTCCTGGTAATAGATGGACTGTAAACAGATGGAATAATAAAGGGAAGGTTAGGTTCACACAAAGGGGATAATGACTGATTTACAATTTAACATCACCAAATGTTAAATGTGTAAGACAGATGTTCAACATCTGACTTTACATAACATGTAGCATGGTGGTCATGGTTCCAGTGTAGGTTAATGCTCATGTTTGGGGAATTGTTTGGATGCGTGTCCTGTAAAGCATGTAACCAGTTGGGCTAGTGATATGGCTACGCCCGGACACGTGACGATAGGCAGCTCCTGGTAGGATTAGTTCCCGAGTTTGTCGTTTAGGTTCTCTTGAAATCCATGACCTCCGGATATTTCTTTTATTCATATTTTGATGTTATTCTTGATATGGTTGGGCTTTTATCTTATTCTTATGTCACTTTCATTGGCATTAGTAACCCCTGCCCGTGTATGTTTCTTGAAATATGCATGTTTTCTGAGTTGCAGTGAACCAATTGATTGGCCCACAGAGCTTTTTGTAGAGAGTTGCTAGTTTGATTTCTAATCACTCAGTTCATTAAACCTAATATCTTTTGGGCTATTGTTCACATTTGCTTTTTATATACAACAAAAAAACAAAACAAAACTTTCCGTAAGTGATTCAGAATTACATATTAAAGGTTTGTTACAAACATTCTGATTTTCTCAGTTATAGGGTGACTGGATATTTCATTTTGCACATTGAAGTTCATGATGTTTGGAATAATTAAGTAATATTTTATTATTGTAAATGGAAACCCTGACAGTTGAGAGAAATAAGCCTCTTAAATTGGACAATTGATACTATACATAAAGTATACATTCCAAATCACTCAATAAAAAACTACACAGGGACAAGGAATTTACCTACTAGGTTAGTAGATGGTAACCTTAAGTCATGATTAAATTTCAACTTCAATCACTTTAGGTCAATTTTTCTCATACCTTAATTGAAGAAGGCCAAAGTATCATTCAATGATAAGCTTTTCTTGTGCATCTCATTTGTTGGTTTGAAATAATGTAAAATGATCAATGCATTGTAATGCAAATTTAATTTGTTGTTATACATATTATCTGATCCTGTAATCAATGCAGCCATCAATATGAGCAACAACTTCAGGGGGTAAACTAAACAAGGCTCAAAATGTTGTATATTGCCAATAACCATATATTGAAACAAATCTACCATACTGAACAATTTACCTCACATTCTGCCTGTGTTATGGGAATGAATGGATCGTCGTTATTGATATTTTCTTGGATATAACCAGCAGGTAGTTGGCAGGAGAAACGTGATTTGACGTTGGCGCTTTCTGTTTGGTAGTATTCGCATCTGGATGCATCATTGGTTAGAAGAGCTATGTCCTGTAATGTATCAAGACATCAAATCAAAATTAGTAGTTATAAAGGTACATTCAGTGGTTTCAAAACAGGTTTTTTTTCTTCCTTTTTTAAAATTTCTTTCAAAACCATAGAATATACTAGGAACTTACCAACAATTCATTATTTCATTTCAAAATTATGTAAATAGGACAAAACACTTAAATTTGACAACATTCTAAAAATATTCTGCAATTTAGTGAGAATTTTAAAAAAAACTCATGAAAATCCTTAAAAGATGGACTTGGCTGTCTGCTTGCTGGCGGCATGAAGTATATTTAATCATTTGGGTCAGATACTGCATGGTCAACATGCTTAACACTTTCCATGAGGCTATTAGTTTACCGTATACAAAACCTTTTTTCAGAAACCTTTCCAAACTTTCAAGGTCTATCTCAAGGATTACTGAATCAATCCGAGGTATTTTGTACTTATTTTAATGCATTTTTGTTTGATGTTGATTCCAAATACGGTAATGACATATAATTTTGTTGCCAATTTTGAAACATTTTGTGAAATTTGGGAATGTCGTCTGCCTTGTGGAAAGTGTAAAAATGCTCTCAAAATCGCAATAATAAAAGGATCACAATCTAAGGGTCTGACAGTATTGTGCGCAATTATCAGTATTTGTAAGATATGCGGCCACCTAATTGAAGCAAACTGAATCTGATGTATCCTAAAGTGACAGTGGATTAAATGTGTGTGCGCTCTTTCAGCAACTTGGAAAAGCGTTGTATAAAAACTGACATTTGGGATAAATTGGATCATTCGCAATATGTGCGTTTTGATTGATACATACATTTTTATCCTATTGAAATTTTTAAATTTTGATTAATATTTATCGGTAACAGCTTGAGCAGTTCTATAAGTCTGAATCACATTGCAATGATATTTGGTTACGATATGTTGGTGAACAATTTATGCATTTTAATTTTTAAATTAATACAAAAAGGTACAGCAAATATCCTTGGATTTTCATTTTAATTCTTGAGAATTTCACTCAAATAAGTTATTGTGCTGGCTTTAAACCCTTCACTCTGCCTCTTACACAATTAAGTATATTTACCATAATAAAAATTGAAAATGATAAATGTCGTTCACTATCAAACTATTCCATTGTAACCTACCCTCCATGGTGACGGTCTCCAGTATGGATAGTAATCACGCTCTTCAGGGCACTCATAGCCACGCCGGGTTCCTTTGGGATTCTGACGGGTGTATTTGGCACTGTCACCATTTAAATTCTGAAATAATAATTTAAAGGAAAGGGTTATGACGTATAAATATTATGTGTTTGGTTTGAAGGCAGAGCAAATACTATTCCCGTCTTAACCACTACCAATAATGCCTATACTTCAATCAGTTCCAAATTGGCAAGATATATGTGCTTTTTATATCTCCTCGCGTAAGTAATCCAAGAATATGCGCCGGATTTTGGCCAGATGCATGCACACAATTTTGGCCAAACAATGCACACGATTTTGGGCAAATGCATGCATCCTGCATTTTATGCACAGTGCGCATGTTATGTTCATATTCGCCTGTAATTCGCTGCTGCAAGTATAGGCTGGCCAATTTGGAGCTGAAAAAACTATAAGTAAGTATAGGTATCATAACCACCAAAGCAAACTAAATGAGCGTTGCTAATACTGGAGGTTAACAAGAAGACTTCAGTTCCACATGCTATAGAAATCTTGATTAACCCTAACCCAACTGAATCTCACTGCCAGAAACTATCTCCACGCACGTGCTGCTGGACGTCACCTACCGCAGGCATATGTGGGCAGGAAGTTTTAGTCCGCATATGCTCTGGCAGTTTAGCTCAGTTGGTAGAGGGACAGGCTGGGGTGCGGAGGGTCCCGCGATCGAATCTCGGGGGTGTGCCCGGGTGATTTTTCGGGTAACAAAAATAGTACTTTTTCCCCCTCCCCCGATATGCACGAAAACATGGCTTTACTCGTTAGGGTTAATTATTTACCTAGGTCAATTATTTACCTTCCCCAGAGTAGGCCAGTGCACATATAAACGCTGGAAAAAAACATGCTCTTCTGACCGGATTCGAACCGACAACCTTTGCATCAGCTCCGCAATACTCTTACCAATTGAGCTACCTATGTAGCCTATAATTATTGCCTTTGCAATTGGTAGAGTAGCGCAAGATTATAATCTAGGTATTAAGTTTGAAGTCTTCCTTAAATATCAGGCCCCGACCCCACTCTGCTTAATTACTAGTATTGACTCCCATTACAGGCAGGAGTATACTTGAAAATGCCCTGTTTGAGGATAAGGAAAAACTCAATATCTTTGGGGAAGAAACTTGGTAATAAATTGTATGAGAAAGAGAGAAGTGGAAGGGGACACGAAGGTAAAAGAGAGGGGAGAGGAACAAAAGGGGAAAAGAAGTTGGCTGACTCTTAAATCAAAGGAAATTATTGAGATTTTATTAATTTTGAAAAACACAGGGGACTTATAAATACATGTATGACCTGGAGAAATCTTAAGGTAGCCTTCAGGCCAAATTTGCAGCATACCTATACTAAATGTTGATGTGAGCATCACCTTTCCCAAGATGTTACACAAACAAAGTTCAGAATCTATGGGAAGATGTGACTTCAAATTGTTACACAAACAAAGTTCAGAATCTATGGGATGATGTAACTTCAAATTGGTTTAATGGGGCGTCTATTTTCTGGTATGTAACTTTCTGATTTATAGTAACAAGGCAGTTTTAATTAACAAATGCAAGTGAGAAATATAAACAAGGACTCAAATTAAGCAGGAAATTTGAGTCCTTGTTTATTATGCCTACATCTACACTTAGCTATAGGTTACATGATACTTGTGGAATGCAATTAACTGTAATTATACTCCAAAACCTAATCAATTATTGCACTTAGGCGTGAACTCACAACAGAATAGGTGTCTGTTTAATTACAGAAGGAAGTATTTAACGCTATATGTGCAGAGGTCGGGTGGTATAGCGCTTTTAATAAATATTTCATTATTGTCAATCAGAAAAGAAAGGTATTTTTAACCATCAATGTTGCCATCTTAAATTAATAAAAAGAAAACCAATAATGAAAGAAGCCACCAGCAAAATGAAAATACCAATATTCAGATGAAAAAGGACCCATATGTTTATCAGAAACCCAAAATTTTCCTATATATTTGATAGATTTTTCTAAAATGTTGGCGGAAAATTTTGGATTTTAGACCAATAAAATGTTGGCTTTGAAAAGGGCTCATCCATTTAGGGGTCGTCCATAATTTTCGCCATTTTCAGTTACGTACAAAGCGTACGTAAGAGGGGGGGAGGGGGTCGAAATATACCCCAACCGTACGTAACTTAAATGGCGATCTTGAGAGGCGGGATTTTTTTTTAAAGTACAAAATAAAATAACATTTCGCCATTTATTGCGTACGTAACTCGAGGGGGGGAGGGGGGTAAAAAGTTACGTACGCTCTGTACGTAACTGAAAATGGCGATAATTTTGGACGACTCCTTACCAGAGGGTGAAAATGGGACCCTATTTGGCGGGACATCCCTGTAACCTCATATCCACTAACACATGACAAGATGGTAACCTTGATTACTAAACAAGATAGCAACCTTGATTACTTTACAGTCATCATTTGCACCACACCATCTGAGCAATCACAACACTCAGACATACTTCCTCATTCCATCCAGGTATTACAAGATAAACATTTAATCTTCTTTAGATTAGATGGCTGGAATTTTACTTGTCAACAACAAATCCCATAGAATCATCTAGTCATCTCATCACTGATTGATGTCAAATGAGATTTGAAAGCCAATAAAGCTGTCCAAACTACCCAGCTTTTATTTGACTCAAGTACCTATATATACTTCCTGGTTCAGTATATACAATAGCATTTGATTTGATTCACTGCTCTTAATAACCAGGAAATTGTGGAAACCTCAATTGGGGACATTTCGCTACTCAGTGGTGTTTTGTATGTAGACCTTCGAACTGATTGTTGTTAATATGAATCTTATTATTCTATTATCATATTTAACTTGTGTAACTCAAAATATCATTGACCATATTAAATAGTTATATTGTATCCAATTTGGTAATTTTCTTTTTATCTTGCTTATGTAATATATGACCAGTTTAGTGCCAGTGTTAATGTTACAAAATCAGATGAGGGGAGGTTGGCAAATTTGTGTTTTTATAGGATTAACAAGAGAGAACTTCCCTGAACAAGTGGATGGTGCTTTCTGCTATATGATATTGATATGAGATCTCATATTCATTTGTGGAATTTTTGTTCAATTTGTCATTTACCCAGTTAACTTCTAATTTTGATGAAATAAAATAACTTAAGTACTTTTTTGTGTTGTGAATACTTCCAAGTTTCTAAATGTCCGTCTGATTTTGTGACTAATCATGCCTAAAAGCACAGTTACTGGTTTGTGATTTATCGTTGAAAATTATAATACTTTAACCCTAACATCCTAAGTCACATTTTGAAGAATTTTTTTTTCAACGACAAAAACGCGGACAAAAAGAGTGGCGCCGCCACCGGGGCTCATACCCACAACCTACCCACAACCTCTAGGTTGTCAGACGAACGCTCTACCAGTGCGCCACGGGGGCCAACCATACTCGGGCCAGTGTATTGGCCCGACTATGTAGCCTGGGGCCATTATTTCATCGCATACATGGACAATTTTGAAAAAAGGAAAAAAAGAGGGAAACAAATTCCGTTAACCCTAACCTCCTAAGTCACATTTTGAAGAATTTTTTATTCAACGACAAAAACGTGGACAAAAAGAGTGCGCCGCCACCGGGGCTCGAACCCACAACCTCTCGGTTGTCAGACGAACGCTCTACCAGTGCGCCACGGGGGCCAACCATACTCAGGCCAGTGTATTGGCCCGACTATGTAGCCTGGGGCCATTATTTCATCGAAAAAGTGCCACGCCAGCTGGCACAGACAGACTTTACCGTGCACATTTGCGGCATTGAGGATGGTTAGGGTTAATTAATATAGCTTAGAAATATTTGAATATTTTGCTTTGCCATACAACTAGGAACACTCAATGATATACAGTCATATACCTAACCTTTTGTTGGTGTTGTGTTGTAAATTGTTGGTTTCTTAATGTTCCTGTCTTGTCATGCTTGCATATAGGCCTTAAAAATGTTATCATTTATTTTGTTAAATCTTTACTCAGATTAATAATAATAATAACACAGCATCTATATAGCGCCTTTGCCAAAGGATACAAAGCGCTGTAATTTCGCTGCTGGTGAATCATCAGAATCAGATCGCATCAACTAGGGTGCAGTCCGTAGCGCAAACCCTATCCGCACTTAGACTGTAACATCCACCATTTTTCAATGCAGCTCCCCAAATACCACTGGGTCAAGGAAGTTTTTTGATAACCGAAACTGATCACTGATTTAAAGCAGCACATCCCTTTCATTGCCACCTCAGCCTCTTCTAAAGTTTCCATTTCCATATTTTCTGACCACTAAGGAGATTTTAAGCAGCACATCCCTTTTATAGCCACAGCCTCTTTTCAAGTTTCCATTTCCATATTTTCTGGCCACTAAGGTAGGGAACTTGTCTAATGTACTACAAGATGCATACATAATATCTATTTTTCATCACTAAGCCATATTTGCTGTGTGATGCGGCAGTCTTACTTCTGTTGCAGTGTATGGCAATTTATTGCAGGTCACGCTGGGTCACCACATGCGATGGCAGCCAGCGCCGTGTGGCAAAATAGGAGAATATTAACGCATGCGTCACAGCCTGCCACAACAGCAGTTAAATACTTTATAACTCCATTAATACCATACGGCAACGCACAATAAATAACGTTTAGTATGACAAACCTTAAGTTGGAAGCTGTAAAATGCTGAGTACAAGGCTGAATTCAGCTTGTAAATTCTCTTTTTACAATCGGAGTAAAACAAAATCTTGTATTATACAATATCAATAAATACCTTTCTATTTAAAGACATATAATATTGATTTCTGATGTAGTCACTTAACATCCATCATTCATTCACCTACTCTCCCTGTCAATCAAAGCAAGATTGTCCCCCAAACTCCTATCTCTTAAATACTTCAACAGAATGGTTCATTAAATTCATTATAAGTGTTATCTCACTACACAGAATCACCAATTAATGTCATCAACTTGGCTTCAAATTACATAGTGGTTGCACCTATCTGGTACCCTTTCAGACAAATACATATATTGATCACAAAATCATGATAGAATTAGTTCTAATTAAGGCTGTGACTTATACCCGGGAACCCGGGTACCCGCCCGCTATTCCGGGTACCCGGGTACCAAATTGGGTACCCGAATACCCGAAATATTAAAAAAAAAAAATTAAAAAAAAAAAAAAAAATTACAATTTTTTTTTTTTTTAATTTTTTTTTTTTTTAGTACAAATGTGTCCCCAAATGACCTCTATTGACCCCATCATGTGTCATTTTTGGGGACAAATTTGTACTTTAAAAAAAAAATTGTAAAAAAAGAAATTTGTAAAAAAAAAAAAAAGGTTTTTTTAATTTTTTTAAGTTTCTATTTTCGGGTACCCGCCCGAAAAACGGGTCGGGTACCCGGGTACGAAACTACCCGTGCATTCACAGCCTTAGTTCTAATGCAACAATTGTCAATTCTCTAAACATGTATTAAAAACAATTTCAAAAACATAATACCAATATTTAAGACTTCAAAGACTCCTGTTTGTAAGAAGAAATGCATAGAAGTATTGAAGATGGATGTTTTGCTTATTTCTAACAGAATAAAGTGATTTTACCCTAACCCCCTGAGTACTTCTAAGCCTAAGGACGGTTTTTGATGACGAAATCAACTATAGTGAGCGAGTAATAGTGAGCGAGTAACTGAGAGTCGTGTCTTAGTGGGTGGGACAACAGGCCGATGTGCGGAAGGTCCCCGGATAGATTACTGACCAGTCCGCAGCCTTTTTGTTGGTGTTTTCTCCTTTAAAAAAATTAGATCCCGGTTAAAAACCTGGTATAGGGTGGTTAGAGGTAAGATGATAGGAAGAGTAGAATGAATATAATTTTCTGTCAAATATGCCTCACATTATTCACTTTGTTCAGGTTCCCTAAAAACATAGTCATAGGATGAAGACTTACAGCATGAATATGAAGAATATCATTTACTATACTCTGCTCATCTTAAAACTGCAATTCACCCTGATTAAATAAGAAAGATTATATAGATTTCTAAAGTTAAACATCAGGGTAATTCTAAAATAAAAGTAAAACTTAAACCTTGTGTTTGTTAAGCCCCTATTTTTCCACATCAAAGATTTCTCCAGCCCTTATTTCTTATTTTTCCACATCAAAGATTTTTCAAGCCAACACAAAATGAAATGAGTTGACCGCCAACACTAACCCTAGAAACATGGCCAAGTAAGTAATTTTAACTGGAACATACTGTGGCAACAGAGGTCTTTGTTTAGGGATTGGGCATTAGGGGTTGGGTAGGGAAAGGGGGGGTAAAAGACTAAAAACACCCTATTTTTTACTCACCTGATCTGCTGTAAATAGCGCTGCATTTTGTTCCGTCTGTTTACAGTTGAGGTAGTAATCATATGATTCATGCATACCATAGCGGATATCACGATTGCAATCATAGTTGTAACACTGGCTAGGGTTCTCTGGTATGGTACTGTAAATAATCATTTCAATTGTTATCAGGTCAAAATGAATTGTTTGGTTGTCCCTCTTTACCTTCCAGGGTGCTCAGTTGTCATTACAAGGTGGTATAAGGCATGTCCAAGGACTTTTATTTTTATCGTACTCGTCAAAAACGAAGAGGGGCCTGAAAAAACACAGGGTTGGGCTGATGCCGGAATGGATTGCAACAGATACAAATTCAAGAATATATCGCGGCTATTTATAATTCTCAATGAAAAAAATAAGGCCCCTAAATCTGTAAGACCATTGTAAGAAAGGTATATCCCTTTTTCTTAAGCTTGTTTTGATACCCTTTTCATGTTACGTACGTAACATGCCCTGGCTTGAAAAACTACCCTAATTACGTGATTTTTAGATGTACCCCTTGCAATGACCACTGAGCACCCTAGGTTATACCCCTAAATGAATGAATATAATAATTTACAAAAAATCCTAGTAAAATAGGTCCAGGATATTTGGAGGGCTTATTGGAGGGGCGGCTTATCTTGCAAAATCAATTTCTAATCAACCTTAAAATATCAAAAATAATACACTAAAATGAATGGCTGTGTTAGCAACAATTAAACATTTCTCACTTACAATTTTCTGCAAATTCTCACCACATGGGGTCAGAATTCAAAATGTTGTTTAAATATCGTTTATTTGAATAACATTCAATTCTATATATATACTCATGCTTTGTTCTTGTGTTGTCATAAAGGATTCAGAAAATGCTGAAAATAAAATAGTATGATGAGTGCTGCATCATATATTTTGATTCTTACCTTGTAGATGCACCATCTCTGACCCAATCCCCACATGTGTACTGAAGGATGATTTCACAGTTTGCATTGGCATCCCCACAGCTGTGTTGATTGGTCCTGTGGAAGAGATTCATAAATTGAGTAGAACCATGACAGATTTAACATGTGTGTAACAAATCTATGGTAGAACTTTTCCTGAAATATGGAGATTGTTTCAATGTGAGAGCCCTTTATTAACCCTAACCCTTCCAAATACCACAAAATACCCACGACCCAGTCTATCTCCCGTGGACAGTTTTTCATGACGTAATTGACCCAGCCTATCGTGAGCGCAATATACTGCGCTAACGTGAAGCTGATAGCCGTGGCTTTCCTATGCGGGCAGGCGGTTGATGTGCGGAGGGTCCCTGGATCAATTCCCTGTGGAGCGGCGATATATTTCCCAGTAAACACAAAACGATTTCAAAACGTTTTGAATTGGGTTTAATTAGGTTTTGTTTTTGTGAAACGTTTTTAAAACGTCTTAAAAACGTTACAGTTTCAAAGCATGTTTTTTTTATTGCAAATCGTTTTGTCAAAACGTTATAAAAACGTTAAATTAAAGTGTTCACACTACTTATAAACGAACATATGATTGAAACGAAATCAAAACGTTTATAGAATGTTATATTACAACCTAAATTAAACCAAATATTATGGTCCTGGACCATAAGTTTCGTTTTTTACGAAACGTTTTAAAAACGTGGGCAATTCCACGCATGCGCACTTACCTGGGTTATATTGGTTTGGTAACACTATGGATTGTATATTTATTTATTTTCATATAGTTATTCGATCTGCAACATGCATCATTTCATAGTTAAATGGCAAATAAGAACATTACTTCACAAACACATGAACAATTGTGTTGGAGAATGTTAATAAAAAGCCAAATTAATGAATTGTTCTTTAAATTGCCACTTAATTATCAATTAATTATCAATTATCTAATATTAGTTTTCAAAACGTTTTAAATTGGGTTTAATTAGGTTTCGTGTTTTTAAAACGTTTTTAAAACGTGTTAAACATGGTTATTTTCACGTTATATTAACGTTTTCAAAACGTTACATGAAAACGTTATTAAAACCTATAAAAAACTCCACACATATACGTTTTTAATATGTAATATTAAAACGTTTTATTCACCAACTTGAAACATATTTTTAACGTTTAAAAACCGTAAAATGGCCAGCTGGGTTGTTCATCTTCTCCCAAATCCTTGTTTTTGTTTTAAAACACCAGGTTGAGGGTTAGGGTTAACCAGCTCAATCATATCATCATGCCCTGATAAAATTGTGTCCCACTGTGACACACTAATCGCAGACCCTTTTTCTCTCTTTTCTATTGTACTGCTCCATATGGGTTATACCCAGTGGTGGCGGAAACATCCGAATATAAAGGAGGACAGAGACAATTGAGGGAGTATGGGGACATATTTAATACAAGTGTTCTGGGGTGAGCTTGGCACTTTGTATGGGGTGTCTATGATTATACAAGTAATGTGATGTGATATTTTTGTTGATTCAGTTTAAAATATCATCTCAAATCAAGATATAAATGTTTGAAAAAACAAGGTAATCCTAATGGTGCCTGCCTAACAGCATTTTGGTTCCAGCTGTATAATCATGGACATTATGAATATGAGCCTCCATTTTTAGAACATTTTGAAATTGTTTAAAATTTGTGAAATATTTTGAAAATTGCCTGAAACTTAACCGAAATAAAAAATAATAGCTCAATTTTTTTTCGTGAACCGGTCTTAATTGTTAGGACCCTCCCCCCCCCCCCCCCCCCCCCCCCGCTCTCAAAAACCAACGCTTACTGAGAGGTCTGTTTGCCCTTAGAACAGGGTGTTTTTTCCATCCCCTTATAGATATCTTGATTTGAAGAGGTCTATACACTATTCAGTAATTACAGAACAGTTGTCATAATCAGAGTGCAAACACATTACCTGTGTAAATCCAATGTACAGCTATCAACAACTGTCATTTGCCCTTTGATCCCATCAAATATTCTGGCCTTCAATGCTGAGATTCATCATATCCTATATTTAGGCCTTAATTCAGTGTTATCGACTTACCACTCAATTGGCATCACAGACCCAGCCATATAATACAGACTGCCTACATTATAGCCACCTCTGTTATTGTTCTGTGAATCAAACATTCTGAAAGAAAAACCAATCAAGAAAAGATCAATAAACAGTGAAAATATAATACCTTTTTTAATTACAATTACAAATGAAGTAATCTAATCTATTGAGAAAGGAAGGGAATGGAAAATCATGATCATTTCCCCCTAGAAAAGTTTATTAATCACTATTACCGGTAGGGGGTAGGGAGCAAAGCTTTGGGGAATGACACTGACAGTTCGGGTCAGCCACAATTTATTTATTTGATTTGATTTGATTTGTTTTATTTAACCCACCAATACAATTACTTGGCTGTCAAATGTTGATTTCATCTTGAGTGTATAATAATTCCATACTAAATTGGATGAAGTATATTTGTCTTACTCATCAAGTGGGATACAAGTTTGAGATGCACAATGAAATATAGAATGCAGACACGGTAATGTAATGTATAATGTAGTATTATGAATGATTTGATTTAAAATTTAAAATTAACATTAAATATGTAAGGATGTTTTGAAAAATACGAAAACATGTGTGAAAATAGTGAAAAATAATGAAAACATGTAATATGTGAAAATATTGAAAATTTATAAAAATAATAAGTATGTCAACATGTGTATATGAAGAGAGGAAAATATATGTCAACATGTGTATATGAAGAGAGGAAAATATATGTCAACATGTGTATATGAAGAGAGGAAAATATATGTCAACATGTGTATATGAAGAGAGGAAAATATATGTCAACATGTGTATATGAAGAGAGGAAAATATATGTCAAACATGTGTATATGAAGAGAGGAAAATATATGTCAACATGTGTATATGAGGAGAGGAAAATAAACTCAAAATATTTTTTTTTTAAATAAGTTGGGTTTTCTTATAAAAACCTTCCTTGCTACCCCCATAGTCTCCCCTGCCATGGAGGTGATACACTACATACTCCCCTGCCATGGAGGTGATACACTACAACCCTCTTGGGTTGGCCCTGTATGATACCTACCTATTTCCATTATTTCTTTCTCTTCCTGCCTCATCTAATCTGTTGTTGCTACCTCTGTGAATAAATAACAACGGAATAGAAATGTCAAGTATGGTACGGTTTTTACTATGTGAAGCAAAAATGTGATTCTTAAGGGGGGTGTGGCCTCTCAGGTACAGCCTCCGTAAAACTACCGTAACTTCTTCATTATTCATTTAATCTATATAAAAGTATACATTATCTTGAAGAAAAGGGTTCAATGAATCCAACCATGAACATGAAATTGACCTTTTTGGAGAAAATTATAAAAAAACATTTTTTTGACCCATTTCAAAAGATAACTCAAATTGTATTTTGTCAAATTTTGTCATACTAGTTTTATTAATATCTTATTTATTTTTTGAATTATAGACCAAAAAGTGCCAACAAATACCATTCCTAGGGAATTTTATTAGGATTATAATTAAACTAGTATGACAACATTTAACAACATTTATTTTGAGATATCTTTGCAGAACCTAAAATGGGTCAAAAAACATGTTTTTTATAATTTTCTCCAAAATGGTCAATTTCATTTCATGTTCATGGTTGGATTCATTGAACCCTTTCCTTCAACAAAATGTATACTTTTATTAACAGGGGCTGTACCTGAGTGTCAACACCCCCCCCCCCCCCCACACTTCCCTTTAAGAGCTCATAATCTACTAAAATGTATGAATTTGGTCAATAGGCCTACATGCGTATATTTTGTTTATCAAAAAATTAGAAAAATCAATGCACTTGGCACAAATGTTATTGTGCTCACAATATAGCACTCCCCCTGCGGGTTGTGCCATAATTCACACATCAACATCTGCGCACACACATGCATTAATTTAACTAGTTTATCTCGAAACAACCCATCGAGGGCTTTGCGCCAGAAAGACGTAACTCAATAAATGCTATTTTGAGGTAATCGACTTTCAAATATTTGTGACTCATTACAATACACTGTAGCAACTTATAACTCTAATTTTAGTCAAATTCAGAGGGTTTATGTCTATGAGTTACTGTATCTCTTTATGGTTCTGAAAATCTAGGTTATATGAATTATTTTTGTACCAAAATATCAATATGCCCAAAAGTTGAGATACAGCGTTCTGGCGCTCAATCCTCAACATACGCATTTACTGACCTATAATTACCCCACCCCATTCCTGTTTACCCTTTCTTCAGTACAATACATTTTAATACAGTACATTGTTGAGGGGGTTAAAAACAGCAAAATTGGGTCAAAGTTACCAGCATATATTTTGAGAATGGAACTTGAATATTCTTGTTAAGATTTTTGTTCAATCATCATCACAAAATACATGTTGCATTTCAATTTGGCTATTGGACACTGTGCACTTAAATAATCTTCAGATTTTGAGACATGGCAACTATTTTATGGCACTATTTGGTCAAAGTCAGTGTCACCTGTAAAAGTAGTTTGGTCTTATCACAGACACGTATAACATGACTCGAGGGCCTCATTTCACCAGACCTTCCTAAAGTCCCATTGCTGTCGCAATACTTGTTAAGGGTATCTATCTGCGTGTCTTAGGAAATATCTCCTGTTTAGGGCCACTCAGAAAGTTATACCCAATCATTGCATCCATATTTGTATAATATTACAATCCTCCCCCCCCCCCCCCCCCCCCTCCTAACTGTTATAGGTAGATTAATAATTGAACGAACATCACAACGCACTACAAAGATGATCACGCCTCGAAAACTTTTATACACGTTAAACTAGGTATACCCTCAATTTTGCATGAGATAATGATTTCAGAGGCAAAACTCACAAAGCTTGTTCCCATGTTTACAGTGCTGGCATGTCATACCTTCCCATTCCCAGGATGTTTTAGGGTTAATCAGGGCTGTGACTGTGAGTGACCACAGATAAAAAGAAATCTGACAAACCAATTAAAATCTGAACTCTCACACCCTCCTGGTTATATGGTTGTTTTAGTAGCTTACTCAATATATTGACCAATATTATATTATGGCCAGTTGCAGATGCCCACCCCCACCCCCTGCTTTAGTCAACACCATATCGGACCGAAACACCCCCTATTTTTGACACAGCACCTTTTTGACAGGGCGCCTACGCCCCCTTTATCTTTAACAGGGCTCCTTTTTGACAGGGCGCCTGTGCCCCCCCCCCCCCCCACCCCCTATTTTTGACAGGTTAAAAACGTGTACAAATCGCAGGGGTCTACCGCCTCCTTGACCCCCGCTTTGGCACAACCCCCCCCCCCCCCCCCCCCCCCCCTATTGAGAAATCCTGGATCCGCCCCTGAACATGTTGAACATTCAATACTCTTGTAATCAATCATTGAAACAGTACCCATCGATCAAACTTGATCATCACGATGATTTCCTTTTTACAACAACACTGTACTGTGTATATACTGGCCTAAAATGCTATTGCTCTACAACTGGTACTCAAAAGCTTACCTTGGATTGTGTAGATACATATCCCCGTGTACACCGAGTATACACAAGGCACCTACCAATGCCACTGCTAAATTCATCCTTCACACTAACTTATGATAAATCTAGAAAATGTCCAGGAATCAGGGGGAAACAAATAACACGTTGATCAAGGAATAAACTGGTTATCATGAATTGTTGTTACTTTACTGCGTTAGTTGTGATGTGATCGCCTCTACACTACATGGAGTCGTACTAAAAGCCGGAAGATCAGGGATTCAATTCATCCACACGGTTTGTTGATTTCCAATACGACCGCTTTACTGCCGACATATGCAGCGCCTCATCCTCCGCGGTTTGATCAATGAAGTCACGTGAAGTCAATAGGAAAGAATGAAGCCCCACCTCCACTGCTATGTTATATTATCCTTGTTTTTAAAATGAAAGAAAAAGTATTCACAGATAGTGCAAACATTTTTGCAATCAACAGAAGTAATGTTATTTTAAAAACCCGTGGGGCCGTTTGGTTATACAATCTATGCGGATTGATACTTTAGAAGTTATCCGTCAAAGTTTTTACCCACCTGTTAACTTCTGCTAAGTGCTAGCACACTAGATCGCCCGTGACTCATTCTTTTGTCAATCAGATTCTAAAAATAATTTAGCATTTAATAGGCTATTGTTTTGCTGGTTTCGCTCGGTTGGTCACCACTTTACTTATCAGGATATTACCTCGGGAAATATCTTAAGTGGACTTTTAGCTTTTATAAAGGTATAATCGGATTAATTAGAGCTTTTTGGGATTTGTTTAATAGAAAAAAATCAATGGTAGGCCTATATAAAAGTTGCCCAATGAAAATAACATACGTCATTACGTGACGTCAATACGCCATCAAAATCATAAAATATTACAACTTAGTTTATAGTTGTTCAGTTTGTTTTGTTGTTTGTTTGAGCGTAAATGCTTTAAAAAAGTCGATTGAAAAGTGAAATGATGTAATTCTGTTATACCCTTCACAGGGGTATTCTCATAGTGCGTGATTTTTAAGAACGACGCATACTAATCGATGTTGGTGTGAAGGGTATAACAGAATTATGCCAGTGAAAGCATTGAGGTTTGTTGTGATATTATGTTTGTACCTTTCAAAGACAATTTTGAAACAAAATGTCATACATTTTGATGTTCAGCATGTCCATTTGGCATTTTTAATTAAAGAAATCGAAAAAATTAAATAAAATCGAAAATGGGATGGGGTCAGACCATTATTCCGAAGGTGTTATACTGAAGGTAAGTATTCCAAAACATCAGACATTTTCCAAATGAGGTTTGGGTATGTGTGTGATTAAAGTGGACAAGAATCATGAGCTCCACCAAGTTATGCTTCAATGCCGCGCCTGCCCGCCTAGTTATTTTAATATACCGTCGTAGGCCAATTTATTACCCGGGTTTATTACTTGGGCCTTCAACCACAGATGGTGGAAACAAACACACTCGGAAGATTTCTCATGAACTTTAATATCAAATCCAATGGCAAAGCCAGAGAGGGAGGGGGGGGTATGTCTTTAGATTGGCATTGTTGTACAAGGGGCCAATGGAATTCTGACGGTCAAATTAGTACATGCATAGCGCGCATGTGCCCCCAAATTAATTTGATTTTTTTAGGAGCTTGTTTAGAGCCAGAAACTTATCATGACAAAATAAATGTAAAAGCGCACATTTTCCGGTTCACTGTTATTTCTCGCCCCTCCAATATGAAAAACCTATAGCTATACGCCACTGATAAAATCCGACGCGTAGGTTGCCCCAACCATCATATTTCTGAGTTGTAGGCCTATATGACTAACAATTGAATTTGCATGAACCAAAAATATATTTAATTGGATCAATTCTTCTTTGTTGCCGAATACAGACGTGGTGGTGGCTGCGCCCTCAATTACAAAAATGTATGATCAAAACTGGGATTTGTGTATTTTTACAATTGTATTACATGAACTTACTTACACCTATAAGGATTATGAAAAATCAGCCCTCTTTGTACAACACCGATTCAAAAATGCTGGTTGAGCCGCAACCAGCATTTTACAGAGGTGGTATTCCAAGATATTTAAACATTGTTTTAATCAAGTTTTGCTGGGTGTTTTTTAGTAGAAACAACAATAGGCCTAATGGCAATTTTTAATGTTCATCTTGAATTCTGAAGTAAAAATTAATTTAAACAAAAAAAATTAACATGACATAAAATGTGTCCCTTTATTAGTTTGAACATATTACTCAGGGAGTGCCTTACTCAGTTACATTTTTCGGATATGTTTTGTCTTCAATATTATAGCATATGTGAAAGATCACTAACCCAACTGCAATGGTAGGGAACAATATAATATGTACAAGGAAACACCAAAAGGGAAAGGAAAATACGAAGAAGAAAAAGATAATACACGACGTTTCGGCAAGATATACTGGCCTTTATCAAGAAAAATAGCTTTTTACAGAATAAAAGGGCTAGATGTTACTCTGTTAAGAGTTAGAAACAAACTGCAATGGTGATAGGACAAATACAAAAGAACTACAAATAGTAAAAGGTGGGAGAGATTCAAAAGCTGAAGTACCAATGTAGTGGTAATAATACAATGAATTGGACATTGACTAATCCCTGTGTAAAGCTTGATAAGCTATCAAACAAAGGGATAAGTAGAGGAGTGGGATAATGGCCAATAACACAATACAGTGGATGATGTAATATTGTAATATAAAAAGCTAGAGAAAGAGAACACAGGCAGACAGGGATAAGGGATTATAGTTTATGAATATCCATTGATGAACAACCATCATGATCCATCAGAATTATGATAGGTTCAAAGTTTCTCAATTAAATTGTATTGCCCTTATATGGGCATTACCTATGGGGCAATGGGGGGTGTCATTCGGCAAATGGTAGGTGGGTCAAGGTGTCAGGAGCTGTCAGAACTACTTTCATTGAACAATTGTCATTCTTCATAACCCTGTTGAACTGTCAATACTGAACCTGTACACAATCTCCTCGGCTGATCACTGAACAGGCAGATGAAAATAAGTGCTGGTGAGAATGGGACGATAGACAACATAATTCGACAAGAGACCGACACTTTAGTGGAGAGATAAAGGTAGGAGTCCATATGTTATTTTCGATTATTTATAGGATGATCTGAAAAGCAACAAATTTGTGTAAGAAGTTGAGGTTCTGAGATGTCGAAGTGTTAGCTTTTTGGATGAGATTTGTGGTCATCGCGCGCTGATTAGTGATAGACTGTGACTGTTATAATACTTAATAGACTGGGTATCCTAGGTCTCTGTATGTTTATGTATCATACTGTGATCAAACACAAAACACAGTGAATTTATTACATTCAGTAAAAAATGATGGTAGTCTTTTTTTTTTTTGTATGTCAAATTTTGATTCTGACAGGTGGTTAATACTTATAATCTAAGATTTAAAAAGTTGTAAAAATGCAAATAACAAGTGCTCTCTCGTGGGTTTTTTTGGGGGGGGGTAGGGTAGATTAAGGTGTAGGTGTAGAATAGAAGAGATGTTTAGGCCGAATGCTATTTGTTTTTAACCCGGTGTTCTCACTTCGTATTCAGAGGGGTAACACATGATCGTTCCAGGATCTTAAAATACCCCCCTATTTGACGGCGTTTCGCGGACAATTTTGCTAATTTGACCCCCTTTTCGCACAAAAACGAGGACATTTTGACTGAAAATAACCCCCCTTTTTTCACTATTTCAAGGACACTATCTATATAGTCCCCCTATTTGCGCAAAAACGAGGACACATCTGGTTCAAAATATCCCTTTTTCCTTCTTTGCGGACATAGCCTCTCCAAAAAAACACCATCAATTTTTTGAAATCGCGGACAAAGGTTTCAGAATGACCCCTTATTTTTGGAAATCGAGGACATATCTTCAAAAAACACCCCTAATCTGGGGAAATCGCGGACATAGCTTCAAAAACACCCCTACTTTGGGGAAATCGCGGACATGTCACAGAAAACCACCCTTTTCCGTGATTTTTGGAACGATCATGCGTACCCAAAGTTAATGTTGACTGAAACCACCAGGGTTTTTAAACACAAGAAAATGGAGAACAGTATTGATCAAGTCAAATTAAAATAGTACCCATGCAAGTATTAGTAGAGTATTCAATGGGGGTGGGTGGGGGGGGGGGGGGGCAGGTCTGTGAGCAGCCAACTTTTTTGTGTATATAAACTCATGGAAGAATCGGATCATACTTCCATGATATACTTAAGAATTTGTCATTTCATTGGGGGGGGGGGCAAGGGGGCAAGCCCCCTTTAGTCAGTTACGCCCCTGTAAGATATGCATTTTCTGCTGTTGCTCCAAACGTTGGAACTCTTTACCAATTGATGTTCGTCAGTCAAATCGGTTTAAAGCAGGACTCAAAACATTCTTATTCAATGCTGCTTATGACAGCTCAATTTATGCAACCCTTTTCTTGGAATGCCCTCTATCTGTAATTTTCTCTTAAGAAATGCCATTTTTTTTTGTATAATTACATTTGTTTGTAACCATGAAACTAAAATATCATATAAGTTACAGAGCAATATGTTTCCTAATTACTTCAAAATCAGATTTTGAAATAAATTGTCCTGGACAGTTAATTTTCTGAGTGGTTTTTTGTGTTCGTAAATAGAATTCCATGGTTCGCACCACCTTAACGCAGTTTTACATCGTTTCCGGTTACGACCGCGACTGTACACAAGTGAACACACCCTACAGAATGCTTTATGATGAAAATCGAAACAAATATGTCAAAAAATTCCCTAAATTAGAAGCAGATTTCTATTATGATTTATTAAAGTTCTGTTTTACGGAAAATACAGTAAAAGTAGATGTAGGAGTCCAGGAAAGTGATTAACTGTTTTGATTTTACATTTTGTTTGCTTTGCTTATGTTATTGTTTTCATATTTAATTGTAATTGTAATTGTAATTGTTTTTTTAACAATTTTAGATAGGTTTTTTTGTTCAGCTTTTTCAGCGCAAGATTTGTTTCAGATCATGTTTTCTTTTCTTCCACATTTCTGTGCTTTCAAATGCTGTCTGGCTTGTTTGCTTCACTGTAATGTTGTTTTCTTGTTAATTGCGCCTGGGATTAGATCTTATTTCTCGATAAATGGCGCATCATTAATGCATATTTATTATTATTAGTTATAGCATGATGTTTCATCTGATGACATGCTGATGCAGCTTATAACACTGATTGGAGGCTATAGTTCAATCAGAGAAATATTCGTTTTTTATCTATCCGAGCGCAAAAGTAATCCAAACGTAAAAGCGCAATTTTGGCATACGCAAGCGTCATGCATGCAATGACACAGTGATATTACGCACCATATAGTGCAATGCAAGCGTTTGCACTATATTGGAACTGACTGAACTATAGGAAGGTGCACTTTCAATCAATTTGAGCTATCGGATCAGAAATTAATTCATATTGGTTGTACTTCGATGTTTGTTTTGTTTGTTTGTTTGTTAGTTTGTTCTCAAGGACTTATTTCATAATTGTCATGACTTGACTACTATGACTCATAACACTATGTCTGGTGACGGCTATCTTTATCTCTTCACTTGAATCATTGACTACTCCACTATCCATCATCTAAATTTTCATGTTTTTTTCAATGTGATGTTGCACATTTATATTGTGGCTTTGTCTTGCACCCCTCCTCACACCCTTTCATTCTCCCCCAACATAAAATCCTGGCATTGCATCATAAGGCAACAAAAAAAGCCTCAGCAACAACAAAATCCCAACGCCGATCGACCGACCAAATACTGCCTGAGAGATCAAAAATCTGTAGATCGTCGCCTATAACATGCATCTAATATTGTTGTTTACAGTTATAATATCATTGTTCATTTTATTTTCTTGTTTATTTCAGATAACCAAATCATAGAGTTCAAGATTTGCATACACTCATTCAGTATGAAGTGTGTGTTATTAGTGCTTTCAGTGCTAGTTGCTGTGCAGGGGGATGTCTACATGCATAATCCAAGAGGGTCAAATAACAGACTCAATGAACAATCAGCAAATAGAGCAAATGCCAACAGGGTGTTTGATTCACAGGTAAGATCATTAATAGCATCATATCCGGGGGGGGGGGGGGGGGGGGGGCGGTCACTTGCCTACCAAACGGCTACCAATGCTCGTGCACAAACCCATTGACTGCAGAAATGAACCCTAAATTAGTGTCAATCACAAAACCATTTTGGGGCCCCTAAATGGTGTAACATATTATACCAAACCGACCCTAAAGGCATCACTTACATTCAATTATGCAGGCCATAATTATATATGAGTAAATGATTCACACCAAAGAGGAAAACAATATTAAGAAACAAAACATTGCAAATTTACAAAATTATTATACAAAATATCATTTTCCCCCATTATAATCCCACATCAAAGAACTACCCCTTAATATTGATGGAATTATAAAAAAACACCTCTTTTTTATAAAAAGAGACATCAACAATGTAATGAAGTGAAATCATGAACCTTTCCGACACTTTTTGATGGAAACAGGGATGCATAGTCGACTACTCGTCATTATGCTGAGTGGCCTCCTCTGGGGCATTACATCAAAAGACACATCTTGTTTTACTTTTTGAAAAATATAAGATTTCTGACAGATGTTTAAGCAAATGTTTAAATCATAACCGATTTTTATGAGAAAAAAAAAACATACTTTTTGACTAATACTATTGAGCATTTGAGGGAAAATGCTCAATATAAAAGGTACATGTATAATAAAACTTAAATTTGAACAGACCAAAAAAATAAAAACGGGTGAGTATTCTAACAAATAGCATCAGGGGTAGTTGTTACCTTTGTGAAATCAAGGCCTCTACAAAACAGGTGTGTATGGGGTTTTAACAAATGTTCCTAATCCAACAAATTAATCCACCCCATGTTCAATTGAAATAGTAAGGGGCAAGCGTAGTTCTAGGTATGTTGAAAACATCACAAACTTTGTATGACCCCTTTCTGACATCCAAATGTATGCCCCATCCCCATAATAAATAATAATCACCTAATTACATGTGATGGCAATGTAGTCAGTTGGAAATAAGACCTTTTGTAACTTATGAGTGATTTTCTAATCCATTTCTTTCTCTTCTTTTTTTTTTTTTTTTTTGAGGGGGGGGGGGGGGGAGTCAAAACTGTTCTTAGCAAAACAATTAAAAATGACCACCATATTACGATAACAATAGATCCATCCCTCACCCTGCATATAGACCTATGAGACAATGCCTCCTGAAGAAGAAAATGACAGCCCTTAGAATAAAATGTTTGATTTCTTTTACACAGAGAGTGCAAAATTTGGTTTTAACCTTTAAATGCCTCCCACGTCACACCATACTCCTACCAAATAAAAACTTAACAAGAGCCCAGATGTTACATATTTCAAAACAGCATCATCCTCATCCCCAATAACCAGGAAGTAAAACTGATGAATCAAATCAAGGCCCATTATTTGCATTAAACCACTCTTGATCAATAGACCATGTCACAAGTTATTCCAATTTAAATTACCCTGTGGTTATTAGCTGAGACGATAGGTTAAGTACCTCTGTGTCTTTGTATGTGTGCAATAGTGTTTATTGATTAAATTTCAAGATGTATTATGTCACATGAGGAAGTATTTCTGAGACATGTCATTTAGAAGGGGTTGGGAGGAACTGCTTTAGTTGTCCTCCACTTTACTTCCTGCTCCGAGATTTGATAACCAATCAATGATAGAGAAACAAAACAATACACATACTCATGTGTGGAGGACAACCTAACATTTTTTCTTCAAATCAGTGTTACCAAATTTATAATTTAAAATGTAAAAAATATATATAGTTACAAAATAAGGTCTTTTTACCTTTGATCATGTTAGCGTCCCAGATTAGCATCACATATTATTAGGTAAAGACTATACTGTGAGCTTCTGTAGGTATAATAAATAATAAATTACATTTGTTAAGCGCATAATACAAAAAGTTTCGATGCGCTGTACAATAAAAACATAAAAAGCATTTTTTAAAAAGCACACACAAAATATACAAGTGTGCTCACAGGAATAAAAAGTACAATGAGATATATATAAAACTAAAACCAAAAATGAGCATAATATACATTAAAAAGCAAACACATGTCGGTATAGACCATAATAAACTATTATATAAAACACCGCAAAAAGGTATTCAGGATAGCCTTGATTCAAGGCCTCTTGAAATAAATACAACGGTTGTACAACCAGGGAGGCCTATACCGGGCCTACAATGTTCCACCAATTTATAATTTCACTCTACTGAATTAACCCTATGCCTAACCCTATCCTTTAACCCTAACTATAGCCCTAACCTTTACGCTTAACCCTAACCATAAATCTTATCTAAACCGTATTCAAGTATTGGGAAATCAGCAAACTCATTGGTGTGGCATCACTCCCTCTGCATAGTGGCATTGATCCAATATTCAGTTATCATAATTGCCATGGCCCTTTTCATAAACCTTTCCCAAAACTTTCAAGGCCTATCTCAAGGATTGACAACCAATACTAGACATGTTTGTACTTATTCCAATACATTTTTGATGGTGATTCCAAATATGGTAATGAAATCCAAAATCATTTTGACATTTTTGAAACATTTTGTGACATTTTGGAATGTTGGCTGCAGACGCCTGCCACATGGAAAGTGATTAGGTAGCCAAAAATGTTTTGTTTAATTTACCCCCCCCCCCCCCCCTGTATGCTACAAAATACTACTTTCAAGCCTATCTCCAACTACCGCATGTGCAGACAGTTTTCGTTGACATACACTAAACCAAACCAGTAATCTGTAACAACATCAGTCAATGCGAGAGTCGGTGTATGTTCCCCCATGCATGGAATGGAACCAGGCACTTAACATTGTTGATCAACAAGAGGTGACATGGTATACAGGTGGGCTAAAAGGTTCAACCAAGGAAATGGATATTATATTTCTCACCAGGGATAGACAAATGACTGACAGTCAAGGCTCAAGATAAGCGGGCGCTGGGCGATTTTTACCCCTCGGTCCTCCTGTCATAGCGCCCGGTAATGCTGCAAAATAAACAACCGAGCGCTGATATTTTGTCCAAACCAGCGCCCGTTGATGATCGGTAAGCTTGCCTATAAGACATCAAATTTCGATTTGACAATACGATTTAATAAAAAGTTAGCTCCCGGTAGACTGAAAGTAGTTCCTGGTTCTCAATAAATCCCATGATCCAGGCGCTACTTTTCAAAAAAGTAGCTCCTGGTAAAAAACTGTTATCTTGAGCCTTGCTGACAGTTGCACACTTTTTTGTTACAGAATAACAATAGAGGGGGCTATAATGCTGGCGACCAGACCGATCAAGCTGCCAACAATGAGGATCAACAATATAGAATGGTAAGATAAATATCATATAATCAATAGTGGTACATAATGTTAAAGAACTCAAAACAAAAAGTTTATAATCCATTGAAATTTATATTAAAAATATTTGTCCTTCTGTCATTCACTTCCTATCTACCATTATATTCTGAGCTTGATCTCACAAGCACTGAAACTTAATTCCAAATCAAATAAATAGCACAGTCCCATTGAGTCCCATTTAAATATAACAAAAAGTTTCTTTCAAATCTCGTAGGAGGAAGTAAAAAACAGCAAACGCAGGTGGCCATAGATATTTGTCTCTCTCGCTCAAGCATACAATATTTACTCATGTAGAGGCAGCATACCTCAGTCAATGCTAGATCAAATAGAATGTCCTAATTAGGTCTAGGGATATCACATTCCTTTTAGACATGGTCTACATTTCAGTGGTATCGCCAGAAGAGGGCCTGGAGGTCAGGGGGAGGGGGGGACGCACAATTTTTATGATATCTGATCATTTTTGGGGCGTAAACTATTAATATTATAGAGCAGAATGCAGATTGTTTATCTATTTTGGAATAAATAAAGCACTCAGGGTTTAATTTATCAGTGTTGTTAATAATTCTTTATGTAATCAATAATATTTTCAGCTTTTGAAAAGCAATAATGACAAACCCCTATTAAGTGTGGAAACCTTTGGGACATTTGGTAAATAAATTAAAGGTGGATGTTCCGATCACTTTAGCTTTATTTGCCCATCAACATATTTTGATCTTCGAAGAAAACCCTTTTTTTTTTTGTCTCATTGTTTCTGTAAAATGTTTGCCGCAAGATATGTTCCAACGTTATAGGCCAAAATGCAGTTAATTACTGCCAAAGGTGTGGTTATCACCCGGACAGTTTGTGTATTACTCAATAGAAAAAATGCATGTCACCTTGTGGTTCTAAAATAAGAACCATTGGAGTTATGAAACTCAAACTTTGGAATACAACTATTTTAAGATTGACCCTTCATGTACTCTTCATAACCCCTGTGCTTATGGACTTGCAATGGCTACCTGTTGAGCATAGAATCAGATATAAACTTGCCTTACTCGCATTCAAAATGTTACAACACAAGGCGCCACAATATCTCACTGAGCTTGTGCAACCCTATATACCTGGACACAGTGGACTCCGCTCATCAAAACAAATGCTTCTTACCGAGTACCCAGTAAGAAACCAATGGGGAGAACGTTCATTTCTCGTTGCTGTTGCAAGAATTTGGAACAGTCTACCACGCGATGCTAAATGTACAAATTCTATTCATAGTTTTAAGAAAACTTTAAAGACTCATTTGTTTAATGAAAATGAAGCGTACAAAACAGTATATGTATAATACCCATGCTATTTATCATCTTTGTGCTATTAATTACTTATATTACATGTTTACAAAAACGCCATGAGCGTCATTTCTGACGGATACCGGCGCTATAGAAATTACCATTATTATTATGTAGAATAAAAAACATTAAGTTGAAAATCGGGTCAGCAGTTGGAACACCTACCTTTAAGAGCTTCTTAAACAATTACTATAATGATAATAATATTAATAGCACATACACAGCCAATCCAGAATTCCACAAATTTCACTTATTATACAGCTTCAGAATGCTGTAAATTTGACATCGTAAATAACCTGATTAATTACAGCGCTGTAATTATTAGCCAACTTGGTGTGTGTGTGTGTGACTAACACTAATCAATTTTTTTTTTTGTTATAGAAATATTTCATGAGTAGCAATATCATGCAATTTACAGACGCTGCTGGTGAACTCACCGGCGAGGGTACTTCAGAGTTGATGTTAGAATGGGCCAATCAGCACGGCTGTGGCGGTAACGAAGCTACAGATCCACACAAGCTCAACTGTAATATAGTCGTGCAGTACATGTGTCAAGAAGATGTAGATGATGCTACTGGTAAGTTTCACAAATCCACACGAGTTACACATTTGTGATGCGATCTGTGAAAACCCGTCGCATGTCGCAAAATGTGAACTAGGGATTATGGGTATATTTTTTTAATTTTTTTTAAAGATTATTTTAGAAAATGTATGTCCAATACTTTGTGTCATCATCTTTTATGAAATTTCACTTTCAAAAACTTTCTTGAGTCACTTTTCTAATTAACTTTATGTTATTCTATTGAACTATATATCTTTTTTGGCCTGTTTTCATGATTTCTTGTTTTGTAGCTTTTTATGACATCACAATCATCATTCACTCATAACTTTTTTTGTAGTGATCATAGAAAAATGATTGAAACAGTTCTGTAATCACAGTTTCCGCTTTATGATATAAATATCTCCAATATGAAAAATCCCACCATGTGGCAGGGATTTCACAGATCGCATCACATTTTACAAGATATGCGGTGCAAGTTTATTTAGATGACAATGCATTTTGCAGCCTATTTCATTGAAACAATAGACCACAAACTAATATATCTGGCATTCAGTAGGATACTAACAGCTGCAGGTAAGATATTGATAAGGCGATGGGAAAAAGAAACCCTGTTTTACGGGCCGTAAACTTCAGAAATTCACACTTGTTTTATATCCTTCAATCCTCAGGTGATCAAGATACACTTAGAAATGGACAGCAGACAAACACACAAAATCACCAGGAAATCCAAAATCTTGACGAGAGTCAAAATACTGCGCAGAATCGTAAGAATAATGCTGTTGCACAGAACAGAGTGCTGCAGGAGAACTGGGATTGGTATGATAAGTGTTACAACAGGGAGAGAAATGCAGGTAGGTTCATTAACCCTAACTACCGCCCCCCCCCCCCCCCTGAGGACTTACAAAATACTGACTTCTAAGCCTATCTCAAAGCGCATAATACGTATCAATCATATCTTAATGTGTTTGGTGCTATCTTCAATAGATAACAACCGCAGTATCAGTCATATCGAATGCAAAATGTTTTTGGTGCTATCTTCAGAAGATAGCAACCGCTGAAAAGTCATAAAATGTTTTTGGGTGCTATCTTCTGTAGATAGCAACTGCCAAAAAGTCATATCTAAATGCAAAATGTGTTTGGTGCTATCTTCAGTAGATAGCAATGGCCATATCAGTCATATAAAAATGCAAAATGTGTTTGGAGCTATAATCAGTTATAGCAACCACAGTATCAGATATATCTAAATTCAAAATTTGTTTGGTGCTATCTTCTGTAAATAACAACCGCAGAAAAAGTCATATCTACATGCAAAATGTGTTTGGTGCTATCTTCAGTAGATAGCGACCGCCGAAAGGTCATAACATGTTTTTGGTGCTATCTTCTGTAGATAGCAACCGCCAAAAAGTCATATCTAAATGCAAAATGTGTTTGGTGCTATCTTTAGTAGATAGCAACGGCCCCATATCAGTCATATCAAAATGCAAAATGTGTTTTTAGCTATCTTCTGTAGATAGCAACTGCCGTAACAGTCATATCTAAATGCGAAATGTGTTTGATGCTATCTTCAGGAGATAGTAACGGACATATCAGTCATATCAAAATTCAAAATGTGGTTGGTCTATCATCAGTAGATAGCAACCACAGTATCAGTCATCTAAATTCAAAATGTGTTTGGTGCTATCTTCAGTAGATAGCAACCGCAGTATCAGTAATATCAAAATGCAAAAAAGCGTTTGGATAGGGGTGGGCAGTGGCAGCACCAACATTTTAAAAAATTGGGTGGGGCAAATGGGGGAGGGGGCAAGAACAAATATGGGGGAGACACAAAAAATGTTGGGGAAATGGAAATTATGGCTTTTATTGTAAAAATTACCTGAAATTAGCTTAATTTGTTCTGAATTAGACATTTCAGACCAATTTTAAGCTAATTTTATGTAATTTTGACATTAATAGTCAATTATTTTTGATTGTTTGGGCGACAACATGGGGTGGGGCTTGAGCTGATGGGGGAGGGGGCAAAGGTCATGACAGAGGGCATTTCCCCCTCTCATGCCTTATTGCCGTCACTGGGGATAGGTTATACAATGGTTAGATGGAAATTAAGATTGGAGACGGGATGGGGGATTTAACAATTTCTGATGGAAATCCAAGGTGGGATTGGGAATACAACAATAGCACCATAGATTTGATCCATTCTGAGTAACTAGGGATATTCTTTTCCTCTTGACAGGTCTGTTCACTGCCGACCAGAATTTAAATGAAGACAATGGTAATGGATACAGCTCTGCAATCTATACACGACAAAATCCTAACGGAAACAGACGTGGTTACGAGTGCCCTGAGGAACGAGACTATTACCCCTATTGGCATCCCTCCCCATGGATAGATGCAGCTATTATGGTTAATGATCTGTCTGAATGCGAGTAAGTATATATGTTTTGTTAAATATTTATATTAGGCAACAACAAAAAAGTTGACTTGCCCTTTCCGACCGACCCGAATTTTCGGAAATCTAGGGTTGCTATTTTTTTTTTCTTCAAAGTAAACAAAAGTTTAAACAAAAAAATTTTTAAAAATTTAAATTAAATTTAAAAAAAACATAACAATAAAGAAAAATGAAAACATGTTTTTGAGTAGTATCTGCTTGTTTAAAAATAAAAATAAAAATAAATAATTAAAAAAGATAATAATAAAAAAAATCTTTAAAATGTGTGTTTTTGTAAAATCTCCCTGTTAATTTTTTTTAATTTTTTTTTAAAAATCCGACCGTCCGACCAAGACTCTGGCCCTAAAAGGGCAAGTCAACTTTTTTTTTTGGGCCTTAGGCCTATTCAGTCAAAAATCATGAAGGATTTTGAGACATTGAAGGAAACCTATGTTATTTATTAATCTCTGTTTAGTTTTCTGTAACTACCGTTGACTTTGACTTCCAGTGTATGTATAGTCAAGAAACTTTGTACAGAACAAATGATGATCACAGAAGACAAGCCTGTTGTAGGGTGACCAAATCACAGATTTTCCCATTGCCATTATAGAGAGAATTGTTACAGTGACGCAGTGGCGTACCCAGGGGCCCCCCCCCCCCTGAAATATCCCCGTCGGTAAAAACGACCGTCCGTTGGTAGATTTTCGATTTTGACCCCCCTCTCCACTTATCAAGATTTCAGCTGCTGACGGGGTAAAAAATTGTTCAATTTGTACGATTTTGTTTTGGAGTCTGTAAAAAAATGTGTCGGTACATCATGCCTTTCGTCGGTACAACTATGGTTGTGCCCCCCCCCCCCCCCAGTTTCCAAAAGCTGGGTACGCCACTGCAGTGACGTGTTCAAAGGGTGGGACGTGGGCTGTGGGCCCCCACCTTCGACTATTATTTGGGGAATTGCACCCATTCGATTAATCTTATCGATTCCCATTCAATTTTAGATGTCAGTCGGGGGAATCGAAAGCAAAATAGTATAAAAATAGCCAATTTCCTAATGCATATGTCCAGGAATATCATTTTAGAAGCCTGTTTGAAACCAAAATGTACCTTATTATGGCTAGAATCATATAACTACTTTTTAAAAAAAATTGCGGGCTTCACGCACATGTTTTTGTGGAACAAATAATATCACTTATATCAAATAAACTAAAATATGATCAATTATTTTATTTATTATTTTTCAATAAACATGTAACAACAACTCATAATATGTTATGTAACATGTTGTTGTTGATTCCCTATCAATTTTTGTTTGTCACTATTACAAGGGTAGCTTTATGCATTCACATACATTACTATTGACTCATAGTCTAAATAAAGTGATATACTGGCATCTAAAAATATATGTTTGATTGACTGTGAATTTGGTAACCTTGGGTTCAAACTCCAATGAGTTCATTGAGTTCTAGGTGAATGAACTAAAAATAATTATTACTTAAACTTTCAGATTTGTAGAACTCTTTTGGTTAATTACATCAGATCAGGCGAGGACACAAGATAATTGGAGGATATGATGAGAACAAATATCAAAATTCCTTTAGTATATCATTTTACTACCATTTTTTACCAACTTGCTTTCTATGGGACTTTTAATAAACAACCCATTCATACACTGTGAATGACCAAAATGCTATACTACAGTTTAGCCTAGGGTTGAAAGTCAAGGCATTTTGGAGAACACTAGCAGACAAGATTTATCGATCTTCCATTTAGTTATATAGATATGTAGGTAAACAATGGATGTTAGGTAGGGTGGTGTGGGGTCACTGTCCCCATGCAACTCCTATGTACCAGTCTCAGGTTATCAAAAGATAACATCTTAAACATATTACTTTCTTTGCAGAAAAGCTGATGTAGATTTAGAATACCCTAACCTGATTTATTTGTGCACTGATTGGGTGCATATTGCCATTGAACCATCTGACATTCTTTTTTGCAAAACTTTTCAATTACTATTGAAAGAAGAAGTTATTGCTATGTGTTTTTTACCTCAAAAATAAAAATATGCTCCTAATGATTTGGGTGCAATTTGATTTTTGGGGGTCAAAAATAAGAAAATCTGCATTTTTAGTGAAATTTGATACCATAAATGGATTCTCTGACTCATTTCCTTCCCAAATGTATACTTTTATAATTTTACATCACATAAATAGTCACAAAAGTGACAGCGCTTGATGATTTAATTTAATTTTGGTTACCCAGGTATCTGGAGTATCAAGGACATACTATTGCTATTTTACAATAGCCCTATACTTTATAATTGCTTTGATATGACTAACTGCCCGCTATATCTTCGGCACCCGTGCTTCCCTTACTTGTTTTGACGATCGCACTTGATACGCATTATGTGCGGGGTGACTAATGTTTACGCGACGGTACTTGGTTCTCCAATAGTGACCTGCGCTTATTTGTGCGTTGCTGTAAAGGACATCATTTAAAGGTAGATGTTCTGATTGCTTGCCTGATTTTCAACTTGATGTTTTCTATTTTACATGAAAGGTCATCCTTAAAATTGTAGCATTCCAAAGTTTCAGTTGCATAACTCCAATGGTTCTCATTTTAGAAGCACAACGTCACAAGACATTTGGCCATTGAGATTACAAAAACTGGTTGGTGGTTAACCACCTTGGGCAGTAATTCACCACATTTTAGCCTATACTTTTTAAATGGAACATTTCTTGGCCCCTAAGATTTTACAGACATAATGAGAAAAATATTGTGATTCTTATGATATCAAAATATTTTGATGTAAAAAAATATATATAGCCCCAAAAAAAGTGATCGGAGCATACACCTTTAACTAAGTAGTAAAAAACAATAATGTTATACTGCTATTGACAAACCGCTGGTGTTTTCCCACTAGTATTACAATTTATATTGAGATAAATTACATTTTGAGGAGAGTTTCATCTGTTTACTGAAAATATAAACCATGACCTCTCCTCTCTGATGGTATACCAAGAGTAGCAAAGAAAAAGTTGGTATTTTTGTGCCAAACCTTTTATTTATCTGCTTTCATTGTCATTAAACTGTTAGTGTGCGCAAATAACATAAAACAATATTGAAGTACAAAAATCTCTGTGCTAAATGTACATGACATTGGGACTTTTTGTTTGATTGAATATCGTTATTTTCATGACATAATGCATATAAATAAAATTCACACTCCATTAAATTTGCCCTTGGGCTATCAATTGTTCCCTAACTTTTGTTAAAGGCATTCATACAGAACTTGGGATTTTCTTAAAATTGTATAATCGTCAAGAAATTGTTTGCATAAACATGTATTGGGTCAAATGTTCACGGTCATGTTAATTGCACTAGTTGTGTGCGCTCCCATGATATCGCCATCATCATAGAAAAAGTGACTTGGCATTCCTTTACAATTTGCATGTTTTTAATTTGTTTTGATTTTTGGGAGTTGGTGGATGATTTTGGTTTTGCTTCTGTTTGTTTGGTTTTTTTAATTGTTTGTTTGTTTGGGTGGGTTTTTGGGGGGGGTTTCTGGTATTTGTTGTTTGTTTGTATTATGTTCGGTTTTTCGGGGGGTTTTGTTATTTTTTGGGCTTTTTGGAGGGGGGAGCGGATTGTTGGGGTTTTCTGTTTATTTGTGTTTTTTGGGGTTTTGTCGTTGTTTGTTTTTTGTTTGGGAGTTGTTGTTTTTTGTTGGCAGGTTTCAATGCCAATTTTACATCATGTTTCAGCAAGGTTCAAAAAGGATTACCAATGGTGGTTTCATAGTTAGGCATGTTAATGTTTCTTTGATCCAGTGATATCAAAACTAATTTAACTTTTTTATCTTTTCCACTTAGATATTTTCAGAGTGAAAGTTACAATGTAAAGCCCAAACATGAGTGTGTAGAAACCTACGACAATGGCGATCGTAAACATTGGTCTCGTTATAATAACGAAGAAGACTGCACTGATAACGGAGGCGAATGGACGGAATTCACTAATTATCTGGAGATTCATCCAGGTGAGAATCAAAAACTTGTAGTTTGAAATCCTCAGACTCTTATTTATTGTTTAAAACCAACTCCCTCGACAATGAAATATTACTGCCATACTTAAACCAGGGATGTAAGCTTGTCAGACGTTTCAGAATTGTCTAATCCTAGTTAGTGCTCAGTGGCAGCGGAAGCTTCAGAATTTAGGGGAGCGGGGACAATTTAGGGGGGGGGGGGTCAGGGACATATGTGATGCGATCTGTGAAAACCAGCCACATGGTGGGAATTTTCATATTGGAGATATTTATATCACAGGAAAGCTGCTGATTACAGAACTGTGTCGATCATTTTTCTACGATCACTACAAAAAAAGTTATGAGAGAATGATGTTTGGGATGTCATAAAAAGCTACAAAACAAGAAATCATGAAAACAGGCCAAAAAGATACAACATAGTTCAATAGAATAACATTATAAGGTTAATTAGAAAAGTAACTTAAGTAAGTTTTTGAAGGTGAAATTTCATAAAAGATGATGACACAAAGTATTGCGGGGCGTGAATTGTTTTTGGAGACATGTCCCCGCGTCCAACAACCCCTACTTTGGCCATCTATTGATTGTCAGTGTATATTCATTGGATCAATTATCAAGTCAAAGGGCAGAAATATTTCAACCTTGATGATTGGTGATCAGTAGCCTTAATAAGAAATTGTGTGCTCAAGCATATGACACATTGGCATTTCCAAAGGGGAGCCATCTCTCTGACTATCATCCGGTTGAATTGCACCCATTCGGTTATATTCGGAGGAATTTAAGTGTTTTACTCCATTTCTATCCAATTTCAAGATGTAATTTGGGGGAATTATAAATTAGTATAAAAATAGCAAATGTTCGCGCGCTCTGAGCGCATATTTCCAGGAATATTATTTTAAAGGCTGTTTAAAACCAAAAATTATCGCCAAATTCATGTCAATAGTACTTACAAACTTGCGCGCTATGTGCGTGTATATACAAGGAACAGATAATCGGGCAAAATGATGTAAAGGTATCTGGGGGAATAGCCACCAGATAAATTCTAGACACGTCTCGGATATGACAATAGTTTTCAATTTGTATGAAGTATTCTAGAGAGAACCCAATTAAACTAATTAGTTGTAACCCATATTGCAGTCCCAGGTTGTAGACGCCCCTCATGATTAATAGGGCTGTCATCGACATGGACGATGTCGACATTATGTCGATATCGGCTATTATCCCGACATGTCGATATCAACTTTGGGATGTTGATATAATTGACATTAAATCGTCCGTAAAGTTTGACATTGTTTCAAAATGATTTTGTAATAAAAGAATGTAGAAAATCGGCAAATTAATGATCATGGCGTATTATACTAAAGGATTTTTAACTTGTGTACATTGACTTAGCGATATTTTCGATCTGCGGTAATATTCTATACTATCGCGGACATTAATTTTCGGGGACAATCGGCTTGGTATTTAGATCATAATGTGTCGACATCATGTCGATATCGAGATTCTCAAATAGTAACATGTCGACATGAAAAATAGACCTCAATAACAGCACTAATGATTAACCATCTTACGCAACCCTCCCTCTATTAGGTAACCTGAATGAAGCACAGTGTGCCCAGGCATCCGGTGATGGCATGAACTATGTATGGGGTATTCCTGAAGGAGCCCAAGACCCAACATGCCTACTAGCCCTTGCAGCCCCAGACTGCCAACAAGCTCCATGGACAAGAGTTAACCATAATGGGAACACCCGAGGTGGAGAAGCTAGTAGATACAACATGACTATGCCACATTTCCCATCTGCTAACCAACAGAGATGTGTCATGAGACTAAGGTACTTGAAGAAATAAGTTTTTAATAAAAAGATATTTTAAGAGATGATTTGAAATAATTATGGAATGAAACTTGTCCAAGCTCAAAAAAATTATAAAATCATGTTTCCATTGGTAAAAGGAATTTACAACATACAATTCTTTTTGTTTCTATAGAGAATGGCTTTCTTAATACTTTCCATGCGGCTATATTAGTCTTACCATACACAAAACAGATTTTTCAGAAACCTTTCCCAACTTTCAAAGCCTATCTCAAGGAATACTGAACCAATACTAAGCATGTTTGTACTTTTTTTAATGCATTTCTCATGGTAATTCCAAAATATGGTGATGAAATTCAATAATTTTGAAATTTTGAAACATTTTTAGAAATTTTGGAACTGTCGTCTGCAGACGACAACATTGTGGAAAGCATTTAGGCTAAAAGTACCATGTCCACTCCTTTTAAAAAAAACTGCTAAGATATCCAGGGCAGCTGTATCAAACGTTGGGTTCCGTATAAATTGGGTTTTAGGACACTTATGTATTTTCCAGCTAACTTTAGGCTTTTTAAAGCGGCATTCGTTAACACAAACATTTGAAGCTTTTGTATCACATTTCACCTGATCTCTGATTGATTGTATTTACAGGTATAACATCACTACAGCTGATTATAATCCCCTAACCACAGATGCCAGTATGAATCAGGACATGTAAGTATACAGATTATAATAATAATAATCAGTATTTATATAGCGCCTTTTCCAAATGGCTCAAAGCGCTGTATCACGCCGCATCAACTAGGGTGCTGCCAATTTCTAGCGCAAACCTATCCGCACTTAGATTGTAACATCCACCATTTTTCATTATAGAGACGTTGAACTCAAAACTATACCGAATTATAATATGCAAATAAGTGATGACAATTCGTCGTTGTTCTGACAAAACCATGTGTCTCCATCCGGCCCTTCAGTACATATAAGGTAGTACCTTCTGTGTACAGGGCAGGAGCTTAAGATTTTTAAACCAGCCAGTCGGGCAGGTAACTCACAAAAACGCTGCCCAATAGGAATTCCACCAGCCAGTGTAACTCCCTTACACTGTGAGTTTGAAAAACTTTACCCGCCAGTTGGGTACTTTGTGTACCTTCACCCACCCGATGTAAAAGTTACCCACTATGGGCAGGTGGGCGGTATAACCTTTGGACAGTCTACTTTAGACATACATGTTCAAGGGCCAAAACACATCGTTCAAACCTTTCTTGCCCCAGAACAACCCTGGGTAAAACATTGATCCTTGTATTTAATCAAACTATTGTTCATGTTAAATAAGTTTGAAATCATTTTTTACTTTACGCCAGTGCTACAGGAGTCCAGTCCCCCATACAACAGAATCCCTATGTAGATGTTGCCGCTGATCATCAGCCTCTAAGACTGGCCATTAACACAGCACAGACAGGAAGGACATTCCAAGATAGATCTCATGTTTTCAATATTATGGCCAGACCAGATGGTGAAGGTGAGATATTGATACAATTTATGATATATTAACACTTTCCATGAGGCAGGCATCTGCAGACGACATTCCAAATTTTCATAAATATTTAAAAAATGTCACAATTATTGAAATTCATCACTGTATTTGGAATCACCATGAGAAATGCATTGAAATAAGTATAAACATGACTAGTATTGGTTCAGTAATTCTTGAGATAGACTTTGAAAGTTGGGATAGGTTTCTGACAACAACAAAAATCTGTTTTGTATTGTGAAACTAGTAGCCGCGTTGAAAGTGTTAACCCCTGAGCATTACCTGCCTATCTAACTAGTGTTCATGATTACTCACATTGTTAGTTTCACTGCTAAACTAGCAGCTTTGTCAGACTGGCAACACTGTCTAGAGGGCAACAGGGATTAGGGATTTCCTGTTGCTAGATGACGTCATTGTAGAGGGCGTAGTTCCGACGAGTTGATCGTAGATGGTATGCAGTGTGTAAGCTCAAATGACTCAAAGATGGCTCAAAAAGGCAATCTGGATCCTGGGAAAACACATTCAACAATGAGGGGGGCCTTACACAATGCGCAACATTTGCGATCAACTTTAGATTAGCAGTGAAACGTAACTAGAAATGTAAGTAATCTATTCACTATTTATTGGATTTGTCTACAATGAAATCAAATCACAGGGGTATATACCTCCTTAATACAGATCAATTAATCATTGATACTGATCAGACTATGACAATTGATTAATAGAAAGACTTCCTTCCTCATTAGTCACAAATAAAGTTCATCTGTCATTCCTATCTATACCCATACAGGTATGGAAGCAGCCAAGATCTATAATCTAAATGTACGTGGTAAGCGTGGCAACATTGTGCAGACATATCCTGCCGTGGAATATGACTTCATACCTAATAATCTGGAGATTCAGGAAGGAGATTTGGTGCATATGCAGTGGACAGGTAAGTGTGGGGTTGATGACCAATCAGTGGGTTAGGATGTGGTTTTGCATAGAGCTTCAACCAATCAGATCAGACTATTTAGGACAGAGATGCAACTTTTGGGGCTTTCATGCATCCTGTTAAGATTTCTAGTTTTATAAGAATCTTTAACAGATAATGTGTAAACCACCCATACCCAGACAATTTTGAATCAGTGGATTCTAAACAGCTCTTAAAGTCAAATTGTGGCAACTTATTTCACATGTCGAACATAGGACAAGATTTACCTGTCTTTATTGTAGAAGAAATGTTGACTCAATCACCAATTCATTTTAAGATCATCTACAAGACATTGCAAGTTTTCGCAAAAATCGCACAGAATTTGAAATTAAACTGCTCTTGCTTGATATTCTGAAAAACAGCCAAGCATACACGATAAGAAAGGCTTGAAGCCATCACTGCAATGTGAGGACACCATATTTGCTGTTTATGCAAAGGATGTCATGTTGTAGACACATACAAATCGAATTGTGTGGGTTCATTTTTCTAACTGATAAATAAGTGTGCTTATTTATCTCTTGCAGGTTCTAATACACATAACAATGGTAACCCAGGGGGTGATGGACAGACTGGGGATGCAGGAGAGGGACGTGGAGGTAAGATGGGTATTGGTTGGTCAGGAGAGGGGGGCAATAGTTCTATAATGGTTGGCCTGGAGAGGGGGAGGGGGAGACATATTGATAGCCCAGGGGGTAATGGACAGACTGGGGATGCAGGAGAGGGACGTGGAGGTAAGATGGGTAATGGTTGGTCCGGGGAAGGGGGCAATAGTTATAATGGTTGGCCTTGAAATGTGGAGAGGGAGAGGGGGAAGATATATTGATAACCCTGGGGGTAATGGACAGACTGGAGATGCAGGAGAGGGACGTGGAGGTAAGATGGGTATTGGTTGGTCAGGGGAGGAAGGGGGAGGGGGATAGTTATAATGGTTGGCCTGGAGAGGGGGAGGGGGGAGATATATTGATAACCCAAGGGGTGATGATGGACAGACTGGCGTTGAGGAGAGGGACGTGGAGGTAAGATAGATAATGGTTGGTCAGGGAGGGGTAATAGTTATAATGTTGGCCTTGAGAGGGGGAGGGGGAAGGCATATTGATAACCCAGGGGGTGATGGACAGACTGGTGATGCAGGAGAGGGACGTGGAGGTAAGATGGATAATGGTTGGTCTAGGAGAGGGGGGGGGCAATAGTTATAATGGTTGAACTGGAGAGGGGGAGGGGGAAGACATATTGATAACCCAGGGGGTGATGGACAGACTTGGGATGCAGGAGAGGGACGTGGAGGTAAAATGGATAATGGTTGGGCAGGGGAGGGGGCAATAGTTATAATTGTTGGGAGGGGGAGGGGGCCATGGAGGATACAAATAGATTAGGGGTGATGGAGAGGGACATGACATGAGGTAAGATTGATAATGGTTGGTCAGGGGAGGGGGCAATAGTTATAATGGTTGGCTTGAGGGAGGGAGAGAGGAAGACTGAAAATGATAATCCAGACTGGTATTGGCAGACTGGTGATACAGGAGATGGGCATGCAGGTAAGATGGTAGGCCAGGGAAAGGGGGCATTACTATTACTACAATATATAATAATGATAACCCAGGCTGGGGTGGACGGAAAGACTATGCAGTTGAGGCGCATGGAGGTGAGAAAGAGGCCAACAGAGATGGGGGAGGGAATTGCAATAGACATAACAATGGTAACCCATGGGGAATTAAGACTGATGACAAGGAAGAGGCTGTAAGGCAAGATTGATAATGGTTGGCCCAGAAGGAGACATAACATAACATGTCAACTCTATTTTTGGAGCCTATATCGAAGTTCTTGATGATAAATAAATTATATTCCTTTTTACAGGCACGGATCGTAGCAATATTGTACAAGTAGTGAACCGCGATGACAACTACCCGCTTCCCATTGAGAATTCTGATATGTGGAATCAAGCTGAAGTGATGTGGATCTACCATGGCAATACCAATATATCACCCATGGATTTAGCTGTTAACATGGCTAGCTCGGGATATTATGAGTAAGTTGCTAGATTTTATACTGTAAGCATTGTTCTCTATAAGCATCTAACTCTGATGTTGATTCAGATCTAATGTATAATCAGGAGTATAAATTTGCCATAGAAGTATTACCGTAATAGTTACCATAGCTAATGGGTCTAAACAAGACTTGTGGCTAATGATATTTACATTTCCCGCCAAGCACTAGAAGCAGCTTTACGCATCACATTGTAAAGCCATGGATGATGTTATCATTCATATTTACTCACCTGTGTATACACCCAGTGCATTAGAACAAGTGAAAATGCCAGTGTAATGTGTTGTGCAGGACGGTAGATTCAAATAGGTATTAGATGTTGTTTAAATTGTTTGGACCCCTCGCCATGGTTATTAATCCGTGATCCAGAGTAAGATGCTTGCAATCATTTAAGTTGGAGAAGCATTTTTATTTCTCAAAAAAGTGACAGCTGGAAATCCAATATTCAGTCGATTTTGCAAAGAAATGCAAAGTCTAGTACGATCAAAAATGTGATAAAAGGTGTTTTTATCATCAGGTATGGTATGCGCATGGTGTGTGTAGGAGTCTAAGAAATGACAATTTAAAGAAAAAGATGGTTTCTTCTTTGTTCAACTTGTTAATGATACAGTTTTCTTTTTTTTTAATTGTATTAATCAATTTTACACAAAAAAGCTGCCTTTTCAACCACAAACCTGCTTTGTGAGTGAAATTTAGATAATAATTTAACCCAGAAATAAACCCAGTGCAAATATATTTAAAAATCACTTGAGGTTACTGTGTTTTAGATGTAATAAATAACACAACAAAGACTGACAAAATATGTTGTAATCAGGTAACATTAATTGAGATATTAACTCCATATCTGATCTATTTTTTCTCTAGATGTATGGAGGAAGACGACTGCGGAGCTCAATCTGTAGAAGATAAAAACCAAATGAATAACTTGCTAGACAATGCACCAGCATCATACGAGGGCGCCCTTCTCAAATTAGCTCCTGGCGAAATGAACTATATCGGATCGCGAAATAATAACTTCTCTAATAGGAGCCAAAAAGGAACGATTAAGGTCATGGCCCCACCAGCAGCAGCTGCAAATAATGATGCCTAATATGGTTCTTTTCTGTATTTGTATTTGTAGAGTATTTTATAATAACATATCATCAGTTTTATATATTTTTAACTTATTAATAATTCACCACATTCAGTATTGATTATGATAAAGTATTCAAATCATGGGAAAGTGTAATGGTGAATAATTTCACATTTTATTAATTTTACATCGGTATCATCAGGGGCGGACTGGCCACTGTGGCGATCGCCACATGGGCCGCTTGGTTTTGGGCCTCTCAGGGCCGGTTACTCAAATTTTGTGGCCGTGCGAAAATTTGTGACTGTGCGAAATTTTGTGACCGTGCGAAATGTTGTGACCGTGCGAAAATTTGTGACTGTGCAAAATGTTGTGAGCGTGCGAAATGTTGTGAGCGTGCGACATTTTTTGACCCTACCCCCCCCCCCCCCACTTACGTGAAATTCACGAGGTGACTGACTGGGAAAAAAATAGGGGCAACCTTTTACGAAAATTTACTACCGGGACGACATACTCCTGCCTGACATGGTCAAAAAGGGCCGCTTTAATAATTTTGCCATGGCCACTTTCAGGTCCCAGTCCGCCCCTGGGTATCATATCTGGTGCATCTTGGTGTGATAAAGAAGATGGATTAAATTCTTAAATATGAGGTTATTTAACACTTTCCACACAGCAGGTAGCTGCAGACAACATTCCAAAATTTCATAAAATGTCTCAAAAATGTCAAAATTATTGAATTTCATTACCATATTTGGAATCACTGTGAGAAATGCATTGAAATGAGTACAAACATCTCTAGTATTGGTTCAGTAATCCTTGAGATAGACTTTAAAAGATGGGAAAGGTTTCTGAAAAATCTGTTTTGGATATTATGGTAAAACGAATAGCCGTGTGGAAAGTGTTAAGATGTCGCTAAAGATGTCTTTATTACCATAAGTTGGGAGCTGATGCCAGTACATCTCATATTAGAGTCATAATTGCAGTATTTCTGCACCATTAAGCATCAACGACACATCTGTTCTACAGGTCCAAGAACCGGTTCTACAGCCCAGACTAACAATTTTATTTTAATTTTATTGAGAACAAATTGGGTTGTTGTTTTTTTTTTCAAATTTGATTTGAAATTGTTAGACATTTTTGAAAACTGTTTGAAAATTTTCAAAAATGTTGAAAATTCACAAACATTTCGGAGGGAAAACGCCAACCTGAAAGGACTGTTCACCCTGGCCATAGAAGAAGGTGTTCTTTTTTGTTGCATTACTGATATTCACATTTTATCATGTGGGAGAACATAAATTAAAACATTAAAACATATGACCACAAATGATGTGATAACTAAAAAACATGCGATTATCACCCCCCAACTCGAGGTGACATGGATAATATTTTAAGTGTATATGTCTTTCATGAGTGTTCAATTGTATTCATTATCGTAACAATACAGGGCCAGTTAGTATAAAGAATTCATGATATGACTGAAGGGTGGAGTGTAAAGTACTTTCACATTCTGTTCTAAACAAATAACTAATAAACTTCTTTATAAATTGGGCTTTAGAATGCTTTTTCCCCAAATTTAGGGCAAAATGGAGATATTTTGAATTAGATTAAAAATGTCACCTTTATATTTGTTTCGAAATTGAAGACTTATGAAGAAGAGAGGAAACCCCCATATTATGCAATAGGTTTTGAAAATCTGAGAGAAGGTTTACAAGCAAACATTTAGTCAGAAAGTCTTGAATTCACTATCAATTGGCCAGTAAGCATATCTTAGGATAACTCAGGTAAATATTTGTGTGATTTATGTTATGTTATGAATGACCTATGTGCCTTTTCTGTGTAGTGACACCTGTGTACGTGTGTGTTCCAATAATATGAGCAGACTATTTTATTTTTAGTTCAAGTACAGAGACTCGTCTTTATTTGCGCAAATGTGCTGAAATTGTTGAAAGGCATGGAATTTACTTAGCCCAAACAAAATATATAATTGTTTCCAGGTACACCTTAAAATAAAATTGGTTGTTATGTTTGGGAATTTTTGTTTACATGCTGAATAAAACCATGAAACTAAGCTTCAAGTTGTCACCGAGGTTGTATATTGGTCACACATTATAGTAAAAAAATGGTGTCAAAAAGTTAAAAAAGAAGATGGAATTACAGGATATCTTTGCAGTGGGTTTAAGTTTAAGTATTTATGTTTGTAAGGTCGTATTTGCAATTTTGCAGGGGAAGACAGATTGTTGATTGAAAAAGAGGAGTGAATTATGTATAAGCAACCCCAAATCAGCTTGATCACTGTAGTTCCAAATGCTTAAGCAAAATATCTGTATTCTGTTTTCTGACAATTCATGTTAGATGACATGGAAAACAGACTAAGATACAAATTTAAAATGTAAGTTGCAGAGGCCTTATATTATAGAAAAACACAAGCTATTTATTCTTACTTTTATAGTCTAATACATGTGTGAGATTTCTCCTTTATAAAATATCAGGAAATGCTCTTTTAATAAAATGATATATAGATCTGTCACATATGTGACGCGATCAAGAGGAATGAGTCGGATGTCGACCCTGGTCGAAAATGAGTTTTTAATACAGTTTTAAAGAATTAAAGAAGACACCTAGAGCTTTCAGAAACTGAAAACCCCATGTCGATACGACGTTTTGTTCCAAAGTTATGTCAAATTGTATACATGAATTTCCATCAAAACTTATGTAAGCCGCCATTTTGAATTGGCCATATCTCAATTTGGGATTCCCCGACATCCGACTCATTCCTCTTGATCGCGTCACATATGTGTAACTTTCACTGCACAATAAATTGTTCAGCCTATAACAATATTCCATATAAAATGTAACAAAACATTAGGCACTTCATCTCAAATGAGCAAATATGTTGTAATGTATTTTAACTGTAAATTTCACATGTTATAATATAATAGTACTAATATCAGAAATGAATAGTTTTGTTATATAAGTGCATTATTTTGATATCGGTATTACAATTTCTCCCCATGCTATACTTGCCATGTTATGATTTATTCAACAGTGTAAGTCTTGTGTTTATCCTTGCTTAAAACAAAACCAGACCTGGCAGATATTAATGGAATAGACTGATTCATTCAATTCCTTTTTAGAAGGATTTTAAAGCAATTTCTGGCACCAAAAATGGACCCCTTTGCCGCGCGCAATTGCTCACTAATAAGCTTGAAATTCATGAATATTGGCGTCTATTTGGCTATAGTGTAATAAAACAAACTGTTTCACTTACCAGAAAGCTCCATTTTTATGTTTCCAGTTGGATTAATCTTCCTACTATGTATATATACTATTCCTAGTATGTATGTATACATGCGCCCTAACCTTCTACCCTAAGAGCGTGTTTCTACTGGGGCACTGGAAAGTTAACGTTAACTTAACTTAACGGTAATTACCGCTAACTTTTTAATCCCCTCGTTTCTACTTGGGGGAAAGTTACAGCTAAGTTTATAAGCGTCCTAATCGATGGGGCCCCGACATTTGACCTTTTGTTATACCAACAATGCCGGCCTACCTAAAAAAAACTGCCTTCGTTATTCCTTGTCTTTTAATATTACATGTTAACAACAAAAATATGTGTATACTTCCAGGTCACAAGAACTTAGCGTTAACATTTTAACTGGTGGCTGTTTCTACTGGGCAAGTCAGCGTTAATTATCGTTAACAAACCTGGTTTGTGAAGGTTTTTGGGTTTACAAATTTAGCGTTAATTTGCGTTATCTGGCTGTTTCTACTGGGCAACGTAGCGGTAATTACTGTTAAGTTCACCAGTAGAAACATGCTCTAGGTATGCATGAAAATGCACCCTTGCTATTCTCCATTCATCAAACTCTGTGCAATGAAATGGAGGGTCTTCCTTGGATTACATGGGTACACATGCATTACAATCACAAAGGATAATTAGGTGCGATGATTGGAATAAGCTCTAAGGTCACTGCACAGAGTGCGATGCATGAAGTTATTCACTGTCCCATCAATTGCCTTGAAAAGTACAAATGATTATATTTTATACAGAAGTATGTGTCTGCAGGTTCAGACAGTGTTGTAAAAGATCAAATAAATTAATGAAATGCACTTTTAAATTATTTGCTTTGTGTTGAAAGTTTTGCTTTTTGTGTGTTTTTAACTTCTCCCCTCTAACAATGAATACTTAAATCAACAAACTCTAAATCATTTCTGAGTAGCCACAATAAGAATGGAAAAGATGTTACTTTTACTTCTCTTGTGGCCACTTCAAGCTATTATGCCAGGGTAATATCCAACTGAGCAAAGGGCCATTTTCTTATTAAGTTTAAAAGAAAAGAAAAACTGATAATAGTTTACACTTATTTGTCTATTGCTTAACCAGAACACTCTGGAAGTATGGGTGGGGAGCAGGGTGGATAAATCATTAGTGCAATCGATGGGCCAAATAAGTGACTTGCCATTCAGTAAAGTGAATGAAAATGACATGAAAACTGATTGGAATCTACAAAAGACACTAAATACTATTAAAAAAAATTAAAAAAAGAGTACTATCACCACAAGGTGCAGTGTTCCCAACTCAGCAGAGCTCTACAAACACCAGAAAATAAAACATACAAAGGTATATATAAATAGACAAAAAATAAAAATTACAATAAAGGCAACACACTATACATCATTTTCCTTAGAGTGACGTTTAAGATTGGTTTTAAAAACTGGTTTGCTAGATGTGGTGAGAGAGTCTCTAATTGATGATGGAATAGAAGACCATAGAATTGGGAAATTAACCAAGAGGCAAAATGTGTAGGCGTCAGTCTTAGGAGTAATGTATTGTTTAAATGCTAGCTCATTGTATCTAGGATTTATCAATTGAAATACCTAGCTGGTATCTACTGATGATGAAGACTTTAAGGGAGGTGTCAACCCTTTTATGATGACATTTATCAGTCGCTGTAACTTTTGAACTAAAAATATGATGTACATGTATATAAAAGGGCATGCATGGTCCAACGGATACATTCTCGCTCCACAATACAAAGGTTGTGGGTTCGAGTCCCGTTGCGGCCAGCGTTATGTCCTTGAGTAAGGCACTTTTACTGCAATTACTCCTCTCTACCCAGGTGTATAAATGGGTACCAGCATTTATTCATGCTGGGAAGGTAACACAGACTCGTTGTGCAGAGGAGTGGTGAACCGCCTACAGCAAAAATTACATAAAGAAGAGTCGGGCCTAAACGCCAAAGAAAGAGAGATAGACACTCCGCATGCAAGCTTCGCTCGGCTAGTCACTTTACCTTTTTACCTTACATACAAGTATACATTTTTGTAAATGAAATGAGTCCGAGAATCAAATTTTGGTATCAAATTTCACTAAAAATGCAGTTTTCTAAGAATTTGGACCCAAAAATCACCTTTTTTTTTGGTCAACGTAACAAAATTGGTTTTAGTTAAAAAATGCCGAAATTGCACACAAATCGTCTAAAGACACTTTTCTAGGATTTTTTTTTTAACATAAAAATTGTTAGTTTTGAAAAAATTGACCAAAAAGTGCGAAAATGTGATTTTTTTAAACTAAAAAATAAAGTGTTTGCCACTTTTTGGTCAATCATTTCAAAACTAACAATTTTTATGTTAAAAAAACCCAACAGATCCTAGAGAAGTGTCTTTAGATGATTTGTGTGCAATCTCGGCATTTTTTAACAAAAACTGATTTTTTTTTTTGGGGGGGGGGGTCAAATTCATATTAAAAGGGTTGACACTACCCTTAAAATGAAATTGTTGCGGCATAATTCTGTTATACCCTACACACCAACATCGGTAGTATGCGTCGTTCTTAAAAATCATGCACTATGAATACCTTTGTGAAGGGTATAACAGAATTACTCCAGCAAACATATTACTTTTTTAGCAATCTTTTCAGTAGCAACAATGGAGTAATTAGGTAATATGTTTGCTATCTACTGAAGATGACATAGAATTGCATGTTTGCAATTGATTGAAATCACTTGAATTCACACGGTTGCTATCTTCTGAAGATGAATTTATATGTCATTATTGCTATCTATGCAAGATAAGTATTTGACATGATTGCTATTTTCCGAATGATTTTATTTTGATTGCTGTCTATTAAAGATAACTTAATTATGACATGATTGTTATCTCCTGAATGTGACTTTATTTGAAATGAATGCTATAAACTGACGATTACCTAAACAATATGGTTGCTATCTTCTAATATAACTTAATATGGTATGATTGCTATCTACTGAAGATTACTTAATATAACATGCCTGTGCTATCTACTGAAAATGAAAATGTTTGCCATCTACTGAAGGTGATGTGAAGTTACATGTTTCCTATTGTCGAAAATGACTTGACTATGAAAAGTTGCCATGCATCTTTTATGACGCCTTTAACAAAGAGTTGGAATGTCGCTGTAGACATACGTTTTGAAGCCGGCCTACCACTTTGGCAGTTCACCACAGACGAACTGGTCATACACCTACCTGTTCTACGAGGGGGTATCAAAAAGTTCTTGACATTACCAAGAAATAAAGGAGCCAGAAACCTTTTTTTTGATATGTGACCCTTCAGACATCTTTAAAAAGTCACTGTGCAAAGTCACACATTTCTACCACTTTTTATTATCTGTCTACAGACCGCCATTGTAGAGATCCTCGGATTGACCGCCATTGGTTGATCCTCAGATTACCTTAGATTGCGTTATTCACCAAAACAGCAATAAATAGTTTAAAGCTTTGACAGTAAGGTCAAAGGTCATTACAAACCAGCTTGGTGACAATAACCAACCTTGTGGGTAACATGGGGTGTACACAGATTGACCTCTAATGACCCTACATGACCTTTGACCCCTTTTTGTTAAGACTTTAAACCATTTATTGCTGTTTTGGGAATAACGCAATCTAATGATCAATCAATGGCGGTCAATCTGAGGATCTCTACAATGGCGGTCTGTAGACAGATAATAAAAAGTGGTAGAAATGTGTGACTTTGCACAGTGACTTTTTAAAGATGTCTGAAGGGTCACATATAAAAAAAAAGTTTCTGGCTCCTTTATTTCTTGGTGATGTCAAGAACTTTTTGATACCCCCTCGTATTACACTTGAAAGGACATGGTCGCTATCTGCTCAACATCATGATTTAACATGAAATGAATGCTTATACCTACAGATATGGTTGCTATCTACTGAAGATGGCTTTATATGACACGGCCTGCTACTATCTACTGAAGATTGAACTTTTATATGACATGGCTTGCTATCTACTGAAGATGACTTATGACAAGACATGATATAAATTCTGAAGATCCTTAATAAAACTTTGTTACTATCCACTGAAGATTGAACTTTAATATGAAATGGCCTGCTATCTACTGAAGATGACAATTAATATATCACATGGATTTTTTACTGAAGATGAATTAATATAACACATTTGCTATCTATGGAACATGACTTACCCGTACGGTAAATACTTGCTACATGTACCTACTGAAGATGACTTAATATAACACGATTGCTTTATACTGAAGATGAAAATTAATATATCATGTTTTATTTTCTACTGAAGATGACTTAATATAACACATTTGCTATCTATGGAACATGACTTACCCGGTAAATACGGCAAATACCTGCTATCTACTGAAGATGACTTAATATAACATGGTTGCTATATACTGAAGTATAGTACAACAAGTCATACTTAGTGTAATTTGTCATCAGGTATTATTCATCATAGGGTATTTTGCATGTTTCTCTGTTGGTGGGTAGAAAAAATAAAATAAACACCAACGTATGGGTTTCCTGTACTAATACTGAAGATGAAAAGAATATATCATGTGGTTGTTTTCTACTGAAGATGAATTAATATAACACATTTGTTATCTACTGAAGATGACTAAATATAATAAGTTTGCTATCTACGGTACATGACAAATACCTTATCTAGCCTGAAATGCTTTAACATAACACTGTTAGCTATCAACTGAAAATGGCTCAATGTGACATAGTTTCTGTACTGAGGATGCCTTAATAGACATCATTATTTGCTATCTATTAAAGATAGATGTGTTCAAAATTATATGACTGGCGTTGACGTATATAAGTGACACGTAGTTGTTATCCCCTAGTGGACTAAATATCTTAGGGCTAGAGTAGCCTAGCTACTGCAATAAGCTGTGCTTTTGGACACGGTGGCTCACTCGAGGAATTTCATAACAAACTCATATCATAACAAAACATCCAGCTATTACAGCACCAGGCCCTTAGGCTATATAATGAATACGACTAGACTGTGGGGAAATCCCTTTAAAAGTAGATAAGTGACGTCCACATGACGTAATGGTCCGACAATAGATTGCCTGAGTCACAATAGATTGCCTTAGTCACGGTCCGCGGTTTTATAATATGCATCGCCTCACAGTACAAGTAAACACGTAAACCTACCTATATTAAAACGGAAATTGACGTTCGCCTTGAACTTTGCGTAAATGAGACCGGTTGCTTGAATACTATAGGAAAGGAAAGGTCGACCAATTGTCACTTGAAGTGTGTGGACTTTAGCGTGCTAATTATATTCCGTTTGTCTCGAAAAACAACAACAATTTACCTGACACTGATGGTCAACTTGATTGTTAACAACAACGAGAGTGCATGAGTATCATACTCGTAGAATAGGTATGTAAATTTGTGTATAGAAGGCTTCTCAAACTCACAATTAAATCTGCAGCCCCAGCCATGTATAATATACTAGGCTATAAAATTGCTTGATCGTAAGTTACCCGTTCTTCTGTTTGTAGCCAAACCCACATCAGCAGCAAAACGGGGATTAATTACGATAGGGGCACTGTCACGCCCATGATAAGGCCATCCCATGAATACATTGGATGATATAGACGATTTGGAATGACTTTGGATGCTATCTGCTGATTATGCCCTCAAATTACTTCTGAATGCTTCTTCTGAAGATGTCTTAAAATGACCGTTGGATGCTATCTATTGAACTAAGAATGACTAAGATGCTATCTACTGAAGATTACTTAGAATGACTTGGATGCTATCTACTGAAGAAGACTTAGAAAGACTTGAATTGAATACCATTTACTTAAGGGGGATGTGCACCTTCGCATAGCCTCCGTAAAACTGCCATAACTTCTTCATTATTCATTTAATCTTAATAAAAGTATACATTTTTTGCAGGAAAGGGTTCAATGAATCCAACTATGATCATGAAATTGACCATTTTGGAGGAAATTATAAAAAACATGTTTCTTGACCCATTTGAATAGGTTCTGCAAAGATAACTCAAAATATATGTTGCCAAATTGTGTCATACTAGTTTTATTATATTCCTTATGCAATTCCCTAGGAATCGTTTTTTTTTTTAATTTTTACTTTATTATTTTTTGAATTATAGACCAAAAAGTGCTAAAAAAACGTGATTTTTAACCTCCAAAATCGTGAAAATCACGTTTTTTGGTAAAAAATCATATTTTTTTGGCACTTTTTGGTCGATAATTCAAAAAATAAGTAAAAGTAAAAGTAAAATTAAAAAAAAAAAAAAGGATTCCTAGGGAATTGCATGAGGAATATAATAAAACTAGTATGATCAAATTTAACAAAATATATTTTGAGTTATCTTTGCAGAACCTAAAATGGGTCAAAAAACGTGTTTTTTATCATTTTCTCCCAAAATGGTCAATTTCATGATCATGTTTGGATTCATTGAACCCTTTTCTGCAAAAAAATGTATACTTTTATATAGATTTAATAAATAATAAAGAAGTTAGGGCAGTTTTAGGGAGGCTGTACCTGAAGGTGCACAGCCCCCTTAAGATGACCTACACTGAAAAATAATTTGGTGTCATTTTGACACTAAAACAAGTGTCAAAAATGGGTCCTCAGTTGGCCACCTAAAGGTGTCAAATTGACACCATTATGGGTGTAAAATATTTTGACACCTAGGGTAGTTACCTGAGGTCATTTTCGAAAAATGTCATTACACCCCAAATGGGGTGAAAAATATTCATTTTGACACCTAGGGTAGTTACCTGAGGACATTTTCGAAAAATGTCATTACACCCCAAATGGGGTGAAAAATTGACTCTCTTAAGTGTCATATTGAGATACATTTACACCCTAATTGGGGTGTAAATTTTTGGAAATGGGAAAATGAGTATTTGTCACGTCTAGCACATGTTTACGAGCCGGTAAGACTGGTAAGTACCGATCTGCTCCATTTCCAGACATTTTTGATAATAATTATGACAATTAGCGTAATGTAAGACGTCCGTATGAAAAAGACAACCACTGAGCCAGATGAATCGGGCTATATGTTGCACGTATCATCGTATGCATGCATGACGAACACACACATAGTACTAGTAGGTCTATGCACTGACACACAGTCCAAAATGAGTCCTGACACAACAGGCTAACAAAATGCTAGTCTCTGACTATGAAATTGTAATCTACATTGTATTTCATCAGTTAGTTGGCGCAATATTAAACAACATGAACAAGGCTTACATTACGCTAATTGTATCATAATTATTATCAAAAATGTCTGGAAATGGAGCAGATCGGTACTTACCAGTCTTACCGGCTCGTAACATGCGGACAAAATGGCGACAAGAAAACTTTTGTGTGCCAAGGCACATGCGTTGATATGTTGATAGACGCCCAATTTGGTGTCAGAATTACACCAATTGGTGTCATGCTGCTTCGACACCTCTAAAAACCGTGAGCTTTCCCGCCAACTGTTGACGCCATTGGAGTTATTTCAATTAATCTGACACCAGTTTTGGTGTAAATCACTAAATGATCACTGAAAGGTGTCTGTCGGACACTTAACGGTGTCACCGTAAATTATGTGCAAACCCATATCATTGACGATTACACCAATTTTGGAGTCAAAATAACACCTTTGTAAGTGTCATTTACAGTTGACTCCAAGAAGGTGTCGCTGTGACATCAATTTTTTTTTCAGTGTAAAATGACTTAGATGCTATCTTCTGAAGATGACTAAAATGACTTGGATGGTATCTACCGGAAATGACTTCTAAATGCTATCTACTAAAGATGACTTAAATGACTTGTATGCTATCTAACTGAAAATAACTTAAAGGGGCATTGAGAGATACGTATGGGAGTGCACCCTCAATTAACCTGGAAATCTGGGTTTTTTTGCATCAAAATAATACTTAGGCATATGTGTGGTGGCATGGGAAAACCCTTCACATGGTCATTTTCTAGCAACTTGGTTTTTTTCTTTGGCAGAGAGCTTCATACTCTACAGAGTATAGGACTGTTTAAATTTTTCAGAAATTCCATCTAGAACTACAGTTATAGTATTTTAAAGTCAACCAGTTTAAACTCAACACTAAAAATTGAAACTGACAATCCAAAGGTGTACACAAAATCTTTTAACCCTTTGAACCCGAAAGGCCGATATATCGGCCTTATTTAGAACGCGCTATAACCCGAAAGGCCGATTTATCGGCCTTTGATCAGGTGACACATTGATCATATGATTTTTAGTTGTCATATGACTTTAAAATCACGTGATGTTTACCCGATGTTAGATGCCTTGTTTCCGTAGGTTTATGCTGTGTTTTGATGTCATTTGCTGATGAAAACTGTCGAAAATAGCACGAAATAGAATGAATGCGCATGCGCAGATAATTCTCAGGTAGACAGTAATGCATTGTAGTACGGTTATGAATTGCAATTTTGGCGATAAAAAACAGAATAAAGCTGCCAAAAACGAATGTTTTATTACGAATATCATCGTATAAGATGATAGAGGGCAGTATATCACATTATAACGATCAATCAGAGGGTGTAAGATAGGGAATCACTAAATATAGAATTGTCCATTATTCTTCAATATAACTCAGGGTGAGAGGGCCGTTCCACATCAATAATTCAGGGTTCAAAGGGTTAAATGCTCTAATAATAATCAAACTACATTGTTATATCACACAGAATAGGTTGTCATATGAAAAGGACTTTTGATATGAACCTAGTTTTTTGCTATATTATTAACAATTGTAAGTTCTTCACTTTCAAAATATTTACAATGCATTGTCGGAATTTACAATTGGTTACCATGGTAACAATGTCATTTTACGTAAACATAGCATTTTACACATAAAATATGATAAACAAGATTCAGAAAAGTACTCAAATAAACTTAACATCTGGAATTTTGCATACAAAACTCCTGGAGACTAAAGGTCAAGGTATAATCTCTATCTTGGAATCAAAGTTGGAAATTTGACTTTGAACTCATTTGTTAGGAATATTTTAGTATGACCCAGATATCTCAATATTAACACTAGCGACTTCCGACGGGTTTTCCCATACCACCACACATATACTATAACTACCATCTGAAACAGTTTACCAACATTCGCCGTTTATCATATAAAATTTCATGATTTTCTTAGTTTGATATAATCGTATCGAAACTAGGTGCTGAATTTGGAAGTTATGCTATCGTTTTACTTGCGGACTTTCGCGGCAAATCTCAACCCGAAAGTGCCGTTATTTACTTATTTGGCATGAAGGGGATGTCGGAATTGTATGACATTTTGGATTTGGGCTATGTTGATGATTATCTTTACGTTATTTGCTCATATAGTATATTGATACATCTCTCAATATCCTTTATAATGACTTGGATGCTATCTTCTGAAGATGACTTAAATGACTTGGATGCTATATACTGAAGATGACTTAAAATTACTTTTGAATGCAATGTATTGAAAAAGATAACCAACAATGCCACATTGACTCTCCCTATAATTCTTATCCACAGTTGACTTGCATACTACAATAGTTGTATTCCATCATCATGAATTATTGCCTGTTGCTGCTATCAATACTGGTTGTTGTGCAGGCAGATGTATATCTGCACAGTCCAAGGGGATCAAATAACAGGCTAAATGAGAAGTCAGCTAACAGGAACAACGCAAACAGAGTGTGTGATACACAGGTAGGTATATGCAGCCAGAGGGGGGCTACTCATGTATACAAGTTGTAATCATCCATGTGAATCCACTCTCAAAAACTAAACAGTCGGAGTCTTCGCCGCCGACAACTTATTATGAGATGACTACAAGTCTCGAATACTGTGTTTGGTAGCATGATTCTGATCATCTCCATTTGTAGCCATTTTTAGGGGGTTTTGTCCGTATGTGTTGTGTTATCACGGACCAGTTACTGCCTTTTATCGTGGCTTTTTATCGTATTTTTTGTGGCACAAGAATCTTGAAAAGTAAGAACGTTGGTTGAAGGAAATTTTGATAAGTTGTGTATTATATTGATACCTACTGCATGAGCATATTTTTGAGGTCCAGAATTTGGCGTTACTAAGATGTTTTTGGGCCGTAACCAAGGCACGTTCTCTGTTTCACATTTAGGTATATGTGTTAGGATGTACAGTGATGCGCCCCTACGATAGTTTCTACGCATAAAGAAGTAGACCCCGAATTACATGGAATTAAAATGTGGTTTGTGTTTGTATTTATTGTATTTCATCAATCATTTTCCTCTCATTCTTCTCACTGGCATAACATGTTGGTGTTTGTTGTCATTTATACGCTATTTATAAGGTTATTTGCCTACGTTAATGAATGCGGATAGTTATAGTCAATTATAATTCAAGCAAATCGGCTGGCGTGAGTTCATTGATACCATGAGCTCACGTAGTCCTTTTCAGTACTTCTTCAGGCAAATGAATAAGGGGGAACCATACCAAAAAGACAAGGCTATCATGTGACTAATTTTAACATAATAATTAATGTCTAAATTTGGTTTTTCACGGACATATCGGACAGGTTTAACTTAAAAAATGAGTGCTCACCTGTTTCTTGACCCATATGCATCTATTATTCGGATGAAATTCAATCCGGTAGCCTTACATGCTTACCCAGAAAAACAAAATTACCAATGTGATTATTGTTTTTTAAGATGGCCGACGAAGATTTTGTCTGAGACTAGTACGTATATACCACTCTCAGGATTTTGTATTAATACCACAGTTGTTTACTTGCTAGTCATAAATAAAAAGATCCAATGCGACTTTTCTGAACCACTTTTGCTAGCTCTTAGTTTCATAGCAATGTCATGAATTCCAAAGAGAACATAAAAGGACAAGTTTGAGTCTCCAAAAATGTGAGTGAGTCCATGGACGGTGGGACCAAGTGGGCCATAAAAATGATTCCCTTCCAACATTGTACTTTTACCCGATACCCAAATTATAGATTTGGTACCAATCTATCGAAACTAGAGCTTACATCAGTTACGAAAATGAAAATACCCGGCGAAGAATCACATTTTAGCGAAAGAGTAAAAATAATGCACAGATTAAATACAAAATAAATCAATTTCAAATGAATCTCCACATTAAATGTGCATTAAATAATCGTGATTTAGCCGACAATTTTGTTTAAAATAAGCTTATTATTATTTTTTATTATTTTTATTTTGATGAATGAAATGATGGATAATTCCAGAATCAAATGTTTAGAGACATTTTGGGAATCTCGGGTCCCAAAATGGGCCCCGGGATATCGACTTAGTCTAAAAAATGATGGATACCATGATAAAATGTGTCCCGATGTGATTTTTTGGATGATTTCACATTTTGAGCTACTTATAAAGTCTGTGTGTGTACTGTATTCCCTTTACGAAAATGCAATCACCAAAATGTGATTGCAGCAAGGTGGTACACAAGGTTGTCGCAAGGTTGCGTAAGGTTGCACAAGTTTGTCACAGGTTGTCGCACGGTTGCGTAAGGTTGCACAAGTTTGTCGCAAGGTTGCACAAAGGTTGTGGATGATTGCTTCAAGGTTGCGCAACCTTCTCAGAACAACCAAACTGGTTGCGCAAGGTTGTATTTTTCCAAATTTAACCTTGCGCAAGGTTGCAGAATTGATTGCGATTTTCATAAGGGACGGGTCAAACTGCAACACATTTGACGCAGAAAAAAAATGTCCAGCAATTTAGCCTAAAGAAATGAATGGACACCATAAAATGTGTACCGATTTGAATTTTTGGGATTTTTTTCACATTTTGAGCTACGTATGAAGTCTGTGTAGCTAACCGGTCAAACCGCAACATATTTGACGGAGAAGAAAAAAATCTGACAATTTAGCCTAAAAAATGACAGACACCATAAAATGTGTCCTGATTTGATTTTTTGGATATGATTTCACATTTTGAGCTATGTATAAAGTCTGTGTAGCTAGCCGGTCATACTGCAACACATTTGATGGAGAAAAAAAAATCCGACAATTTAGCCTAAAAAATGACAGACACCATAAAATGTGTCCTGATTTGATTTTTTGGACATGATTTCACATTTTGAGCTGCGTATCAAGTCTGTGTAGCTAACGGGTCAAACCGCAACACATTTGACGGAGAAAAAAACATTCCGGCAATTTAGCCTAAAAAATGGCGGACACCATGAAATGTGTCCCGATTTGATTTTTTGGATATGATTTCACATTTTGAGCTACGTATAAAGTCTGTGTAGCTAGCCGGTCATACTGCAACACATTTGACGGAGAAAAAAAATCTGGCAATTTAGCCTAAAAAATGACGGACACCATGAAATGTGTCCTGATTTGATTTTTTGGATATGATTTTCACATTTTGAGTTACGTATAAAGTCTGTGTAGCTAGCCGGTCATACTGCAACACATTTGACGGAGAAAAAAAAATCAGACAATTTAGCCTAAAAAATGACAGACACCATAAAATGTGTCCTGATTTGATTTTTTGGACATGATTTCACATTTTGAGCTGCGTATAAAGTCTGTGTAGCTAACGGGTCAAACCGCAACACATTTGACGGAGAAAAAAACATTCCGGCAATTTAGCCTAAAAAATGGCGGACACCTTGAAATGTGTCCCAATTTGATTTTTTGGATATGATTTCACATTTTGAGCTAGGTATGAAGTCTGTGTAGCTAGCCGGTCATACTGCAACACATTTGACGGAGAGAAAAAAAATCTGACAATTTAGCCTAAAAAATGACAAACACCATAAAATGTGTCCTGATTTGATTTTTTGGACATGATTTCACATTTTGAGCTGCGTATCAAGTCTGTGTAGCTAACGGGTCAAACCGCAACACATTTGACGGAGAAAAAAACATTCCGGCAATTTAGCCTAAAAAATGGCGGACACCATGAAATGTGTCCCGATTTGATTTTTTGGATATGATTTCACATTTTGAGCTACGTATAAAGTCTGTGTAGCTAGCCGGTCATACTGCAACACATTTGACGGAGAAAAAAAAATCTGGCAATTTAGCCTAAAAAATGACGGACACCATAAAAAGTGTCCCGATTTGATTTTTTGGACATGATTTCACATTTTGAGCTGCGTATCAAGTCTGTGTAGCTAACGGGTCAAACCGCAACACATTTGACGGAGAAAAAAACATTCCGGCAATTTAGCCTAAAAAATGGCGGACACCATGAAATGTGTCCCGATTTGATTTTTTGGATATGATTTCACATTTTGAGCTACGTATAAAGTCTGTGTAGCTAGCCGGTCATACTGCAACACATTTGACGGAGAAAAAAAAATCTGGCAATTTAGCCTAAAAAATGACGGACACCATAAAAAGTGTCCCGATTTGATTTTTTGGATATGATTTCACTTTTTGAGCTACATATAAAGTCTATGTAGCTAACGGGTCAAACCGCAACACATTTGACTGGGAGAAAAAGAAATCTGGCAATTTAGCCTAAAAAATGACGGACACCATAATAATGTGTCCCGATTTGATTTTTTGGATTTGATTTCACATTTTGAGTTACGTATAAAGTCTGTGTAGCTAACGGGTCAAACTGCAACACATTTGACGGAGAAAAAATAATTCCGGCAATTTAGCCTAAAAAATGACAGACCCCATAAAATGTGTCCCGATTTGATTGTTTGGATATGATTTCATTTTTTGAGCTGCGTATGTAGCTAACGGGTCAAACCGCAACACATTTGACAGAGAAAAAACATTCTGGCAATTTAGCCTAAAATATGACGGACACCATAAAAAGTGTCCCGATTTGATTTTTTGGATATGATTTCACTTTTTGAGCTACATATAAAGTCTGTGTAGCTAACGGGTCAAACCGCAACACATTTGACTGGGAGAAAAAGAAATCTGGCAATGTAGCCTACAAAATGACGGACACCATAATAATGTGTCCCGATTTGATTTTTTGGATTTGATTTCACATTTTGAGTTACGTATAAAGTCTGTGTAGCTAACGGGTCAAACTGCAACACATTTGACGGAGAAAAAATAATTCCGGCAATTTAGCCTAAAAAATGACAGACCCCATAAAATGTGTCCCGATTTGATTGTTTGGATATGATTTCATTTTTTGAGCTGCGTATGTAGCTAACGGGTCAAACCGCAACACATTTGACGGAGAAAAAACATTCCGGCAATTTAGCCTAAAAAATGGTGGACACCATGAAATGTGTCCCGATTTCATATTTTGGATATGATTTCACATTTTGAGCTACATATAAAGTCTGTGTAGCTAGCCGGTCGTACTGCAACACATTTGACGGAGAAAACAAATCCGACAATTTAGCCTAAAAAATGACAGACAACATAAAATGTGTCCTGATTTGACTTTTTGGACATGATTTCACATTTTGAGCTACGTATAAAGTCTGTGTAGCTAACCGGTCAAACCGCAACATATTTGACGGAGAAAACAAATCCGGCAATTTAGCCTAAAAAATGAGTGACACCATAAAATGTCTCCCGATTTGATTTTTTAAATATGATTTCACTTTATGAGCTACGTATAAAGTCTGTGTAGCTAACTGGTCAAACCGCAACAAATTTGATGGAGAAAAAAATTCCGGCAATTTAGCCTAAAAAATGACGGACACCATAAAATGTGTCCCGATTTGATTTTTTTGATATGATTTCACTTTTTGAGCTACGTGTAAAGTATGTGTATAATGAACTGATCAAACCGCAACACATTTGACGTATCAAATGATGTTCGCATTTCAAATTTTATCTCCAATATAAGTTTACATTAAATAATCGTGATTTAGCCGAAAAGGTGTTTTTAAGTAAGCTTATTTTTATTATTTTTGTTTATTATTTTGATGAATGAAATGATGGATAATTTTCAAATCAAATGTTTAGAGACATTTCGAGAATCAAACTATCCATTATAACAACACATCGCTAACAATGTGAGTGTGACAGTCATCGAATCTGGTTCCGCTGGGATCCTAAAGTACCAACCACATTAAACATGTCTACCGAAACCGCTCAACCAAAAACCATGCAACCCGATAACCGCAAAACCCGCAAACCGCGAAGCCCGAGAACCGCTCTAGTTTTTACTCTACATTCAATCTAAAACCATGATTTTGAGATAATAAGGAATCGTGTTGCTCTGTAACTTGGAATATATTCATGATTTATGATCAGAAATGTAAATCTGCAATAAAATCTGCTTCCAATTTTTTTTCGAGGATTGAGGGCGTTCCCTGGAAAAGATCACATAATATACCTTTAACATGTATTTTCTAAGAAGGTAAAAAATGACCCATAACAAGGATTATAGCTTGACGAATATACTCATAGCTAAGAACACTGATCCTCAAGATGGAGTTTTAGACTAAAAATGGATGTATGAAGTATATTTGTGATTCAGTTTTTTAGTAAATTTGTTTAAGGCCTAACCATTTTGAACTATTTTTACAATAATGACACGTGACTATCGGTCAAAGCAACCAAATAGCGCGGATTCAGGTTGAAAAAACCCTTATTCTCTGGTGATTTTGATCCCTTTAACACAAGCCCGCGTTGTGTTCGAAAAAACTATCTTAATCCGGGTTTTCGTTCACGCGGATGATTACAACATTGTACCTGACTGACCCCTGGGTACATGCACTAAGAAATGGTTCATAAGACAACAAAAGGGATTCGCACCTGGCATATACTACATACAATAGAGTCGGTGCATAACGTCATAGTGATTAGTATTTTCAGGTTTCAGTTTCAGATCACCACAAAACAATCACACAGCGACAGTACAATTATTGAAAAAAGTCAATAGGCATACATATGTATGTTTGCTTCATGAGAAATAATGGGAGTGCTATTTTGGTAATATTAACATTAGTACACTGCAAATCGTCAAAAACATCTCGGACGTGTTCATAAATGTAACACCATTTTAACACCGGACACATGTTTTGTAAAATCCAAAAGGTTTATTTTGCAATATTTATAGGTCAGTTCGGTTTAAAAAGTTGCCTCCACCCCCAAACCAATCAAAATTTTGTAAGTTTGTGTAGTTTAAATAACATGATATCAATGGCAGTTTTTATTTTTGAACACATGTGTTCTATCAGGTGTTCCTATGAACATTAGCGTGGCACTCATATTTTGAACACATTGGATGGTTCTGAACATTGTTCTGACGCGTCTCAGGTGTTCAAAACACTGCCTTAGAACACTAGTTTTCTGAACCATCCAATGAGTTCAAAATAATGAGTGTTCGGGAGGGGAGTGGGACGTGTCCCGGTGTCCCTCCCAAATATCCCTCTGCGTTCCGCCATCCCCCAAAAAATAATGCCAAGCGCCACATAGAGCATGTGGAATCTTAAATGTAGTATTTACAATTATATGTGCCTATTCACTCTTAAAGATATTTTGTGTATGTCTTTTACATCTGGTCAATTTCTCCTGAGGGGAAAACAGTTGTTATACGTTACTGGTCCAAGACTTATTTTTTCTTTGATTGGAGGATTGGTTCTCCAGTTTTTTCAATTTGGTGGGTGTTATGAAGGGAGGACATGTCCCCCCGTCCCCCCCCCCCCCCCTCCCTACACACACTTTCGCCACCTATACCAGTCATATCAATGTGGTGGGTGTAATGAACAACCTAGAGTGAAATTTGAATCCAGTTGATTCATGGTTTAATCATGGAAGTGGTTAAATATAGGTGGGATAGAACCATGTCAAGCACTTTTGACAAATGGTGATGCAACTTCCCTCCTGTTTGATAATAACACATTTCCTGCCTAACAGTAACAGCAAACATTTTTTGGTCAGATAGTGGTCAGTTTTAAGCAGGTCATAAAATAATTTGCTTTCTATAGGGATGATTCTCATAATTTGCCAGGATGAATTGATGCAATAGACAAATCTTGATTGTTATAACAACAGGAATCTGATTCCTTCATTTCAAATCAAACTTTTGTTTAAATTATTTTGTATTATAACATCCTTTTGGTTTAAAAACTGACAATTTCAGCTTCTTACAAAACAGATAAGATTGGAAATAAATGGTTATAGCTATAATCGATACCAAAACCAAAATCAAAACCTTTAAAATAACTAAATATCTTAAAGGGGTATGCAGTAGTGTTGAAGAATTCTTTTGTGATGTATAATTTACTTCAGAATTGCCACTCTCAAAACACAGCAAAACTTGATTAAAACAATCTTTTCCTCGACGGCACTGCCACATTTTCTCTGCTGTCCGTTGTAATAGGCTGACAAGACTGTGGATAGGCTGACAAGACTGTGGACAGAGATCGGGGGACTTTCCATAGGAACCATTTCTTTACTGGTGACTTGCTCATTCTAAATCTGAAAGGAAAACAAATTGACAGATGTTGTTTGAAAAGGTTTTTTGATTCTCTCAAACACTTATTCAGTAGATGATGCATGAGCCTTTTACTGTAAAATAGTTTAATTTCACAGCAACTTAATTTAGCAAATTAGCATTTAGATGACTTTTTGCGGCCATTTAATTTCACTAATTTGTATCATCTATCTATATATAATCATTATAAATAATATAATTGGCGGCAATTTAATTTGGCAAATTGGATCTCCTATCGAAATTAGCGAAATGAAATTGCTAGCGAAATTAAGTTGTTTTACAGTAAAAGGCATGAACCCCGAATTTTCTTACATAATTGTATTATTTCATGTACACTACACAGCCATCTTGATCAACAATGAATTGGTTTTGAAATCAATTACTAAGTTCTGAACTGGTTTCATTGTCCAAATCAAAGTATCGAGAGACCAGTTGACTTTAGACCCTTTCTGATTTCAGGTTTGCTATTAAAGGTAGATGACCCGATCACGTTTTCGTAACACAGAATTATTTCAAACATACGAAGATTTTCATATCATATGAAAGCTCGCATTTTTCTCATCATCATACTGAAATTTGACGGCCTAATTCGGTATAATGACAGAGAAATCGACGAAATAGCGTTGAATTACCGCGAATGGTGGTTACCACCGATATAGTTTGTGTACTACTCAATGGGTACAGTTCACAGCATCTTGTGCGTCTAAAATAAGAACCATAATAGCTATGCATCTCAAATTTTGGGACACGACGTTTTTAAGGATGACCTTTCATGTAGAATAGAAAACTTCAAGTTGAAAATCGGAACATCTACCTTTAAGTGCATGCCTATAACCCTATATTGGTTAAGCATGTGTATCCTTGCAATATGATGTATAATGTCAAACAAGGTCCTATTTTAAAGACAAATCAATTAGTTATTTCATGGTTTATGATAGAATAGTTTTTAATCAATAGTATCAATGAAATAAGAGCACAGCTTGTCCTAACTTGATAGAGGACCTATATTATTTAAATGTATGTGACATACAAACCTTTTAAATTGAAAGTTAATCAAATAAAATTGGTATATTATTTAAAGGTAGATGTTCCGATTTTCAACTTGAAGTTTTCTATTCTACATGAAAGGTCATCCTTAAAAAAGTCATGTTCCAAAGTTTGAGTTGCATAGCTCTAATGGTTCTTATTTTAGACGCACAAGATGCTGTGAACTGTACCCATTGAGTAGTACACAAACTATATCGGTGGTTACCACCATTCGCGGTAATTCGACGTTATTTCATCGATTTCTCCGTAATTATACCGTTTTAGGCCGTCAAATTTCAGTATGATGATGAGAAAAATACAAGCTTTCATATGATTTGAAAATCTCCGTATGTTTGAAATAATTCTGTGTTACGAAAATGTGATCGGGTCATCTACCTTTAAAAGACAAATCAATTAGTCATTTCATGGTTTTTATGGAAGAATAGTTTTTAATCAACAGTATCAATGAAATAAAAGCACAGCTTGTCCTAACTTGATAGAGGACCTATATTATTTAAATGTATGTGACATACAAACCTTTAAAAAATGAAATCTAATCAAATAAAATAGGTATTATAAATATTTTAAACAGGATAATTTGGGATAATTTGTTTAATACCGGTCGTATATGCCTATTATTTCTATAAAATAGGTATATTATTTAATCTGCTCAGTACTAATGAATCCTGTTTTTACAACATAAGTCATTAATAGAACAACTTACTGAAATGACACTATAGGCCCCAGTATAATAGTTGTATCTATCTATGTAGTGAAGTACATAGTCCTCTCAAATGACAGTAAAGTCGTACTTTAAAGTGCAAAGGATGCGAGCAGGAACAAGATATCCTCTATTTACTGGAGAAGGGGTATATGGGTAGAAGATGAGAAGTCAAAATTAATGAACACCAACATCCGGGAGGGGGGGAGTCAGGTATAATGTTGCAATCATTCGTGTGAACGAAAGCGTGGATTAAGGGTGCTTTTCCCCCGACCACAATGCGGGTCGTGCTAAGGGTATAAAAATCACCAATTTCAGATAAGAAAGGTGTCTTTTTCAACCTAAATCCCGCGCTAAGGGTTTCTTGGGCCGATAGTCACGTTCATGTCCTGTCACTATTGTAAAAATAACCCAAAATGGTTAGGCCTATAAGAAAAATTTACATCAAAATTGAATTCCATACTTACTTCATACATTCATTTCAGTCTAAACACTGTCTTGAGGACCTGTATCTTTCGTATAATGAGTATGATTTGTTGAGCTATATAATCCTTGTTAAGGGTCACTTTTAGGGCAGTTTTTAATTGAGAGTGGATTCACATGGATGACTTCAACTTTTTATGTGAGTGTCACACCCCCCCCCCCCCCCCCCCCCCAACCAACATGCCAGCGGTGCCTACATGTAATGTGTTTTAGGAGTTCAGTTTTATTTGGGATGAAAACGTTTTTGCATTAACCCCGGATTAGACATATGCAGAATTGATACAATAAATCGCTTACCAAATTATATTTGCCCAAAAAGTAAGTTTCAATCTGTCATTAGAAGTGCCCCATTAAAATGAAATGATGGCTATAGTCAGTGATGTAAAAGGGTTTTCAATTTGGAGGGGGTGGAGGGCATAACCAACTAATTGGGGTTATTATACATTCATCATTTCATTAGGGGGCATGGGGGAGGTGGTTATGACCCTGGTGTTATTTAAAGTTACAACATGAAGGTCTGATAAAAAAGAACAAACTTAACAAACTATAAGAAATAACTTTGGTGATCATGATCTTCAGCTATAAATCCCAGTTCATAATACTAGTCCCTGACAACCGAGTGGTGGATAATGTTAAACTTTGTACTTCGATATTTTACAGAACAACAATAGAGGGGGCTATAATGTTGGAGACTCAACAAGTCAAGCATCCAACAATGAGGGTCAGCAGTATAACATGGTAAGATATTATCACTTATTATAGTTTATTCAGTTCAAAATTGGCGAGAAATATGCATTTTTTTTATATATCTCTTTGTCTTCATGTTAAATGGACTATTCCATTTGAAATCCATACACACCTTATGGAAGACATGATCTTAATCTTCCTCACAGGGAGTGTAGATTTCAAAATGGAGTCACCCATGCAGATAACCCCATTTGAAATGCACACTCCGTGTGGAAGATTAAGGTAATGTCTTTCACAAGGGGGGGGGGGGTATGGATTTCAAATGGAATAGCTCATTTTTATGGTTGATGATATATTTGTTTCATGTTTTCAAATCTCTTTGATGATTTAATTTTAAATTGTAAGCTGACTCTACACTAGAACATTTGGGATTAAATAATACAAGAATTAGTTGGATGATAGTAGTAATAACATGAATGGCCCATACATTAAACTGCTATCTACTGAAGATAGCAAAATTAAGCTAATGTGAGTTAATAAGAGTTCCGTTTTAAAACATTGATCAATTGCACCTGAGTTGCTTGTTTCTCATTTTTCGTTTTCATTAATTCACATGCTCTTTAGTAGATCATTTCATCATGTCATTCAGATCAGATATAAAGATGTAAACAAATTGTTTCAAAAAACTTGATGTAGATAACCGCATCTATTTCATCCTGGCTATGGGACTACCTGGGAAAGTAAAATTTGCTATACATTGTACATTTTTATACCAATTTGTTGATAGAAAATAATTACATTTAAAATTAAAAAAAACACTTGGTTTTGCTTTTCCTCCAATAATAGTGCTTTTCAATAATTATTTTTATTTGCAGAAATATTTCTCAAACTCCCAGCTGGTAATCGAATGGACCAATCAACATGGCTGTGGTGGCAATGAAGATTCCGATCCGCATAAAAATAACTGCAATATGGTCTTGCAGTATATGTGTCAAGAAGACGATACCCCTGGTAAGCATCATTTTCCCTGAGTGAAGGAGGGGTAATTATCAATGAAGATTGGTCATTTGGTCCATGGATAGGGGGACAAACGAGAATAGTAAACTAATGAAAATGATGGTAATGTCTAGACAATGTTTAGATTCAAAGAAATGTCAAAAAATTTACACTCTGCCCCTCAAACAAAGTAAAACTGTGTTAATTCTCCCCCCCCCCCCCCCCCCCCCCCCCTCTCAAGGTTTCAGGTTTGTGGCATCTACAGCAGGGGCGTATCCAGCATTTCCTTCCGTGGGGCGCAACTTGTTGGGATCAATGACGAGTGTAATGAGCATTAGCAAGTGGAGCAAGGCTTCTCACAGGTGGGATCCCAGAATAATAATAATAATAATAATCCTCCTGGATTTGAGTTAATTTAGAGGCGTCTGATCCTCAACCTTCTTTTTGTGAAGGCCTTTTTAGTAATTCATTTTTTTACCCGGGGCCCCCTGGAAACGCCCCTGAACAGCTATCACCAGTGCAAGCGCATTCATTTTTCACATCTGAAATCAAGAAATAAACACTTATTTTCTGATAGATAATGATTCAGCTTAGTTTTAGTGATTAATTTACAAGGAATCTGCTTTTTCTTCTATTGACAGTTGATAAAGATACTATTAGGAATGGCAGAAACACACAGACACAAGATCACACTAAAATACGGACAAATCTCAACGAAAATCAAGCCCAGGCAACCCAGCGGAAGAACAACAATGTGAAAGATGACAGAGTTCTACAGGAGAGGTGGGACTGGTATGATAAATGTTATAACAGAGAAAGAAACCAAGGTAGCTATGACATGTGTTCTATTATTATTATGGGATAACTATTACCATTGTGGATTGTTTTGTTGGTGGTCCCGGAGGAGGGACTGTTAAAGAACTTTCAGACACTCGCACCTTAAACACGTTTGAAGCCAAAAATTCACCATAAAATGAGGTTTTTGTGTGTTTTTCTGTCCGATTTGACCCCTGAATGAGCAATATATCAACAGGATTTTGAAAAAGTACTGTTTTTCTGTTTTAAAAATCGTCAATTTAAGACCCCTTTAGCATGTTTAGACCCCTTAATGTGTTACCCATTTTTGTGGTTATGCATGCTTACAATGTAACGGTAGACTAGTCTGGCCTCCCTTGGTTGTTAGTGTTCCTGATGCTGTTGTCTTACCATGATGTGACGGGGACAACGTAGGCTAGTTTCAGGCAATTTGGACATTAAAAGGCTCAGTTTTCGTGCTTACCCTCCCCCACACTGCTATATAAACTGATGATGACATTGAAAACAAGACTCTCAAGATGTTTCAATGTCTTTGAAGATCTTAAGGAAATGGCCTAAATATATATATTTTGCTCGCTATAATGTAAAACTTGTAGTACGTAGAGTGAACTGAGGTGCCCAAGTCATGTATTTTACCTTGTATCTCTTTCAAATATCCATAGTTTGTAAGAAGAAGACAGTATGTTAAGTTCAGGTGTTTCTATCAAGGTTGAATACAACTTAATAGAAAATCATCATGGTTTATACACCGAATAGATAGTCAACATTTTATTATTGGGTTTTTATTTTCATGTTTTAGTTTGAATGGATTATTTGATGATCATTTCCTCTTGACAGGTCTGTTCACTGCCGACCAGAATTTAAATGAAGACAATGGTAACGGATACAGCTCTGCAATCTACACACGACAAAATCCTAACGGAAACAGACGCGGCTACGAGTGCCCTGAGGAACGAGACTATTACCCCTATTGGCATCCCTCCCCATGGAAAGATGCAGCTGTTCTTATTGATGATTTAGAACAATGCAAGTATGTATAGAATAACGTTGAATCTCTTAGTACAACTCCAAACATTTTCGGGGGTAGGGAGGGGAGAGCACGATGGATATGAACATTTCATAAATGTCACCCTATTTTTTTAGTTATTGGAAAATTGCTCATATGTAATTAAGGAAATTGTTTGTTGGTCTTTGGAGGGGTGTGGGTGGGTGGAGAGACAAGATAGGTTTGGTCCTATAGGTTCTTGCATGGGAGATAAAAACAGCAGAATCAAGCTCCTGTTGGAGGTGCCCTCTCACCTCCAGACGAAAAGGGGCAACAAGGATCCAATTGGAAAAAGGTCTTTTCCCCTAGTTTCTGTAGGCTTCCCCTTAAATAATTCCTGGTTACAGGCCTGAGCAGAATATTTAAATAGACAGCTCAGAATATATTATGAAAATCTGTGTTTAATCATTAACCCCCTGAGAACTACCGGCCGATTGGTCAGAAAGATGGATACATCATTTATTGCACCAATCAGAGACATTGTTTAAATAATTGTATCCCTAATAAAGATCGGGGTGAAATAGTTTAAAAGCTGTATCGTAATTGGTTATTTAAATGAGAATATCTTGTAATTAACAAATCAGAAGCGCTGTTAGATAGACAGGTAGACCCCAGGGGGTTAAAAGCAAACTCATGGTATAGTTCTTGATTTTACACACAATTTCAAGTTAGACATCTGAAAACGCTTACTTTATTTGATCCAATGGATTGACCTGTAAATGTATGCATCATCAACGTTGACTCGCTTTTGCATGATTACTGATACATGAAAAAATAAAAATAAAATCCAGTGGTGTAACCCGATCGCCCTCCCCTCCCCCCCCCCCCCCAACCCCCCCCCCCAATATTCGAGTCGTATCGGTTTGAGGGACGGCATGTCGCTACCCTCACCCTACACTCTCAAGTTTATGCGGGTTGGCAACCCCTCCCCCACCCTGCTCTCAAATTTGTGTATTTAATATTAGACAAAATTTGACCATTTTAGCATAAAATGGCAATTTATTTGCATGCTTCGAGCCCATTTTCTTAACAAGTTAGGTTTTAAACTAGACCAAATTTGACATTTTTAGCATAACACAGCTAAATTTTGCGCGCAAGCGCGCATTTTTATACCAAATTAGTTACAATTAGACCAAATTTGATGATTTTTGCGTAAAATGGTAAAACAATATGCGCGCTTTACACGCATCTTCTTTTCTTCATGCCCCCCCTAAACAAAATCTTGCCCCCCCCCCAAAAAAAAATATGATGCTGGCGCCACCACTGATTAATTGGGCAACATTTGATTATTTTATGACAGGGAATATACAAAGATTACAAACCTGGTGACAATTTTGAAAGTCATCATGATGATGGTTAATTGAACAAGGAAATACTGTTCACAATGATGCCTGTGGCAGAAGCAAAGTCACTTTATTATTTTAGGCCAAGATGAATCATCGATCAAATGTTAAATAAAAATGTGAAGTATAGGTCTAATAAAGTGGGATAATCGCAAATACCTGTAGCTACAGGACGAATATTGAAACGTAGTGAAGTTTTGATTGTGTTTATATTAGCATATTTTAATTTCAAGTTTTCATAAGGCTAAAAAAAAGATGGTCATTATTATGATTATAATATGGATGACACTTACATAAATTACATACAAAATACACAAATGCATGTTTTCTCATAATTTCATACCACTTTCAGGATTTAATCTTTTGTTCAAAATGTAGAACTTATTTGTCATAACACTTTGACCTTTTTGATGAAAAACCCAACTTCTTTTTTACTTAAGTGTGCTTTAATTGTATTTTTAACTTTGTAATACGGTCTTAACAGAATGATTGTCAGTTCTATGTTTTTACCGTCATTAAAATGACATTAAAATAAAAGGTGGTCAGTTCTTTGTTTTTATCGTCATTAAAACAACATATTGCATATGTCCAGATTTTCTGCAAATCTGTTCATCAACATATTTCAAGTATACACAACAATGTACATATACGCTTTAACACTTTCCATGTGGCTATTCGTTTTACCATATGTGACCCAACACGAGTAAATGAGGCACAATTAGGGAAATATAAATATTGAGTTATTGATATCATGATAATATGCATATGTTAAGGGACATTTTGTACCAAAGTCAATGTCATATCACATTCCAAGCCAAAGTTACGGATGATTGAAAATCACTTTGTCTCAAAACATCAAATACAAATTGTCAAGTTATGGGCAATTAAAGTTTGGTTTTGTTAACAAATAAATGAAATAAATGAAAATTAAATACCTCAAAATGTAGTTTAATTCTTTATTTTCATGAATTTGAGTGTTTGGTTAGATACAAGATGTATTAAAGATCAGAAATAAGACTTGTTCTAAATTTGACTTATTTTGACCTTGTCCCACATTTGTGCTCTTAAATCAAATTAGCTACTGCCGCACTCCGTCTCATTTACTCATGTTGGGTCACATATTATACAAAACAGATTTTTCAGAAACCTTTCCCATTTTTCGAAGACTATCTCAAGGATTACTGAACCAATACTAGGTATGTGTGTACTTATTTCAATGCATTTTTAATGGTGATTCCAAACATGATCATGAAATTCAATAATTTGGCCTTTTTAAACATTTTGTTACATTTTGGAATGTCGTCTGCAGACGCCTGCCGTGTGGAGTGTTAAGATACTATTGATTGTTTATGTGTATTTGCATCTTTGTCATTCTATTACATGTAGATATTTTCAGAGTGAAAGTTACAATGTGAAGCCCAAATACGAATGCGTAGAAACCTATGATAATGGCGATCGTAAACATTGGTCTCGATGGAATAACGAGGCGGATTGTAAAGAGAATGGAGGACAGTGGATGGAATTCACTAATTATCTGGAGATTCACCCAGGTAAGGGGGGGGGGGGGGGGGCAGGGGTTACCCACTCATATTTATAGGACATGTGATGTGCTGCTACAGTCAGGTTTTTTCAGCAAGAAATCCTTAGACATGGGGTCCCAATTTAGTTAAAAATCCTTAGACATGTGATGAATCATTCATGAAAATCTTGAGGCTTGTAGCATGGCAATTCCGGTAGATACAATGTTGCCCTGACCAGCGAGATTGTCACATTTGTGTGCTCAGATTAGTTTATTTTCAGGGAGTCTCATACAGGATCGGAGAGTGTTGGCAGCTCTGCATGGTTAACAGATGATGTGTGTGTGTTTGGGGGTTGGGCATTTGAGGCCGTAATGGATTATTTGGGGGATCAAAACGGTATGAGGGGTTAAGGTCCAGTTGAAGCATGGAACATCAACAACAGATCAATGATGTTAAGATATATTTAGCTTGTCAGAGGCGTAACTAGAAGGGAGGAAATGCCCCCTTCTAGATGTTTTGCCCTCCCCCTTATGCCCCCCCCCCCCCCCCAGAAAAAATGACAAACTATGTGTTTATTAAAGGGAATTTTGGAAATCAGGTTGTTTGGACCTACATAATACTTATAATACTAACTACCATCTGAAACGGTTTAACTTAATTCGTCGTCTATCATGTAATATTTCAGGATTTGGTCATTTCGATTTAACGCATCAAAATTAACAGGATCACTCACTACATAACTTGCTTCAACCAAATTTCAATCTAGCGCCATTATTCAACTGTTTTCTCATAAATCATTACACTTCAGGTTTCGTACGTACCTTATCTATTGAAACAATTCCTTTTGGTTATGCCCCCCTGGTCACATGCCCCCCCAAATAAAAACCCAAGTTACGCCACTGTGGCTTGTAGATGTAGAAGGAGATTCTCAATAGTAAAGCCCTAATTATCTTACATGTATGTACATTTCCATCTAACAGATACCCTGAATGAGGCGCAATGTTCCCAGGCATCCGGCAATGGCTTGAAATATGTATGGGGTATTCCTGAAGGAGCACAAGAACCAACATGCCTACTAGCCCTCAAAGCCCCAGATTGTATGCGGGCACCGTGGACAAGGGTTAACCATCTAGGTAACACTAGAGGGCGCACTCCATCCAGATACAACTGGACTGTACCACTCTTTCCTTCCGGGAACTATCAGAGATGTGTTTTTAGAATAAGGTAAAGGTTTTATGAAATCACAAACATTCTATAAATTTAGTTTTCTATTACAGTATGCTTATACATTTGATACAAATTATGATCGAGCCTTGAAACAAATATTAAATCCCCTTGAAGATATTCAGCGATCTGCCCTCATAGTTTGATAAGGGGTCCTCGATGCAATCGTCTTTCCAAATGCTTTTCAATTTGAATAATTTGAATAAAATTTGATCATTTAGCTTTCAATAATGCATATTTGTATGTGCTTCATGAGCATTATATCATCAAAGCTATGTATTCTGTAACTTGATAGTGCCAAATTATCTCTACTTCAGGAATTTTCCAACAACCCATCACCCAATATCAAAAAAAGGCAACTGACATTCCATTTTGTTCAACACATTTTTTAGGTCTACATATTTATAATAACAACAATTGTCGACCAATTAACTAGGAAAATTTCTTTCTATATTCTCTATTCTAACAGATATAATATCTCTACAGACGACTATGATCCTATGAACACAGATTCAACCCAGAACCAGAATATGTAAGATCAAACATTTGTTTATTGGTGGTTTTTATAATTCAATAATGACATTTATTTTGGTGTTGTATACATTTACAGTATACAAATTCTAGATAGAATTGTGCATCGTATCAAACAATCAGCTGATTTGATATCAATATTTACAACTTTACAATATTATTGATACCATACCTAATCCTCCCCCTAGTTTTGCCCAAGTATTTGATGTTAATTGCAAAATGCCCAAATTCCCACACCTATTCATTTTCCCTTCAACCCTTCTGCATGTAGTCAGGTTTAAGCCTGTGCGGTAAATGAGATTGGATCAAGACTATTCTTTTCTTATGTCTATGTGTGAAGGCAGACAGCAAATTTGTTAAACTTTATTTGTTGGGAGTGGCTCTTTTTACTTCATTCTTTTCTTCCATCTTTTCTAACTTTCATTTCATTCAGCCAGCATGCTTATATGTGTGGTGGCATGGGAAAACCCTTCACATGGTCATTTTCTAGCAACTTGGTTTTTTTCTTTGGCAGAGAGCTTCAAACTCTACTGAGTATAGGACTGTTTAAATTATTCAGAAATTCCATCTAGAACTACAGTTATAGTATTTTAAAGTCGGCAAGTTTAAACGCAACACTAAAAATTGAAATTGACAATTCAAAGGTGTACACAAAATCTTTTAAATGCTCTTATAATAATAAAACTACATTGTTATATCACACAGAATAGCTTGTCATATGAAAAGGACTTTTGATATGAACCTAGTTTTTTGCGATATTATTAACAATTATAAGCTCTTCACTTTCAAAATCTTTACAATGCATTGTCGGAATTCACAAGTGGTTACCATGGTAACAATGTCATTTTACGTAAACATAGCATTTTACACATAAAATGTGATAAACAAGGTTCAGAAAAGTACTAAAATAAACTTAACATCTGAAATTTTGCATAAAAAACTCCTGGAGACTAAAGTTCAAGGTATAATCTCTATCTTGGGACCAAAGTTGGAAAATTGACTTTGAACTCATTTGTTAGAAATATTTTGGTATGACCCAGATATCTCAATATTAACACTAGCGACTTCCGACGGGTTTTCCCATACCACCACACATATAGGCTTTTTAAGCCTGGCCCGAGCATTTTGCTTGAGCCTGGTCCCTCAGGACCCAAGCCTGTGTCTGTTCGGACCGACGTGTAAACAAAATCACAGTGGTCTATGGGCGCATCACAACCACTCTCATAATCAGTGGCATAGCGAGGTGGGCGACCCCCCCCCCCCTAATATTTGAGTCATGTTGGTATAAATTGGCACCATCTGTTATCAAGCTTGATTTTTCGCGCCAGTTTGGGGGACGTCCCGTCACAATCCCCCTCCCACGTTCTCAAGTTTCTGACTCGTTTCTGGCTGCAATTCTCAAATGTTTTATTTTTTGTGCCGCCCCCCCCCCCCCCCCCCCCGCCCCCCCCCCACCTCCAATATGAAAAACTAAGCTACACCACTGCTCATACCTGCTGTAACTTCTATTTCGACACGGAACTTTTTAAATTCCATTTGAATTTAAAGGTATATTATGTGGTCTTTTCCAGGAGACGCCCTCAATCCTCGAAAAAAATGTATTGCAGATTTACATTTCTGTTCATAAATCATGAATACATTCCAAGATACAGAGCGATACAATTCCTAATTACCTCAAAATCATGGCTTAGAGTGAATTTAGAGTAAAAATAAGTTGTCGGCGCAGACTCCAACAGTTTATTTTCACTCTATAAACCATGATTTTGAAGTAATTAAGAATTGAATCGCCCTGTAACTTGGAATGTATTTGGGATTTATGATCAGAAATGTAAATCTGCAAGAAAATCTGCTTTCAATTTCTTTTTGAGGATTGAGAGCGTTCCTTGGAAAAGATCACATAATATACCTTGAAGTGAAAAGTTTGATTTTGATGTTTAGTGTTGGGAAGCCTACCATGTTTACATTAATCTGCTGAAGTTTATAGTTTTGAAATGAGTCAACCACCCCTAAACCTCTAAAAATGATGAATCACCCCCCTAACCCCCCCTGCCCCATTGCATACACGGATTCCCATGTTAAAGCCAATAGGATATGTGATTCATCATATCATTAATTACATCTTGTAGGCCTTTTTTGAGATATGACTTACAGCAAAATAGTTTGTAAAAATATAAATGAAATAAAAAATGAAATAACAAATCTTTATATTTTCAAAAAGTATTGCTTCAATTTAAAACAATATGCAGACAATGTGATACGTCACATATGGATTTTTTTTTGGATTTTCTATACAACAATGCAGTGCCACAGGAGTTCAGTCTCCCATACAACAGAATCCCTATGTAGATGTTGCAGCCGATCATCAGCCTCTAAGACTAGCCATCAACACTGCTCAAACTGGAAGGACATTCCAAGATAGATCTCATGTTTTCAAGATTCTGCCCAGGCCAGATGGAGTTGGTAAGAAAAGAATGTGTGTTGTTATATTTATGATACACTCTAGATAAAAGATGGTATAACCAAATGGCATTGCTGATGTTATTTCTATGGAAAGAGGGTCAAAAATGGCATAAACATCTGACATAGCTTGGTTTAAGGTATGTGCCAGGGGCATAACTCTAATATAAATCATCGCTGCTCTGACATACCGGCACATCTCTTTACTTATTTCTGTTGTGATGTGCCGGTATGTCAGAACAGCGACGGATTATGAACAAAAAGTAGTCGGTTATGCACCCCTCCCCCACCCCCTGATCAGAGGCCTGCCCCCCCCCCCCCCCTCAAAATTGAAGACCCTAGTTACACTATATGCAGTGCCCGCTGATGACCCCAATACATTTAACCTGTTTGGGTTATATTATATGTCAGGATGGACCAGGCACAAACCAGCTACCAAACCTTTGTGATTTGATCTCAGATGGAGTTATCATTGCTTGTCCATGATGATCTTGATATAGAAATATGGATGGTCTTAATACTATTTAATCGATCTTCGTTCACAGGTGAAAGAACCCGGATCTATAATTTAAATGTGCGTGGTAAGCGTGGGAACATTGTACAGACTTACCCAGCTGTGGAATATGACTTTATACCTAATAATCTGGAGATTCGTGCAGGAGATTTGGTGCATATGCAGTGGACAGGTTAGTGTTGTAAAATACAAATATCTACAAATGCAATATTTTAGGAGCATCTGTGAGCCCGCCACCAAAGTTGCAGTTACCCATTTCATCAGTAACTTTGTGTAAAAATAGGATCCATATTCCATGTGGCATGGATTTCCTATACCCTCCATCTACTTAGCCTCAATCACATAATTGAGGTTTGCAGCAAAGGCAATGTTGATACATCTAAAACTAGTTTTTTTCTATTTTGTGTTATAGGTTCTAATACACATAATAATCAAAACCCAGGGGGTGATGGACAGACTGGTGATGCAGGAGAGGGACGTGGAGGTAAGATGGGTTTTGATTGGTCAGGGGAGGGGGGCAATAGTTATAATGGTTGGCCTGGAGAGGGGGAGGGGGAAACATATTGATAACCCAGGGGGTGATGGAAAGACTGGCGATGCAGGAGAGGGACGTGGAGGTAAGATGGATAATGGTTGGTCCGTGGAGGGGGGCAATAGTTATAATTGTTCGCCTTGGGAGAGAGAGGGGGAAGACATAATAATAACCCAGGGGGACACTATGGGGATGTAGGAGAGGGACGTTGAGGTAAGATGGATAATTGTTGGTCAGGGGAGGGGGGCAATAGTAATACTAATGGTTTGCCTTGGGAGGGGGAGAGGGTAAAACATTGATAACCCACGGGTGGACACTACTGGTGATGCAGGAGAGGGACTTGGAGGTAAGATAGAATGGTTGGTCAGGGGAGGGGGGCAATAGTTATAATGGTTGGCTTGAGAAGGGTGAGAGGGTAGGACATTGGTTACCCAGGGGTGTACACTACTGCGTACTGGTGATGCAGGAGAGGGACGTGGAGGTAATATGGATAATGGTTGGTCAGGGGAGGGGCAATAGTTATAATGGTTGGCATGGAGAGAGGGAAGGGTAAGACATTGGTTACCCAGGGGTGGACACTACTGGCGATGCAGGAGAGGGACGTGGAGGTAAGATGGATAATGGTTGGTCAGGGGAGGGGGCAATAGTTATCATAGTTGGCTTGAGGAGGGTGAGAGGGGAATACATATTGATAATCCAGGGGTGGTCAGACTGGGTCAGATTTGAGAGTGTGTGCACACGGATTATTACAACTTTGATTCATAATTACTCCCCCAGGACATACACACAGACACACAAAGAATGCTTTATGGTTTTACATGTAGTCTGGGATCCACTGATGCTTTAATTAATTACAGACAAAGGATAATTTTGGTTTGTTAATACTTATTAATTTAACTAACAAATTATTGATTATTTAACTTATTAATTGATTGGTATTGATTAATTAAGTTATCAAATTATTCATCTTTTTATTTTGTCTACTTATATCAGGAACTGATCGTAGCAACATTGTTGAGATACCCTCTCGTAACGACAACTACCCGCTTCCCATAGAGAATACAAAGATGTGGACTGGTGCTGAAGTGTTGTGGATATATCATGGAGATACAGATGTATCAGCAACGGATTTAGCTGTTAACTTGGCTAGCTCAGGATATTATCAGTAAGTTGCTGGGTATCATCCAGTGTTACTATGACTCAAATCACTTGATTTTTGTCAGCAAAACAAATCATATTTAAAATTGAATTTTAGTATTTATTATAACACATGGCATATCCATTCAATTGTGATCAAGACGCTACCATTTTGGTGCACAGCACATCAGAGAAACCATATTCAAAAACAGATTTATGACAAGATCGAAGCTCAATTTTAAATGCATGAGGGAACTGGAGAACCTGGAGAAAACCTGCCGGAATCAAGTATGGATCAAGACCTTTTGATGACATGATTTGATTCTCCTGGAACAAGGACTTGAATTGTGATTTGGTTTCAAAACTTTTTCAAAAGATTTGACTTGTTCTTTTTGGTCTTCTTCTTCTTATCCAAGAAACTTGATTTGACTCGAGTCACTTTCCCATAAAGGTTTGACTCGAGTCACATGCTGAACTGACTCAAGTCAGTTGTATCTGAACAAGATCTGATTATCAAAATGAATATTATTACTATAAACTACTAACTATTTGTCCATGACTTAAGGTGATATTATTACATATTGTATATCAAGAAAACAGTGTCGTGTCCAGTAAAAGGTTCAATGACTTGCCTTGAGCTAACCAAAAACTTGACTCATGACCCATATAGTTTGACTTGACTTATACTTGAGTCACTTCTGTAACTTGCCTTGACTTGTGACTTGTATGTATGTATATTGTATATGCATAAAATGATCGTCCAGAAGGAACTTGACAACGACCCAAAAAGGGCCAATTTATGCCATTCGTACTGATGACATCCAGTCTCAAGACAAGTTCAAGGTTAATGACTTTGTCCAAACACTAGTTTTAATATAATTGCAGTTGCAGTATTATATGAACCAAATTTGACCAAATGGCATTAAACCATTTGGATGCAGAATTTCGTCAAAATGATGAAATAGTGTCTGACCATATGGCTATAGTAATCATTTGGCAAAATGAATACATTTATTTGTTTGGAAATAACTACATTATAGAAGTGCACTTTTAAAAAACAACAACAAAAAACAGAACAATGCCCCCACCCAAATAGCAAAAACACAACAAAAATTAACAAAGAAAAACCAAGTCAAAACAAAACAAAATTGAAACCAACAAACACACAAAAACAATTAAACTATGTGTTTTTATTTCTATCTTTTTCTGTATTACAGGTGCATGACTGCAGACAAATGTGCGGGCGAATCAGCAGAAAATAAGAACAAACTAAATAATCTACTAGACAATGCACCTGCCTCATATGGAGGTGCTCTTGTAAGATTTGCACCGGGCACCTATCATTACATGGGATCACGGAACAATAACTTCTCCAATAGAAGCCAAAAGGGAACCATAAAAGTTGATGCCTGATTGTAAAATGCACAGTACTGGGATTCGCAATTTGTGCAATTTGTTTAGAAATATCAAAAAGAAAACAAAAGAATAACACACATTTATGAGTATTGTTATATTTAACACTTTCCACACGGCAATTAGTTTTACCATTACAAAACAGATTTTTCAGAAACCTTTCCCAACTTTCAAAGTCTATCTCAAGGATTACTGAACCAATAGTAGGCATGTTTGTACTTATTGTAATGCATTTGTCATGGTGATTCCAAATATGATGATGAAATACACCAATTTTGACATTTTTGAACATATTGTGAACTTTTGGAAGGGTGGTCTGCAGACGCCTGCCGCGTGGAAAGTGTTAATGAGGCATGCTGCAAGATATTGTATCCTATGCAAGGATCATTGCAGAGCAACAGGTTTACATCTCAGTATGAACAAAGATGATTTACATTAGGCGACGAAAAAAACATCAGAGCGGGGTGGGTGGGTGTGTCCGTAAATAAAATTGTCAAGATGGGGGGGGGGGGGGGGGTAGAGCTTAGTGGTAACCGAGGCGCTATTATTTTATAGGCAAGTTTCAGGCAATTTCCTAAATATTTGAACAAAGATAATTTACATTCTATATAATTATGTGTCTATGTAAAAACTGCTGACATCTCAGTTTTTGATATTTTGTTCATGTTCGTTGTTCATGTTTTTATTTAGTGAGTATTTTGTTGTTGTGTGGTATATTTTATATATAATAAAATATGAACTTTCAAAATAAAAGCAATATTTTACTATTTTTACAGGCATATTATAGGATATGAATATACAGAGTGGTCCAAAACCAAGGTTACACTTTTTCAGGGGCAGTTTTCTCAAAATGTAATTTTGTGTGTGGACAAACAGAGTTGTAATTAGGCGACGAAAATAAAAAACTTTTTTTACCGGCGGACAGACCTGTCAAGTAGGATAGGTCGGTAGGTTTGTTGTTTTTGTTTGTTTTTCAATTTCTGGGGGTTTTTTTAACCTTAAATGTCACCAAAATCTACCAAAATCTGTAATTTTTTTTGAAAAATGTGTGGGGAAAAAAAATGGTCAATTTTATATGATTTTCTAAAAGAAATTCTAAAAATCTTAAAAAAACGCAAAAAATGGGTTGGTCGGGCTTGTTTCCTCGCCTTAGAGCTTTAATTTCAATACCATTTTACCATACATGCCCAACATCAAAATGCTACAGTTTAAATATATGAACAATATAATGTTATATGTGTATAAAATGTTGTGAAATCTGTCTCTGAAAAACTTACTACTCTGTATGCAAGATGTTGATAAACTCAGCATTATTATTGGTGATTTGATATAAACCCTTTGCTTTTCTGAGATTTTGGCCCGATCTTATGGTCCAAGATCATATGGTCCTGGACCATAATCATAATCGATTCTATCGGCTTTTGTAATTGTTATTTGGACTGTTCCATTTTGCTCTGACAGCTATCTATGAAAGTGAGTTGAGAGGCTACTTCTATGGCAACATTTTTGTGGTTGACATTACTGCATTTGGCGGTACACAAAACGTTGTATTAAATCAGGAATGTCAGAGTTTTGTCAAAAAGATCTGGCAAAAGATCGTCATTCTTAAGATCTCTCGGGGAATAAACATTGGAACTCTTCTTCCAGTCAGTTTAATCCTGGATATTAGTTTAGACAGATTAGACTGTCCTCACTTTCCTGGCATGAATATTTATTACTAATTTGCAAGATGTAAAAGGAATACTTTACTTGAAAAATATTTTATATTATAGTGTATACTAGTATTTGTACTGTACAACAACAATTAAAACATATCTTTTTGTAAGTTTAAGTTGTGATGTCTTGATCCTTTATGGTCGGTATGCACAAAACAACTTAGTTCTAGACCTGGTCTAAATGAAGAATAGTCCTCCAAGAAAGGACCTTTTTATGCTTAGATGAGCTCATTTGTCTGCATCATTTAGCTCTAGGAGCAATACATGTTAGTGTTATGTTAGCTTAATTTAGGTGACTTCAATTTTACTTTTGGACTTTGTTAGGGAGTATACAAGGGATATAACAGAATAAAAAGGTCCTTCCTGAAGGACTATTCATCATTTAGACCTGGTCTAAAGTTAAACCTGGTCTTAAACCTGGTCTAACTTGTTTTGTGTCGATAGATAGCATTACTATTTTGGGTAGATGGTAAAGCAATCTTCTATAGGTAACATAACTATCATGGGTACAATTTTAAATATGTGACCCGTCACATCAAAATAGACATGTTGGAGGCCCGAGTCAAATCTGAGTTATTGATAAGACTTGAAAGAGCAAGTTTTAAGCTTTGAAATGACACATGTTGAAGGTAATTGGACTTTGTAATCACAAGATATGATTTGAAGAAGCATACTCTTTTCTATTATTTTCTTTATATTTCACCAAATATATTGGCCTCTATCTCAAAACTGTATTTGCAGACAACATGTCCTTTTTGATATGACTGTTCACATATTAACTTACTATCTACAGTAGATAGCATTGTAAGAGAGCATTTCTATCTTGGATAAATAACATTACTATCTTTGACAGCATTGATATGGTCGATACCAGTGATATTTGTCTTTGATAGCATAGCTATCTTTAAGAATGCTATCTTCGGTAGAAAGCATAAGAATGCTATCTTTGGTAGAAATCATAAGAATGATATCTTTAGTAGAAAGCATAAGAATGCTATCTTTGGTAGAAAGCATAAGAATGATATCTTCGGTAGAAGCATAAGAAAGATATCTTTGTAGAAAGAATAATCATTGCTATCATTGGTACGAAGCATAAGAACGCTATCTTCGGTAGAAAGCATAAGAATGATATATTTGGTAGAAAGCATAAGAATGATATCTCTAGTATAAAGCATAAGAATGATATATTTGGTAGAAGCATAAGAATGATATCTTTGTAGAAAGAATAATAATTAGAGAATAAAGGTATTGTTTTTAGACCGTACCCGTGTTATATTGTCTGACATAAATGCGGACGATAGTATTATTTTAAGTAGAACAACGACGCCGCAGGCGGAGTTGTTCTACGCAAAAAATAATACTATCGAACGCATTTATGTCAGACAATATAACACGGGTACGGTCTAAAAACAATACCTTTATTCTCATTCTTAAACAATCATACTTTAGACATTTATCAAAGAAATAAGTACATTTTATTGTCCCCATTTAACAACTTTTACCCCTGCTAGGATCGAATAGCCCACAAACATTCCATCCAATCACATGCGATGAGTAAACCATGCGTAAGCGTCGCAGCGCCGGCATAAACGCATGAAAAGCGCTAAGACGCACTGCAGAAGTACGCGTTATGGAGCAAACCACGCATTGTGAAGGTCGGACGCACTGTTAAAACGTAAGCTCCACCTCCCCGTGTTAAGTTGTCTCATCTAGATGTCGCCAATTTCTCTGAGAACCAAGATTGCTTAAACTTTCTTAGCTGTTTAAGAATTGCTATCATTGGTACGAAGCATAAGAACGCTATCTTCGGTAGAAAGCATAAGAATGCTATCTTCAGTAGAAAGCATAAGAATGCTGTCTTCAGTAGAAAGCATAAGAATGCTATCTTTGGTACAAATCATAAGAATGCTATCTTTGGTAGAAAGCATAAGAATTGCTATCGTTGGTAGAAAGCATAATAATGCTATCTTCGGTAGAAAGCATAAGAATGCTATCTTCAGTAGAAAGCATAAGAATGCTATCTTTGGTAGAAAGCATAAGAATTGCTATCTTTGGTACAAAGCATAAGAATGCTATCTTCGGTAGAAAGCATAAGAATGCTATCTTCAGTAGAAAGCATAAGAATTGCTATCGTTGGTACAAAGCATAAGAATGCTATCTTCAGTAGAAAGCATAAGGATGCTATCTTTGGTACAAAGCATAAGAATGCTATCTTCAGTAGAAAGCATAAGAACGCTCTCTTTGGTACAAAGCATAAGAATGCTATCTTCGGTAGAAAGCATAAGAATGCTATCTTTGATGGTTGGATTTGTCAAAACACTTGGTTTGCTCATGAGAGTAACATCACAAATTGTTCAATCCTATGGTTTGATTCTTAATTTGTACATGCTTTCATAGAATGGTAGACTCTCATCAATTACATTCAATAGCTCTTTGGGCACCTGCTCTTGTTCTAGCAAAGGATTAGGAGGTCTAAAGGAGGAACACTTGAAGGCAGAACTGTAGAATCCACCATCAGGGAGATAGTTGTTTCCCTTGGAACGCTTCGAAGCTATCCAGGAATCCATAGCTTGTGGTCCGGGAGTCCATTGTAGCAGGCTTGGATTGAAAGGGAGTCCTGTAATAATACAAAAATATTTATTAGGTGAACTGAACAAAGTGATCTTTGAATAGTGTGTAAATAATCCAAGATTGCTCAGTTTGTCCCTAGGAAAGAATATTTGAATCAACATTTTGTTGTACAAAGAGGGTTGATTTTTCTGAATCTTTACAGGTGTAAGATCATACATAGGCTTATATTATAAAATGGCAAAAATGTAGAAATCCCTGAAATCTGTTCTGTTTTCAAAAAAATTGAGGGTGGAGCCAGCAACCCATCTCTGTGTACCCCCCTTTGAAGAGAAAGGGAATGTTAATTCCAAACCAACCTCACCTCTTCTTCAGACATTGCCCTAAGTTAAAATGACAGTCAATAAAGAGTCTATAAAAACTCAAAATCATTCTTAATTTTTTGATTTTGTGCTACCCAGAACACCCACACATTTGCCTACAACCATAAAGTACTTGACAATACAACCTACCAGTTGCTTCACAATATTGTTGCACTATTGATTCCGGATGGCTCTGTAGGTCATCAGCGTCTATTATTATAGGTTGTGGTTCCCCCTGATCAACAAGATGCATCATCAGTTTATGTAATCTCTGATAGCCATGCGGGATGGGATCGGGGAAATCCGCCGTCGTTTTCATCTTGCTCATATCCATACCGGTTATTTTCTCAGTTATTTTCATTAGAGAGATAAACGATTTCTGCGGATGTCTTATCAGAAACGTGTGCTGGTACCCCACTGGTAGCATGTTATATAAGTCATTGAAGCAATATGCATGGTCTTTACAAAACACTAAATCTTTGTCTTTGTAATCTGCTTCCAGCATATCTTTGATCCACTGATAACTACTAAGGTCATCCTCGTAGATGTAGGGGTCATCAGTCACCGACTCCTCCACTGCTTGATAAGCATTGACAAATTCTTCCTCCACGGCACTGTCACATTTTCTCTGTGGTCCGTAGTAATAGGCTGACACATACGGTTCATTTATGACTTGCATGCCCTTTATGGAACTGACGCATTTCAACAAGACTGTGGAAAGAGATCGAGGGACTGTCCATAGGAACACTCTCTTTGCTGGTGACTTGCTCATTCTTAATCTGAAAGGACAAAATTGACAGATGTTTTTAACTTGATTGGAGAGTGTAAATTAGCTTGTATTATAAAATAAAGCTAAACCTATCATGTTTTCAACAGTATTTCCTCAATCTCGATAAACTAGGTAACATAATTTGTTTTATATTTATTTTTATTTATATGACTATAAACAAATAGATGATTAAAGGGCCTTTTTGAAGTGAAGACTCACATAACCTTTTGGATTAGTTTTTAAGTATTTCAATTGCATGTAGGGGAGAGGCGGGAGAGTTGAGCCACAGGGAGAGTTGAGCCACCCCCTATAACTCGAAAAGTAGTAACTTAAATTTATATTGGCATAATTATATTGTTATATAGCATCAATAAGACATTCTTAGTGTTAAACTCTACTGTCATGTGTGCTCAGTATCAAAGATACCTTAAGAAAAAGAAAAGAAAAAATTCACTTTTAAGGATTAATAAATCAAAAGTTGAAAAATATGATTTTGTTTTTTTCACCAGCCATTGACTTATCATGCTGGCTCAACTCTCCTGAAATGGTGGCTCATCTCTCCCATACTGTAGGGAGAGTTGAGCCACTTTACCATTTTTTTCAAACCTTTTATATAAATAAGCCTTAACTGCTATCCCAACTGTTATTGTTTCACAATGAAAACAACACTCTAAAGTTTTACTTACACTAATTTGTTACAGATTTGTACTTTTCTTCCGCATATGGTGACACAAAATATAAAAATTGGCTCAACTCTCCCGCATCTCCCCTACCTTACACCTACCTACCTATATTTTGACTCACCAACAATGAACTGGTTTTGAAATCAAACTTACTAAGTTCTCAACTGGTTTGGTAAAGTTATCCAAACCAAAGTATCTAGAGACCAGTTGACTTTTGGACCCTTTCTGATTTGCAGGTTTGATATTAAGTGCATGCCTATACCCTATATTGGTTAAGCGTGTGTATCCTTGTAATATTATGTACAGGTCGAACAAGGTCCTATTTTAAAAGACAAATCAATTAGTTATTTCATGTGGTTATTGAATAGTTTTTAATCAATAGTATCAATGCAATAAGAGCACAGCTTGTACTCCTAACTTGTATCAGGGAGGTGTATAACATCTCTCTGCTTGTATATTATTGGACCTCCAATGTATTTAAATGTCTGTGACATATTTGTATACAAACAATATAAAAGTTTTATTATTTAACCATTAACTTGGGCTGCTTTAGATGAATCCTGTTTTTACAACGTAAATAGAAGAACTTACCAGTCTTTTCAGTCAGTAACGGAAAAAATAGCTGTTTTTAATGAAATAACACTATGGCCTCTATAACATGTACACCAAGATGCCAGTGCAAGGCCTACATGCAATGTGTTGTATGAGTTCAGTCTGGGGTGACATGTTTGAATTGACCCCAGATTTAACCTACAGGGTGAGTAAGTACAAATAATGTACTCAACTTTGGGATTTTATTTCTAAAAATCTGTGCAAACAATTTCAAATTATTTATTTTGGAAGAGAGGCTGACTCATTAGCTTTCAAAAGAATTTTAGTTGGTTAAAATTGATTGAGGAAAACATGTACAAAGTGTACATTTAAAAAACCGAACAATATATTTGTGATATTTTTCTAACAAGCTGTTTTGAATTTCACTATTGATTAATGCATTTTATGTATGAAAATAATATCTGAGTAAGCTTGTTTTGTCTTATTAATTATCTATTGCGTCTCATGCATATAACCACTTAATCCTAAATATCACACGTCATTGAGTACAATACTCAATATTTTGTTCGGTTTAAGTACAATACTCAATATTTTGTTCGGTTTAAAATGCATTAACTTTCCCAAAATAATCCTAACTTAATAACCATGAAATGTTGTGATTCTTTTTGCTGATAACAGTAAATAAATGCAGCTATTGATTCAAGCATTGGTTGCCTTCATATTTTGCTAAGAAATAATTAAATATTTTTTTAGGCTTTGAGTACACTTTTCTGACTCACCCTGTATTTATGCAGAATCGAGAAATGTATAATAATATAATTCTTTGGGTTACTAAAGTGATCAATGATTTACCTTTCCCCAGAGTATAGGCCAGTGCACATAAAAGCTGAAAAACCACCATGTGCTTTTTGACCTGATTCAAGCCAACCTTTGCATTATACATTGGATCTGCAACCAATTGAGCTACAGAGGCAACGTCTGCCAGAGATCCAACCAAGATACAATAATCTATAGGTATCAAGTTGGAAGTTGTCCTTCAATTTCCTAGGAAGTCATGAGGATGTTGTATTATTTTACATAATACTAGTATTCATTAATACTTTGGTGGGTCTGGACAATTTTTGTGTGTATGTGTGGGGGGGGGGGGGGGGGGGGGGGGGGGCGGGCAGGTACAAAAGTGTTGAAGCTCAAAACGGAGGTGGGAAAAAAGTTTGAACACTCATCAATTTTCGAAATGTTCTGACTGTTCGGAGGAATTCAGCCCCATGTGCTTCTTACCAGATTCGAACTGGTAATCTTCGTATCAGATCCGCAATGCTTTTACCAATTGAGCTACAGTGGCAACTGGCAAAGGAGTGCAAGATTATCATCTGTAGGTAAGATTGAAGATGTCTTTCTATTTCATAGAGGAAGTCGCTAGGACGATGTATTGTATAATATAGGCTAAATACTAAAATCACATTCATTTGAGAAATCCATACCGTTAGTTTTAGCATGGTTAGTTCTGTGGGTTACTAGAATGTGTTACGCATATGATGTGCAGTGCACTAGTTGCATTCATGTGCGCACACTCTTCTTTCTCATTCATTAGCACTCGCCAATTTGAATCTGATCGAACTATTATAAATAGTAGAGCATAAGAATACTATCTTCTATACAAAACATCAGATAGCATTGCTATCTTTATAAGAATGCTATCTTCTGGTAGAAAGCATAAGAATGCTATCTTCTGGTAGAAAGTATAAGAATGCTATCTTCTGGTAGAAAGTATAAGAATGCTATCTTTGGTAGAGTATAAGAATGCTAAATACAGTAGAAAGCCTAGGAATGCTATCTTCAGTAGAAAGCATAAGAATGCTATCTTCAGTAGAAAGCATAAGAATGCTATCTTCAGTAGAAAGCATAAGAATGCTGTCTTCGGTAGAAAGCATAAGAATGATATCTTCGGTAGAAAGCATAAGAATGCTAACTTTGGTAGAAAGCATAAGAATGCTATCTTCAGTAGAAAGCATAAGAATGCTATCTTTGGTAGAAAGCATAAGAATGATATCTTCGGTAGAAAGCATAAGAATGATATCTTCGGTAGAAAGCATAAGAATGCTATCTTCAGTAGAAAGCATAAGAATGCTATCTTTGGTAGAAAGCATAAGAATGCTATCTTTGGTAGAAAGCACAAGAATGCTATCTTCAGTAGAAAGCATAAGAATGATATCTTCGGTAGAAAGCATAAGAATGCTATCTTTGGTAGAAAGCACAAGAATGCTATCTTCAGTAGAAAGCATAAGAATGCCATCTTTGGTAGAAAGCATAAGAATGCCATCTTTGGTAGAAAGCATAACAATGCTATCTTCAGTAGAAAGCATAAGAATGCCATCTTTGGTAGAAAGCATAAGAATGATATCTTCGGTAGAAAGCATAAGAATGATATCTTCGGTAGAAAGCATAAGAATGCTATCTTTGGTAGAAAGCATAAGAATGATATCTTCGGTAGAAAGCATAAGAATGATATCTTCGGTAGAAAGCATAAGAATGATATCTTCGGTAGAAAGCACAAGAATTCTATATTAGGTAGAAAGCTTAAAAAGGCTATCTTTGGTAGAAAGCATACAAATGCTATCTTTGGTAGAAAGCTTGAGAATGCTCTCTTTGGTAGAAAGCATAAGAATGCCATCTTTGGTATAATGCACAACTTAAATGCTATAGGTAGAAAGCATAAAGAACGCTATCTTTGGTAGAAAGCATATAAATCCTATCTTCGGTGAAAGCATGAGAATGTTCTCTTTGGTAGAAGCATAAGAATGCTATCTTTGGCAGAAAGCATAAGAATGATATCTTCGGTAGAAAGCATAAGAATGATATCTCTTCGGTAGAAAGCATAAGAATGCTATGGAAGAAAACATCAGTAGCATAGCCCCGGTAGAAAGCATATAGGCCCTACAAATGCTATATTTGTAAGAAATCATAAGAATGCATAGGATAGCCTTTGAATTGGATATTGGACAAAGTGGGAATGGGCGAAGAGGTTATTGGACAAAGGGGCTGTAGACAAAGTGGCTATTGGACAAAGTGGCTTATGGACGAAATGAGAATGGGCGAAATGAGAATGGATGAAATGGGAATGGACGAAATTCCTAAGCTAAATATGTACGATTAATCATAATATATCTTTGACCGAAAACAATGATGAATGGTATTCACTTCTACATAAATGCACTTTTCCTGGTATACTAATTCTGGGACACCATTTATATAAAGTAAACCATTTTGATGAAATGAAAATCATTGGATATGCAACAAATATTGGTATTAATAAAGAAATTTGGGGGATGTTCAAATATCAATTGACTCAAACAACAATGACAGAAATAGAATAATATAGAGCGAGAGGTCTTGCACGATTTCAGCCATCATGCATCGGTCATTTACCGGCATTTGTACTACAGTCCATTCAGTTTATTCTTTGCCAAAATCCCGGGTTTTTTGAAAGTGATGTAATTCGCATTGATCATAATAAGATTTTGGAGTGTTATATTGACAAATGGGATGACTTCTGACCTCGAAATAGTGATAATTTGAGCACATTAGTGTTGACACTTCTCTACACAAATGTATTATCAAGTTCAAGTGGCTAATTGAAATAAGAGATTGCTACACATTATTATGGTTGTACATGTATCATAAATTAATACTTCGGCTTTCCACAACACACTTTGAACATTATTATAAAATAAAATATAACTAATTTAGCAAATGAAATTTTAAAAATAAAAATCCGAATTTGTTGATGGGTTTATTGATTCCTTTATTCTCCTAATGACATACCAAATAAACGGATCATGACTATGTAAAGAGTATAGTAAGGACCTGTTTTGTTTTAAAGGTATATTATGTGATCTTTCCAGGGAACGCCCTCAACATCGAGAAAAAAAATAGAAAGCAGATTTTCTAGCAGATTTACATTTCTGATCATAAATCATGCATACATTCCAAGTTACAGGGCGATAAGATTCTTAATTACTTCAAAATCATGGTTTTAGAGTGAAAATAAACTGTCGGAATCCCGACAGTTTATATTTTTCACTCTAAATTCACTCTAAAACCATGATTTTGAGGTAATTAGGAATCGTATCGCTCTGTAACTTGGAATGTATGTATGATTTATGATCGGAAATGTAAATCTGCAAGAAAATCTACTTTCTAAAAAAAATAATGAATAGAGGGCGCTCTCTGGAAAAGATCACATAATTATATGCCTTTAACTTTATACACAAATGGGTGTTTATCATGAACTCAATTGGTATTCGAAATAATATGAGCATATCCGTATGGATGCTGTCAGCGTGTCTATAATCGTTAATAGGGGATGATTATCTCCCGGCTTATCTCTATTGAAATGTTATGTGGAGCTGATCTATGTCTGTTAAATGTTTATTTAAGCTCCCCAACCCCACCCCATCCCACCCACCCAACCCCATCCAACCAAACTTCCAGTTCGTTTTAATATATACTTTATGTTTGTTTTAATATTCTTTCTTATTTATTTTTTTATTTGTGAACCAAGCATGTATACAAGGGCGGAAATCCCGGGGGGGGGGGGGGGGGGGGGGGATGGGGGGATTTATCCCCCCCCCCCCCCCCACTTTTTGACCTGGGGGGGATGGTCAATGTTATCATCCCCCCCTGATTTTTCACATCTACAAGGAAAAAAGGGGGGGAAAGGAAAAAAAGAAAGAAAAAAGGGGAAAAAGGAGAAAAAAAAGGAAAAAGAGAGGGAGGGAGGGACATAAGAACGTTTGGAGTTTATTGTACGTTGGTTAGGATACATACGCGTATGTACGTTAAGAATCCATCTTTTGGAGGTAACTAATTAACTTCTTTCTGGTATAATAGGCCTATCTGCCTATTTAAAAAGCCAATATTGATCAGAAATAAAGTGATTGCTTTTCAATAAAATATTGGTCAAAAGTATACCAGATCGCACGAAATGAGTTTGAAAATTGAAAAAAATTCTACTTCTCAGGGGGGCATATCCCCTACCCTCAGACGCTCTGTTGGAGCTTTTAAACCATCTATACTAAAATCAAGAATATATCAGTATAAAAATGCTCAACTTCTTTCGTGCATTGATAAAAACAAGATATTTATTGAAAATGAAGTGATGGCCTTCTTATACAATATTGGTCAAAAGTATACACCAGATTACACCAAATGAGTTTGAAAATTGAATTTTTTTTCTACTTCTGAGGGGGCACATCCCCCATCAGACTCCCCCTGTTGGAGCTTTTAAACCATCTATACTAAAATCAAGAATATATCAGTATAAGAAATGCTCAACTTCTTTTGTTCATTGATAAAAAACAAAATATTTATTGAAAATGAAGCAATGGCTTTTCAATACAGTCAATATTCATCAAAAGTATACACCAGATCGCACCAAATGAGTTTGAAAAAATCGCACCAAATGAGTTTGAAAATTGAATTTTTTTCTACTTCTGAGGGGGGCCCCTCAGACTCCCCCTGTTGGAGCTTTTAAACCATCTATACTAAAATCAAGAATATATCAGTATAAGAAATGCTCAACTTCTTTTGTTCATTGATAAAAAACAAAATATTTATTGAAAATGAAGCGATGGCTTTTCAATACAATATTCATCAAAAGTATACACCAGATCGCACCAAATGAGTTTGAAAATTGAATTTTTTTCTACTTCTGAGGGGGGCACATCCCCCCTCAAACTCCCCCCTGTCCGAGCATAGCTCGGAGTGCGGTGCTGCGCACCGCCTGGATGGTACCAGCTAAATTATTTTTTTTAGGGGCCAAACTTATCATCCCCCCACACCTAACAAGAAATTTCCGCCCCTGCATGTATAGCATCATATCCGAGAGAAGAAGAAGGAGGAAGTGGAGAAGAATGAGGAAGAGGAGAAGAAGGAGAAAGAGGAGAAGGGGGAAGAGGGGGAGGTAGGGGAGGAGGAGGAAGGGTAGGGGCATAGGCGGCGCAAATTGGGTGGGGGTAACGGTGTCATGTCCCTATATTTTCATGTGGGGGACGTTAAAAACTTTATACTGGACCTTTCTAGTGTTAATAATGCAATTTTTTTGCGCGCTTTACACGTATTAGTTTCATTTTTCAAGATTAACAAGACGGCTTCAGGTGTAAGTTTTCCATGACCATTTCAGTTCAAAAACCGATTTTATTACGGGTGCATTATTTCTACAGGTTTCAACATTATAATGGGTCGAATATGGGTCTAACCACACCAAATATTCTAAATCATATGTGGAGGACGTTTAACGTCATACTGTACCTTCTAGCGTTAAAAATCACAATTAGTGTGCGCTTTGCGCGTATAGTTTCAATGGTATGGCGGTTCAGGATGTGCATGATGTTTAAGTTTGAATTTGAATGTGCACATTTTGTGATTGGATTTTTCTCCTGTTACTTAAAGGGGCACTAAGAGATGTGTTGGAGGATGCGCCCTCAATTATGATAAAAACTGGGATTAGTTTATTTTTATAATTGTATTACATGTATGAACTTACACCTAGCTATAAGTATTAAGAAAAATCAGCCCTCTATGTACAAGAAAACGTCGATTCAAAAAATGCCGCTCGTCCGGTGGGACGAGCATTTTACGTCCGACAGTATCCCCCTGCAGTACGCGTGATACATAACGTGAACCATATTTGCATAGAGGGCGTTTTTCAATAAATAGCGATAATATTGTTTTAATCAAGTTTTGTTGTGTTTTTGCTAGTAGAAACAACAGTAATGGCCATTTTTAATGTTCATCGTGAATTCTGAAGTAAATTTTTAAACATTTAAAATTTTCAACACCACTTAATGTGCCTTTAATAGTAATACCTATTGCAGGAATAAATGTTTTTTAGTTAGTAAGCATGTCAGAAATTGCCACTGATTACTGCTTCAGAATGCTGATTTTGCCTTAAACATGCCGAAAACCTAGTACAGGAAACCCGTTGGTGTTTATTTTTCTTCTTTTTTCTTCATTTTTTCCCCACCAACCCGACATAGTGAAACATGCAAAACACCCAGTGATGAATAATACCAACTGATGACAAATTACACTAAAAAAGTATGACTTGTTGTACTACGAAAACCCATGACTCATGAGCCCCTGGACCACACCCGCTGGTCGCTCCGCTCACAAGGATACAAAATGTGCCCCCCCCCCCACCCAAATCCAAACAGTAACTGGAACAGGGCTTCTCATGTAGTAAACGGCGCGGCGGCGCTTACCGAATAGAAATTCCCGGGAATGACCCCACACCCGTGACGGGGGCACACCACTAAATACGTCTCCCATTGAAATACACGCGTTTCGGCCCTTTTTTAAGACCGTATTTTTACCCCACGTAACAATGATGGAAGTTTTTATTTCGCATGAATGTATTAGATATGTGTTGAATTTTATTTTAAACTTGATTTTTCTTGACCCATCTAGATGAAATTTTTCGCTACGGTCACCTAAACAGCGCCCTCACCATTTTAAACCGATATTTTCGCTACGCTGGTTCCCTGCGCTTATGGTCTTCCACACACACGGCCCGACACTAACCATAGGCGCAGGCGGGTGCTGTTTGTTTCGATACGTTGATTGGCTAATCAGAAATGACGTATTTCTGGGGTCAATCAAAACGTACCAAAACGTACTTCAGATACATGTACATAGCAACGGACTTGAACCCGGAAATAAATTGATCATTCATAAGAAACTAAACACGCCGATCAACTACAAATAGTAGCGATCATATTGTTAATAAATGTTATTATAATCTTATAATAGAAGATCAGCTAATGAGCCATCTTTTTCAGACAAGCCGGCAGTCGAGTCGTCAGCGATTCCAAACAAAACTCATCATAATCTCATGTAAGAAAATGTCGAATGATGAAGGCTTTAGACTAGCCTAGGGTAGAGTAGAGCCAGGCAAAAACATTAAAAAAGCGAAAAAAGTAAGCTTATAATATAAAATATTATATTATAAATTAGTACCTCAAGTCATACTTAGAAGTTAGAGTAATTTGGTCATCAGTTGGTTTTGTTCATCATAGGGCATCGGCCTACTCAGTCATAGGGTATTTTCCGTTTTCCGGGGTACATTACATGTAAATTGTAATGAAGGTAACCAACCTTTTTATGATGCAGCACTTGCATTATGACTAGCGCTCTCTAGTCTAGACTCTAGTCTTGCTAAACACACAGGCTAAATTGTAGTAATTTTGCAAAGTAATGTGCATTAGCCTTAGGCGACAAAAAAAAACCTGTTCCAAGTGACAAATGGACCTCATACAGGTCCCTTGCATGCTTGGGTTTGGGTCGGTGGTTAGTTTTTTCATTCAAAGTTGTTTTTTAAAAAATCAGGAATTTTCAAAATGTATTATGTGTTCCCCTTTACTAGCCTTTTTTTTTGTCCCCTGATGCTGCAATTTTGGTATTGTAGTTTAGGTGCATGGCACACATCAAACCGTACTGGGGTAAGGTACAACTTGACCTATATAATGTAGATACAAGTTAGGTGGTTCGATTCCATCACCAGTTATTGTATGTGCCTGCCTGTACCGACACTTGATACCTTGTTTATAGAACATAGCATTTAAATTTAAATTTAAGGAGAGCATGTGCGGTCTAGTAGATAGGACACAGGTCTCACAATACAAAGGTTGTGAGTTCGAGTCCCCGCTAGGTCCAACATGTCTGTATCCTTGGGCGAGGTACTCAGTCTCAATTGCCTTGTGGTTCGGAAGTCACATAGAAATGATCCTGTGTATCGGAAGAGCAAAAATCAGAGCACGTTAAAAGGTCACACATTCCTTCGTAAAGAGTAGGGATCATCCCGGTCTGTGGCCGGCTGTACACACATTGTCCCAAGGAAACAGGGGCCTTGGCGTTAATATCCTGACTTTAAATAAAAGGAAGATTGTAAATCTTGTCCCCGAGTGTTCTCAAATGCCCTTCACTTTCAATACTGATTTGTGGTACATTGATTGGGTACATGTTTGCCCAAACAAGAGTTGAAAAAAGTGGGTCGGTAGGTCGATTACCTTTTTTTCTTTCTTTTTTTCTTTTTGGCTTCAGACACATAGACGGGCAGTATTGATACAGTTATTAAAACTCCCTGAGCTGCCGAAAAATGGTTCTGTGAGCATGTCATGTGCGATCGCGATATGAAACGATTGCAGAATAAAATAAGAATGATTTGCGCCCGATATTTGCGACTTGTCGGACAATTATCGTGGCTGAAATAACAATTCCGCGATTTCACGGAACTATTTACAGAATCTGCGATTTAGCATGAAAAGCGTGAATCTTACCTGAATACCGTGATCACAGGAAACGCCTAAGCTTACACATAGTGAAGAAAAATACTATACAATTTGATTTTAATACACTTTAATGTTCTTTAAATTAAAACCCTAACCTTCTTACACTACGATTCACTACGGCAAAAAAACAATGTCCACACGCATGCATTCGAATCGATGATGTCATCAACCAAGCTGATATGTGTGTACGAAATCGCTGCCCGGGTGAGCGTTGGCAGGTTAGCTGATTGGTTACGGACGGCGTTGCGTGGTAATCGGAGTGTCCAGGGGTTTAATCCTAGGGGTTTCGCAGCGATTATTTGGTTTAAAAATCATATTTTGTCCCCTCCCCCAGTTTCCACACCGTAAAAACATAGCCTGGCCAGGGGCGTACCGCGGCATGTGAGCCAGGGGGGGCAGAAGTTTGTCGACCCGACAGTAAATTTTTGTAAAAGGTTGCCCCAAAATTTTTCCCAGTCAGTTTTGACCGGGATCACCAAACTAAATCTCTGGGAACCTGCCGGGATTCGATCCGGGGACCCTCCATTCTCAAGCCCCACGTCCCACCCACTAAGCCACGGCCCTCAACTACACATTCGCACAGTATACTGCGCTCACCATATAGGCTCGGTGGACTACGTCATCGAAAACCGGCTACGCATGCATTTGGAGAGGGACTTTGGAGATTAGCATTTTTTAGCACTCAGGGGGGTTAGGGTAAATAGAACACACAAAAAACATGTTGTAAAGTATTACATCATCTTGGATAAGTTAGCAATTATGAGATGTCGCATTTCATCATTATTTTGTAGGCCTTGTTATCAGCAACATCTTCAATTTAAAATAATGCACACAATTTAATGTTTTTGTATTACAATTTGTTCGGGCTTTTGACCTCCTTATTTCGAGGTCTGCTATGGGGAGCGAATTAGTTTTATGCTACCTATAATTATTATAGCTCTGACACAGGTGTTTGGTGAATGTCAAATAAAATACAATTATATACTCATCATTCAGTTAACTTCATGATGCATTCTGACTTCTCACTAAACTAGTATTATATCTTCAAGGAGATTTTTGAAATGGTTTTTAATATCAAAACAATCGGGCCGGGCGTCCTACCATATCTGAGAGATCTTTTTGCCCATAGCACAAGGATTTGTCATCGCCTAATGGTATCCAGTGTCAGTACAGGCACGCAAAACTTACTGGTGATGGAATCGAACCACCCAACCTGACCTACATAATAGGTCAAGCTGTACCTTACCCCAGTACGGTTTGATGTGTACCATGCACCTAGACTATAATACCAAGCAGACATTTTTTGCAGCATCAGGATTAGGGGACAAAAAAGGCTTAAAAAGGGAACACATACATTTTGGAAATTCATGATAATTTTAATAAATTATAAGGGAGTGTTCATAAATACCGGTACTTTGGTGGGGTTGGTTGGAAATTTTTAAGTCTCTGGAAAACAATTCTTGATCCCCCAAACACCAGTAATTTTTTTCTTGATCCCCCTTTTTATGTTGAGTTTTTCTTCTTCTTGATCCCCTCCTGTATGTCTAAGTTACCGAGCATTATTAGATTTGACCACGCACTAAGCATGTAACTGTAAAAATGGGTTTTTTTATGTGCAAAGTGCAGAAAAAGTGTGGACTTTTTTTTTTTTGCATGCGCGAAGCGTAAAAAAAAATTGGATGTTTTTTTTGTATCCCCTCTGTTACCGATAATTACAATTTTTTTGAGGGGCCCTCCATTTTTCCAACCCCCCAACCAAGGTATTTATGAACACTCCCTTATATTTGTTTCATATTCTTTGGTAGATTAGTATTACATGTAATTTACTTACATATTGTAACTCTTTCTTTCCACCTACCCTTTTTAAGCCTGGCACAAGCACTATGCTTGTACAAGCAATTTGCTTGTGCCTGGTCTCTAATTCATCACTCAAGTCAATGGTTCTCCCAATCAGTCCATTTAGCACGCCTTCAGTGTATTTCAATTAAGATGAAACTATAATGGGGTGGGTGGAAGTGCATTGGGGGTGAAACTGTAGTGGGCAGGGATAGCACTGGGTCCAAAATGTGAGAGGTCCCATGACATTTTTCAGGACCCCGTAGGACTTCAAAAAACAAATTTAAGGGGTCCCCCAAGAAATTGAGGGGTCCTGAAGTTTGGGTATTTAAAAAATTTACTTTTTTACGGGCAGTTTTAATGAATTTATATTGTGAGAAAAGGATGGATATGTAATTTACAGAATTTCTTAAGGTTTCCATTTCCACACATCTTCAAATTTAAGGGGTCCCTTCAATTTTGATCAGGACCCGCAAGTCTTTCCAATTTGAAACCTGACGCGTCACTATTAGAAAGTGAGAGGTCTAGGACGCGCAGATGCGTCAGAATGCGACCCCTGGTAGTGGGATGAAACGGTATTCCTAAATAAATTATTATTAATAGTTCAGTCGGTTCCAAATTGGCAAAACCTTTACAGCAGCAAATGAATTCAGAAGAGCGTCACGCATCATAAAACGCTGGCATGGTTTAATATGGCGCGCAATGGTGCAGTGTCATTGTATGCGTGACGCTTGCGTATGCCAAAATCGTGCTTATACGCTTGGATTACTTTTGCGCACGTATAGTTAAAAACCGAATATTTCTCGGCAATTTCAAACTGATTGAACTATTTATAGGACGAAACGGTTTTGGGATGAAACGTCTTGAACATGTATTTACGCCAGTGGTTCCCAACCTCTTGGTCATGACCCCTATTTGGGGTCGCGACCGTACTTTGTGTGGGGTCGCGGACTAGCCTAATTTAACAAAAATAAAATGCTTTTATAATGTTGTATCGTAGTAACACATGTGACTCTGTTCTGTGAGGGGTTGCGCTCTGATGCTGGTTTCTAGAATGGGGTCACCACCAGAAAAAGGTTGGGAACCACTGATTTATGTGTTCATTAGTCCATGCTACTATAATCAAAACAAAAAATTGTCAATCACAGAGTCATGATCCGAGCGCTCGCCATCATTAAAAACGTTGAGCGTGTCCTTGCATGCAGTGCATTCAAAAACAGTCACAACATGGCGTGGGGTCTTGCTGATTAGGGCTGCGATTGGTCAATTACCTATTTATTTACAAGTACATCACATCTTCCATTTTTACTGCGCCCTTGCCATTGCGAATGACGCGATTACGCACCAGTTGCATGGGACGCTGGGGAATCGTATACGCTGCGATCAGTCCGACAGTTACATTTTTACAAAATGCCACAAAATATTGTGGGGTTTTATTGAAATGCTGGGCATTTTTTTGCAATATAGGCCTAAATACAATCAGTTCCAAATTGGCGAGAAATATTCGGTTTATTACTTTATATCTATCCATGCGCAAAAAATAATCCAAGCGTAACAAGCAGGGTTGTAGCTAGCCACATTTTAGTGCCGGCTAAAATCGCACATATTTATCGCCACTTTCTGGCATTCTCAGCCATTTTGTGGTATTTGATGTACACATTTACTCAATTTTTGAGTCTTAGAGCTGGTTAATTTGCCTGAAATTGCTGTGAGTGCCGGTTGTTTAGCCTTAGCGACCGGCACCGACCAGTGTAGTTACATCCCTGATAACAAGCGCGATTTGGGCATAGCCTAGGCCAGGCCTATGCAAGCGTCATGCATACAATTGACACTGCACGCCATATTGTGCCATGCCAACGGCAACGTTTTCCGTGCGACGCTCTTCTGAAGTCATTCGCTGCTGAACAGGTTTCGCCAATTTGGAACTGACTGAACTATTATAATTTAATATAGGCTAGCCTGGCCCTGAGACTGAGTGATATTTAAATAATCCGATTCCATCCAATTGCAAATCTAGAAAATGTGTCCATTTAAAACGGCATCAGTTCTCGTAAATCAATGCTTATATCGGACTTTTTATAATTTTAAATAACAAAGGGGGTATCAAATTGTAGCTAATAGAAATACCTATCAGCTTACATAAATTATATCATCATAGGTCAAATACAATTAGAGTTAGGATACTTTCAATGAGTGCGAACTTTCTTTTTTTCAATTGTTTAGGGCCTAAAAATAAAAGCTTATTTGTTGGTAAGATTATACTTTTTTTTCGTATTCTTTGCCGGTATTGGTAGATTCGGTATACTAACTTGTTATATTGCAACACTTTTATCTACCTACCTAGGTTAATCTGAATTTTTACGGCTGATAAACTCAAATTTTCGTAGACAGTTTTGTGTCGTAATCGCCACACACACACCGCTTCGACTTATTTGTACTGAATTGTACATGCACAATTCATCCTGACGTCACACGGTAAGAGTTATAGACTCTTCATCAGAACCCAGGGGGTTACTTTTAGCATGTTTTGAGATGCTACATATGTCAAGCGTCACTATATAGTCTGTATAAGCGTGGGTTTGAAACTGGCCACAAAATGGTGGCACCCGCCTGTGGCCTTGGTTAGCGGAGATTTTTCCGGATCGGAGCAAAGGGCTTAGACTGGATCCTCCTGTCTTCCCGATTTTCCACACGGCCCCTGCGAGGGTGCTCAAATGTGAAGACTGGAAAAAATACAGTTCCACAAGTGTGCGCTGATTAACTCATGAATAATGAATGAGATCCCAAATATGGACATGATAAATTATTACATTATGAATATGCAATAGCTAGGAAGTAGATGAATCCCACGCTTCTACAGACTATAAATATCATATGTCCTCTTTGTAATAAAGAGACAGAGGATCTTAAACACTTCTTATTTTTATGTTCTGCTCTTAATGACATTAGAGTCGATGAGTATCGAAAATTAGAGATTAAACTCTTATCTCATGATCTTGAACCTTTCTGGAGCATATTTATTGCTAGCAATCTAACTATTAAAATGTGTTTTATGCTAGGTTTCTCTGATGAAACTCTCTCTGTAAGCGATGACTTTCCCTTACTACCAATATTTGATGTGTTTTGTAAGTCATATTTGAAACGTGCATGGGCTGCACGTACTGCTTTAATTAGCTCACTATGATTCTTGTTGCCATTTATAATTTTGTAAATTGTTTGTATATAATTTTCACTCTGTTTTTCATATTGTGTGTATGGACGCATTCGCCAAGTTGGCGGATGCCACTGTTCTGAAAGTGTATGTCCGAATAAATAAATAAATAAATAAATAAATATACAGTGACGCTTTACATATTCAGCATCAGAAAAATAACCCCCTGGGTTCTGATGAAGAGTCTATAACCTCTTATCGTGTGACGTCAGGATGAATTGTACAAATCAGTACAAATTAGCCGAAGCTGATGTGTGTGGCGTTTAATGACACAACATTTTATACGAAAATGTGAGTTTATCGGCCGTGAAAATTAGGTTTAACCAAGGTAGGTGGATACAAGAGTTGCAATATAACAAGGAAGTATACCGAATCTACCAATACCTACAAATAATACGAAAAAAGGTATAATCTTACCAAGAAATAAGCTTTTATTTTTAGGGCTTAAAAACAATTGCTAAAAAGAAAGTTCACACTCATTGGAAGGATCCTTACTCTAAATGTATTTGAGCTATGATGATATAATTTATGTAAGCTGATAGGTATTTCAATTAGCTACAATTTGATACCCCATTTGTTATTGAAGATTATAAAATGTCCGATATAAACAATGATTTACGAGAACTGATGCAGTTTCAAATGGACATATTTTTTAGATTTGCAATTGGAATCGGATTAATATCAGTATCAGCTCAGCCTCAGGGCCGGGCTAGCCTAGGCTATTATTATAGGCTATAATATTAATATAGGCCTAGTTCAGAATCAGTCCGTTCCAAAATAGCGAAACCTGTTCAGCAGCGAATGACTTTCAGAAGAGCGTTGCGCGGAAAAAACGCTGGCATGGCGCAATATGGCGTGCAGTGTCATTGTAATTTGTATTCATGAAGCTTGCGTAGGCCTATGCCCAAATCGCGCTTATACGCTTGGATTACTTTTGCGCACGGATATAAAGTAATAAACTGCATGCAAGGACACGCTCAACCTTGGTAATGATGGCGAGCGCTCGGATCATTTTGTTTTGATTTTAATAGTAGCACCTGAGACGAATATACCTGAAGGTATATTCGTCTCAGGTAGCATGGACTAATGAACGCGTAAAAACATGTTCAAGATGTTTCATCCCAAAACTGTTTCATCCTATAGTTCAATCGGTTCGGTTTTTATCTATACGCGCGCAAAGGTAATCAAGCATGTAAGCGCGATTTTGACAAACGCAAGCGTCACGCATTCAAAGACAGCGCCATTGCGCGCCATATTGAACCATGCCAGCGTTTTACGTGCGATGCTCTTCTGAATTCATTAGCTACTGTAAAGGTTTTGCCAATTTGGAACTGACTGAACTATAATATTTTCTAAGAATACTGCTTCATCCCACTACAGTTTCACCCCATTGCACTTCCACCCACCCCATTACAGTTTAATCTCAATTGAAATACACTGAAGGTGTATTGAATCATAGATCATGAATGGACTGATTGGGAGAACCATCGAATTGAGTGGTGAATTTTAATGCACAAGGGACGGTATACACTACCATAGACGCTTCCATTGAAACGCGTGTTAGACACCCAGTGTTCAAATGCTTCTCCTGGGGTCCCCCTCCATACTTGGGATATTCCTTTTTGTTGTAAAATATTCACATTTGAAGCAGCAATCAAAGTTTTGTAGGGACTTTAGTACCCCTTCACCCTGGCCGAAGGTTATGGTGGTGTGTAGGGCCTACCCACAAAGACGGTATTAAGACCAAAAGGGAATAGTGTTTGACCCAGTGTTTTCACTCACCCTATACAGAGGGTCAAATACCCTTCACTTTTGATTTTCACTTTTCAAAATTTTTCTCAAGAGTGAAAAAAGTTGCAAATTTCATTGTTTTACTGCCCAAAACACTGCGCGAACACACGTTTTGGCCATCATTTTGATTTTTCACTCTCGAGAAATAAACCCAGTGAAATTGCTGTAATGACCCCCGGGTTTGAACTAGTCTATTTGGCCATCACGAGACAGTGACGTAACAGCATATTCTACTAATTGCAGCACATAATGCGCGCGCCTACTCGCGGCGCTGAGGTATACACACAAGCGTTGAAAGGTGGAAGATACATACGTGTGCGTAAAAGCTGCACCTGTTAAGTTACGTCACTGATTGAACTATCCATTGCCGTATGGCGCCCTAGCACGAGGCTGCATCAACATCTTGCTCCAGCTTTTTGTCACCAAATCTCTGTGATTTTATATTTTCTCATCTCTATTTTGATGTCGGATGTTATTGTTAACCCACTGATCATTGTTGGACTATTTCAAACTATTTTTGTGCCGGATTTGTAAGTAATATGACATTTTCTATAACAACGTGTCTGATACTCTGAAAGTGCAATATAAGCTTAACTACAAGGGCTACATGCTGTATAGAAGCAACAACAGTAACTCTATGGTGACCTCGATTTCCGTGCTTGACTGATCATGCTCATCAGTTCTATTATCTCGACTTATTGTGCAATAGTATCACCAGTGCAGTGTTCTTATCAACATTTTTGTCTCCGTGCTCTGCTGATCAGATTCTATAGACACTAACAAAGAGAGCAATTATGTGTTTAACCTACACAAGAGAGGCAATTTTAAACATTGGTAAACAAAGTGTGTCTGGTGTTGCACCAAATATCTGGCGTATTTTAAAAGAACTGAAAATAGCAAAAACAACCCCTCGTGGCTGTAGAGCCGGACGGGAGAAGCAAAGGAAAATACAAACTCGTGTTTCAAATAGAATTGTCAAAACTAACAAGATCGCAAGGGGCGTCTGCCATGCTAATTTGACTAAAATATCGCTTGACACTGAAACAAAACGATGGTCCCTACCCAAAGTGTATCTGTGCAATCCGCGTTCTCTAAACAACAAATTTGATGAATTTGAGATTACAATCAAAGATCTTGATGTGGATATAGTTGGTATCTCCGAGTCATGGTTCTCTGAAGATAAGCCTATCGATCATTTTGAAATAGACAATTTTACACTCATTACCAAGTCACGCACCAAGAAGCGCGGAGGTGGTGTGGCAATCTATGCACGTGAAGACCTTAGGGTTCAGAGAGCTGATATTGTTGTCCCTGAAGACCTTGAAGTAGTCTGGCCTATTTATATAGATGTAATGTAGCGATCAAAAGTTCAAGCAATTTTAGCATTGCAATTTAAATGCTATGTTCTATACTACAGGTATCCAGTGTCGGTACAGGCACATACAATTATAACTGGTGATGGAATCGAACCACCTAACTTGATCTACATTATAGGTCAAGCTGTACCTTACCCCAGTACGGTTTGATGTGTACCATGCACCTAAACTACAATACCAAGCAGGGATAGCACTGGATCAAAAATGTGAGAGGTCCCATGACAATTTTCAGGACCCCGTAGGACTTCAAAAAACAAATTTAAGGGGTCCCCCAAGAAATTGAGGGGGTCCTGAAGTTTGGGTATTTGAAAATTTTAATTAATTTATATTGTGAGCAAAGGATGGATATGTAATTTATAGAATTTCTTAAGGTTTTCATTTCCATACATCGTCAAATTTAAGGGGTCCCTTCAATTTTGATCGGGACCCGCAAGTCTTTTTAATTTAAAACCTGACGCGTCACTATTTAAAAGTGAGAGGTCTAGGACGCGCAGACGCGTCAGAATGCGACTCCTGATACCAAGCAGAGATTTATCACAGCATCAGATCAGGGGACAAAAAAAAGGCTAAAGGGGAACACATACATTTCGAAAATTCCTGATTTTTTTAAAAACCAACCGTAGCAAAAACCAACCACCAACCCTTCCTGTGAGGTCCATTTGTCATTTGGAACAGGGTTTTTTTGTCGCCTAGCCCTAATGCACAATACACATGCAAAATTAAAACATGTATTGTAGTCCTATTATTATTATTGAATTTGAACTTTTTTAAAGTATCGAGTAATGATAAATCAATCCCCTTCTGTTTTACTTTGGCCATCTAGGCTACACAGACAGGCTTGCCCGCAGCCCTCAAATTAAGAAATGAAAAGGGCATGGCAATTTCAGGCAATTTGAAAGGGGCACAAGGCATTTATGTACTTTTCAATAGAGTAAAAACAGCCAGAAGTTGAGGGCATCGAGGCAACTAGGTGGGGCAACGACGGCAGTTGCCTTCTGTGCCTTCGGTTAATTTGAGGGCTGCAGTTGCCCGATCAAATATCGTATTCAACATAGGCCTAGGCCTAAGGCTAATGAAAGTTGATTCCATGTTTCCTGTAACATTTGGTTCAAACCATAATGAGGTAGGCCTAACTTGTTCATTATTCATTATTCTCATTATTTTGCAGCAGTTCATTAATATTTACAAAATAACGACCATTTCAGGTGATCATCGAAGTCGATTTCTATTTTTAAAATTTAGGTTCCATTTGATTCAGAATGTAGGCCTAGGCCTAGGCCTAGACCTAAAACAAAATGCGATGTTCGATGAAGGAAATTAAGAAAAACACCGAAAAACTTCAACAATATCTCAAAAACTGCGGAAAAAATGGAAAATATCAAATAATGAATGATTTTGCTATTTTGGCATTCATAACGCGTCGAAAAATCCAAACGCGGGCGGGTACAGGAAACATGGAATCGACTTTCTTCTTCTTCTTCGTTGATACAGTTCAACTCTCCTGGTGGAGTAATGCGAACCGGTGATGTGTGTGCGCTTTGTTATGTAGGTTGCTACTTAAACTTTGAAGTGCTTTGTGACTTGGTTTTTGAAGGGTAGGCCTAGTATTATAGCTAGTTCTTTAATCAGCCTAATCATGATCATAGCTGACACTGAACAGCTAGGCCTACCCATAAGTCCATGGCCTACCTACCTGTATTTTCAAATTGCACAATTTTGAAGAGTGCGATCGGCGTTCGGACCCGGTTCCAATTTGAATTAATTCATTAATTAAGCTAAGCCTTTAATAATATTATTAGTAGGCTAATTCTAATATTATGTTGTAAGTTTATTATTATTAATATTTATATTATAAATAAGCTTAAATTTAAACTGTTCATGATTTTGTGTGTTCGGCACCATGGACTTATTATAGGCCTAAGTCCATGTCGGCACAATCTGTTTTTATTTCAAACCTTCACCAGTTGGAACAGCAACAAATACGTCTTTCTTGTCCATAACCATGTTGATGGCCCTTATCTGGAATGGGCGAAGAGTGACGCCGAACCTTCGATTACAAAATCGCTCCATATTTTGCTCTTTTAATTCTGTTTACAATCTGTCAAGTTGCTGTCAAAAATCAATCAAACTACGCGTCAAAATGTGTCAAAACAATGAAAGTGCCGGCCGTCCCGCCTTTATCTTCCGATTGCATATTCAACACTTTATTTATTATTCACTCCATAAAAACGCTTTGCGCATGCGCAGTATTGGTATGAATATTCATATATGCAAACTACTCGTGGAATTCCACGAGTAGATGCACACTTTTTGGACGTACCATTTTCGGTAAGTGTTCGATGTAATTCACCTATAAGTTAAAATATGGCGGATCTATAAATATTCATATACTAAGCGTTGTACATAATATGCATTATTCATCATACATCATACATACATCATACATATGCATGGTTATGATTCGCTATGCCATATGTATGCCTCACTACACTGTATACTATGCATTACTATGCCCCCTATTATACCTCCCTGTTCCCTGCCATGCCCGACCATATCTTCCTATGCCTACCTATGTCTGACCATACCTCCCTATGCCTCCCTGTTCCTTGCTATGCCTCCTATACCTCCCTGTTCCCTGCCATGCCCGACCATATCTCCCTATGCCTTCCTGTACCTTGCTATGCCCCCTATACCTCCTCGTTCCCGGCCATGCCCGACCATACCTCCCTATGCCTACATATGTTTGACCATACCTCCCTATGCCTCCCTGTTCCTTGCTATGCCCCCTATACCTCCCTGTTCCCTGCCATGCCCGACCATACCTCCCTATGCCTTCCTGTACCTTGCTATGCCCCCTATACCTCCCTGTTCCCTGCCATGCCCGACCATATCTCCCTATGCCTTCCTGTACCTTGCTATGCCCCCTATACCTCCCTGTTCCCTGCCATGCCCGACCATATCTCCCTATGCCTACCTATGTCTGACCATACCTCCCTATGCCTCCCTGTTCCTTGCTATGCCCCCTATACCTCCCTGTTCCCTGCCATGCCCGACCATACCTCCCTATGCCTTCCTGTACCTTGCTATGCCCCCTATACCTCCCTGTTCCCTGCCATGCCCCCTATACCTCCTCGTTCCCGGCCATGCCCGACCATACCTCCCTATGCCTACATATGTTTGACCATACCTCCCTATGCCTCCCTGTTCCTTGCTATGCCCCCTATACCTCCCTGTTCCCTGCCATGCCCGACCATACCTCCCTATGCCTACATATGTTTGACCATACCTCCCTATGCCTCCCTGTTCCTTGCTATGCCCCCTATACCTCCCTGTTCCCTGCCATGCCCGACCATATCTTCCTATGCCTACCTATGTCTGACCATACCTCCCTATGCCTCCCTGTTCCTTGCTATGCCTCCTATACCTCCCTGTTCCCTGCCATGCCCGACCATATCTCCCTATGCCTTCCTGTACCTTGCTATGCCCCCTATACCTCCTCGTTCCCGGCCATGCCCGACCATACCTCCCTATGCCTACATATGTTTGACCATACCTCCCTATGCCTCCCTGTTCCTTGCTATGCCCCCTATACCTCCCTGTTCCCTGCCATGCCCGACCATACCTCCCTATGCCTTCCTGTACCTTGCTATGCCCCCTATACCTCCCTGTTCCCTGCCATGCCCGACCATATCTCCCTATGCCTTCCTGTACCTTGCTATGCCCCCTATACCTCCCTGTTCCCTGCCATGCCCGACCATATCTCCCTATGCCTACCTATGTCTGACCATACCTCCCTATGCCTCCCTGTTCCTTGCTATGCCCCCTATACCTCCCTGTTCCCTGCCATGCCCGACCATACCTCCCTATGCCTTCCTGTACCTTGCTATGCCCCCTATACCTCCCTGTTCCCTGCCATGCCCCCTATACCTCCTCGTTCCCGGCCATGCCCGACCATACCTCCCTATGCCTACATATGTTTGACCATACCTCCCTATGCCTCCCTGTTCCTTGCTATGCCCCCTATACCTCCCTGTTCCCTGCCATGCCCGACCATACCTCCCTATGCCTACATATGTTTGACCATACCTCCCTATGCCTCCCTGTTCCTTGCTATGCCCCCTATACCTCCCTGTTCCCTGCCATGCCCGACCATATCTTCCTATGCCTACCTATGTCTGACCATACCTCCCTATGCCTCCCTGTTCCTTGCTATGCCTCCTATACCTCCCTGTTCCCTGCCATGCCCGACCATATCTCCCTATGCCTTCCTGTACCTTGCTATGCCCCCTATACCTCCTCGTTCCCGGCCATGCCCGACCATACCTCCCTATGCCTACATATGTTTGACCATACCTCCCTATGCCTCCCTGTTCCTTGCTATGCCCCCTATACCTCCCTGTTCCCTGCCATGCCCGACCATACCTCCCTATGCCTTCCTGTACCTTGCTATGCCCCCTATACCTCCCTGTTCCCTGCCATGCCCGACCATATCTCCCTATGCCTTCCTGTACCTTGCTATGCCCCCTATACCTCCCTGTTCCCTGCCATGCCCGACCATATCTCCCTATGCCTACCTATGTCTGACCATACCTCCCTATGCCTCCCTGTTCCTTGCTATGCCCCCTATACCTCCCTGTTCCCTGCCATGCCCGACCATACCTCCCTATGCCTTCCTGTACCTTGCTATGCCCCCTATACCTCCCTGTTCCCTGCCATGCCCCCTATACCTCCTCGTTCCCGGCCATGCCCGACCATACCTCCCTATGCCTACATATGTTTGACCATACCTCCCTATGCCTCCCTGTTCCTTGCTATGCCCCCTATACCTCCCTGTTCCCTGCCATGCCCGACCATACCTCCCTATGCCTTCCTGTACCTTGCTATGCCCCCTATACCTCCCTGTTCCCTGCCATGCCCGACCATATCTCCCTATGCCTACCTATGTCTGACCATACCTCCCTATGCCTCCCTGTTCCTTGCTATGCCCCCTATACCTCCCTGTTCCCTGCCATGCCCGACCATATCTCCCTATGCCTTCCTGTACCTTGCTATGCCCCCTATACCTCCCTGTTCCCTGCCATGCCCGACCATATCTCCCTATGCCTACCTATGTCTGACCATACCTCCCTATGCCTCCCTGTTCCTTGATATGCCCCCTATACCTACCTGTTCCCTGCCATGCCCGACCATATCTCCCTATGCCTACCTATGTCTGACCATACCTCCCTATGCCTCCCTGTTCCTTGCTATGCCCCCTATACCTCCTCGTTCCCGGCCATGCCCGACCATACCTCCCTATGCCTACATATGTTTGACCATACCTCCCTATGCCTCCCTGTTCCTTGCTATGCCCCCTATACCTCCCTGTTCCCTGCCATGCCCGACCATACCTCCCTATGCCTTCCTGTACCTTGCTATGCCCCCTATACCTCCCTGTTCCCTGCCATGCCCGACCATATCTCCCTATGCCTACCTATGTCTGACCATACCTCCCTATGCCTCCCTGTTCCTTGCTATGCCCCCTATACCTCCCTGTTCCCTGCCATGCCCGACCATATCTCCCTATGCATTCCTGTACCTTGCTATGCCCCCTATACCTCCCTGTTCCCTGCCATGCCCGACCATATCTCCCTATGCCTACCTATGTCTGACCATACCTCCCTATGCCTCCCTGTTCCTTGCTATGCCCCCTATACCTACCTGTTCCCTGCCATGCCCGACCATATCTCCCTATGCCTACCTATGTCTGACCATACCTCCCTATGCCTCCCTGTTCCTTGCTATGCCCCCTATACCTCCCTGTTCCCTGCCATGCCCGACCATATCTCCCTATGCCTTCCTGTACCTTGCTATGCCCCCTATACCTCCCTATTCCCTGCCATGCCCGACCATATCTCCCTATGCCTACCTATGTCTGACCATACCTCCCTATGCCTCCCTGTTCCTTGCTATGCCCCCTATACCTCCTCGTTCCCGGCCATGCCCGACCATACCTCCCTATGCCTACATATGTTTGACCATACCTCCCTATGCCTCCCTGTTCCTTGCTATGCCCCCAATACCTCCCTGTTCCCTGTCATGCCCGACCATACCTCCCTATGCCTTCCTGTACCTTGCTATGCCCCCTATACCTCCCTGTTCCCTGCCATGCCCGACCATATCTCCCTATGCCTACCTATGTCTGACCATACCTCCCTATGCCTCCCTGTTCCTTGCTATGCCCCCTATACCTCCCTGTTCCCTGCCATGCCCGACCATATCTCCCTATGCCTTCCTGTACCTTGCTATGCCCCCTATACCTCCCTGTTCCCTGCCATGCCCGACCATATCTCCCTATGCCTACCTATGTCTGACCATACCTCCCTATGCCTCCCTGTTCCTTGCTATGCCCCCTATACCTACCTGTTCCCTGCCATGCCCGACCATATCTCCCTATGCCTACCTATGTCTGACCATACCTCCCAATGCCTCCCTGTTCCTTGCTATGCCCCCTATACCTCCCTGTTCCCTGCCATGCCCGACCATATCTCCCTATGCCTTCCTGTACCTTGCTATGCCCCCTATACCTCCCTGTTCCCTGCCATGCCCGACCATATCTCCCTATGCCTACCTATGTCTGACCATACCTCCCTATGCCTCCCTGTTCCTTGCTATGCCCCCTATACCTCCTCGTTCCCGGCCATGCCCGACCATACCTCCCTATGCCTACATATGTTTGACCATACCTCCCTATGCCTCCCTGTTCCTTGCTATGCCCCCTATACCTCCCTGTTCCCTGCTATGCCCGACCATACCTCCCTATGCCTTCCTGTACCTTGCTATGCCCCCTATACCTCCCTGTTCCCTGCCATGCCCGACCATATCTCCCTATGCCTACCTATGTCTGACCATACCTCCCTATGCCTCCCTGTTCCTTGCTATGCCCCCTATACCTCCCTGTTCCCTGCCATGCCCGACCATATCTCCCTATGCCTTCCTGTACCTTGATATGCCCCCTATACCTCCCTGTTCCCTGCCATGCCCGACCATATCTCCCTATGCCTACCTATGTCTGACCATACCTCCCTATGCCTCCCTGTTCCTTGCTATGCCCCCTATACCTCCCTGTTCCCTGCCATGCCCGACCATATCTCCCTATGCCTTCCTGTACCTTGCTATGCCCCCTATACCTCCCTGTTCCCTGCCATGCCCGACCATATCTCCCTATGCCTACCTATGTCTGACCATACCTCCCTATGCCTCCCTGTTCCCTGCCATGCCCGACCATATCTCCCTATGCCTTCCTGTACCTTGCTATGCCCCCTATACCTCCTCGTTCCCGGCCATGCCCGACCATACCTCCCTATGCCTACATATGTTTGACCATACCTCCCTATGCCCCCCTGTTCCTTGCTATGCCCCCTATACCTCCCTGTTCCCTGCCATGCCCGACCATATCTCCCTATGCCTTCCTGTACCTTGCTATGCCCCCTATACCTCCCTGTTCCCTGCCATGCCCGACCATATCTCCCTATGCCTACCTATGTCTGACCATACCTCCCTATGCCTCCCTGTTCCCTGCCATGCCCGACCATATCTCCCTATGCCTTCCTGTACCTTGCTATGCCCCCTATACCTCCCTGTTCCCTGCCATGCCCGACCATATCTCCCTATGCCTACCTATGTCTGACCATACCTCCCTATGCCTCCCTGTTCCTTGCTATGCCCCCTATACCTCCCTGTTCCCTGCCATGCCCGACCATATCTCCCTATGCCTTCCTGTACCTTGCTATGCCCCCTATACCTCCCTGTTCCCTGCCATGCCCGACCATATCTCCCTATGCCTACCTATGTCTGACCATACCTCCCTATGCCTCCCTGTTCATTGCTATGCCCCCTATACCAACCTGTTCCCTGCCATGCCCGACCATATCTCCCTATGCCTACCTATGTCTGACCATACCTCCCAATGCCTCCCTGTTCCTTGCTATGCCCCCTATACCTCCCTGTTCCCTGCCATGCCCGACCATATCTCCCTATGCCTTCCTGTACCTTGCTATGCCCCCTATACCTCCCTGTTCCCTGCCATGCCCGACCATATCTCCCTATGCCTACCTATGTCTGACCATACCTCCCTATGCCTCCCTGTTCCTTGCTATGCCCCCTATACCTCCTCGTTCCCGGCCATGCCCGACCATACCTCCCTATGCCTACATATGTTTGACCATACCTCCCTATGCTTCCCTGTTCCTTGCTATGCCCCCTATACCTCCCTGTTCCCTGCCATGCCCGACCATACCTCCCTATGCCTTCCTGTACCTTGCTATGCCCCCTATACCTCCCTGTTCCCTGCCATGCCCGACCATATCTCCCTATGCCTACCTATGTCTGACCATACCTCCCTATGCCTCCCTGTTCCTTGCTATGCCCCCTATACCTCCCTGTTCCCTGCCATGCCCGACCATATCTCCCTATGCCTTCCTGTACCTTGCTATGCCCCCTATACCTTCCTGTTCCCTGCCATGCCCGACCATATCTCCCTATGCCTACCTATGTCTGACCATACCTCCCTATGCCTCCCTGTTCCTTGCTATGCCCCCTATACCTACCTGTTCCCTGCCATGCCCGACCATATCTCCCTATGCCTACCTATGTCTGACCATACCTCCCTATGCCTCCCTGTTCCTTGCTATGCCCCCTATACCTCCCTGTTCCCTGCCATGCCCGACCATATCTCCCTATGCCTTCCTGTACCTTGCTATGCCCCCTATACCTCCCTGTTCCCTGCCATGCCCGACCATATCTCCCTATGCCTTCCTGTACCTTGCTATGCCCCCTATACCTCCTCGTTCCCGGCCATGCCCGACCATACCTCCCTATGCCTACATATGTTTGACCATACCTCCCTATGCCTCCCTGTTCCTTGCTATGCCCCTATACCTCCCTGTTCCCTGCCATGCCCGACCATATCTCCCTATGCCTTCCTGTACCTTGCTATGCCCCCTATACCTCCCTGTTCCCTGCCATGCCCGACCATATCTCCCTATGCCTACCTATGTCTGACCATACCTCCCTATGCCTCCCTGTTCCCTGCCATGCCCGACCATATCTCCCTATGCCTTCCTGTACCTTGCTATGCCCCCTATACCTCCCTGTTCCCTGCCATGCCCGACCATATCTCCCTATGCCTACCTATGTCTGACCATACCTCCCTATGCCTCCCTGTTCCTTGCTATGCCCCCTATACCTACCTGTTCCCTGCCATGCCCGACCATATCTCCCTATGCCTACCTATGTCTGACCATACCTCCCTATGCCTCCCTGTTCCTTGCTATGCCCCCTATACCTCCTCGTTCCCGGCCATGCCCGACCATACCTCCCTATGCCTACATATGTTTGACCATACCTCCCTATGCCTCCCTGTTCCTTGCTATGCCCCCTATACCTCCCTGTTCCCTGCCATGCCCGACCATACCTCCCTATGCCTTCCTGTACCTTGCTATGCCCCCTATACCTCCCTGTTCCCTGCCATGCCCGACCATATCTGCCTATGCCTACCTATGTCTGACCATACCTCCCTATGCCTCCCTGTTCCTTGCTATGCCCCCTATACCTCCCTGTTCCCTGCCATGCCCGACCATATCTCCCTATGCCTTCCTGTACCTTGCTATGCCCCCTATACCTCCCTGTTCCCTGCCATGCCCGACCATATCTCCCTATGCCTACCTATGTCTGACCATACCTCCCTATGCCTCCCTGTTCCTTGCTATGCCCCCTATACCTACCTGTTCCCTGCCATGCCCGACCATATCTCCCTATGCCTACCTATGTCTGACCATACCTCCCTATGCCTCCCTGTAGTAATTACTTCTCTCTCTTGTCTATATCATATTTAATATTGTACCTTGTATTTTTGTGTATTTTACTCTTATTCTTTTGGATGCACCACCTTCTGGTGGGTGCCGCTGTTTTGAAAGTGTTTTCCGAATAAATAAATAAATAAATAAATAAATATGGTAGGGCCAGTGAGTGACCTACACAACACATCCCCATATTACACGCTGTCAAAGTCCAATGATTATTGATAATGGATTTAATGATTTAATGTATAGCCAATCAATTTCTGTATGAACTTGCTTTGTGGTTTTTGTACAGCGGGACTGTAATTTTTAATCATTTCTCATGTTTTTAATATTGTGTATAATGTGTAACTTAAGACAATTTGCTTTTATCATGTTAATCATAGTTGACTGCAGTGACCAAATCTTTGTTGTTTTGCTCTTATATTTTTGGTTCATCTGCAGTCAGCTACGATGTTTTTGTAAAGCGCTTAAAAAAATTATCTGTTGTTGTTATGCGCTCAAAAATATCTTTTATTATTATTAAATAATATATAGACTCGGAGAAACTGGCGAGAATGAAATTAACAAAGACCTTATGTTAATATAGTCATTTTCCACTTCATACCAAGTCAAAAGATGTAAGGGGGTCAAAATGAACTTATAAGGGGTTGTTTTAAAATGACTTTTTAATAGAAGTCAAATATGACTTCATTCATATAGTTATTTTTAATTTATACGAAATCAAAATATAAAGATAAACCCCGTATGCAGTCATATTTGACTTATTAAGGGTCATATGACTTACTAAGGGGTCATTTGAAAATGACTACAGAAAGTAGTCAAATTTGGACTACCTATTTTTAAGTGTGTATACTTGCGCATCTTTAAAAAAGAATCCGGCATAACATTTCAATCTAGTTTCTTTTGCTATGAAGCAAAACGTGTAAAAAAACTCCGTATTTCCCATAGACCTCTATGTTTTTTTAAAATTATTCTCGTGTAAAAAAAAGTCGGTGACCCCTATTTTTGATTTTAGAAATGAGTTGCACATCGATTGAACTTCATTTATACGTAATATTAGCTAAAAATTTCAATAGGTTCTAACGTGCACCTTAATCGATTGTGACAACTTCCACTTCAGAAAACTCGGTAAGCAATGTTAAGCATCCGGTTTAAATCAATTTCAAATTATATGAAGTATCATGGAACTATCAAACCATTTTTTTTCTTACCAGGATAAGCGCACTCATGCTAAAAATCTTTCAAATGATTTGAAGTATCAAAGCAAATTACATATTGAATTTGGTAATTGGGATATTGATTCTTAAAATAGTCCCGATACAATTTGGTATTCTTGGAACTAATAAGGTATTATCAAGTGCAACTGATGGCCTGGGCACAGAAAAGGGAAATTATAACTCTTAGTTTAAAAAAGGATATTATATTGATTCTGCCATTAAGACCGTAAATTTGCTGCTAATGAACACAGGAGGAGGGCAAAAAGAAAACTGATATAGATTTAAGTCATGATCTATAGAAATCTTACCAGGATAAAATCTTGTGAAAAGTATACATTACCATTAGAGTACAAAGTGAGTAAATGGACCCCTGATAATAATGGCACCTGTCAATTATGTAATAATGGTAGTGAGGATACAAAACACTTTCTTTTCACTTGCATGTCACTTAATGCTATTTATTTATTTATTTATTTATTCGGAAAACACTTTCAAAACAGCGGCACCCACCCGAAGGTGGTGCATCCAAAAGAATAAGAGTAAAATACACAAAAATACACAAATACAAGGTACAGTATTAAATATGATATAGACAAGAGAGAGAAGTAATTACAAAATAAACATACAATCATCAATATAAAATCATACACGGGAATGGGCTCATAAAGTCATATGAAACCTTACGTGGAGTGTGTATGCTGATTAGTTAATATTATTATTATTATTATTATTGTTACTTAACAGCGCTGTCCTACACGACCATGCACGTTTTAAATAGGATTTACAGAAAGTATCAAATTGTTTTTCGATCAATGTATCATCATATGAGTATTTACTCACCATGGGGGTGACATTCAAACAAGTATTACCTAAGATTAAGCAAAGTTGTGTATTATTATCACTAACACTGAAGAAATTCCATACATATGAAAGATCTGCACGGCGAAGATTTAATTTTAAGTTATGGAGCTCATTGTCACGGATTGCATGTAAAGACTTACATGAGAGCATAAAATGATTAATATCTTCACAACCACTTTTACAAAGTAAGCACATACCGTCATTATTAACTTCCCAAGAACTTAGCTTGCCATTCAGGGGAAGCGTGTTAGAACGCGCTTTGAACTTCAAGCTTGCCCCGTAAAAATCAAGCTTGTCCTTCAAATAACTTTCCAAATATGGATGTGTTTTGAACTGAACATACAATTTTAAAGACGATTTATCACATACATTTTGATACCATCTATCATAATTTTGTTGAGCACTTATTTTCTTAAACACTTGGACCCATCTGGGGTTATTGGGTTGTATGCATGAAAAGTTGAAGTCCATACCGTGATCACATAAGATATATTTGATTGAGTCAAGCCATTTCCATCTTAATTGAGTACCATAGTCATGAATAATAAACATTGCATTTAGTAATAATTTAGGCCATCTGTGAGGGCCCATATTATGTAGACGTGAATAATAATTAACTTTAATCCTATTATGGGTTGACTCAAGGGTGTCCCATCCTAAATCGCCCAAGAGTGACATTGACGGTGTATTACGTGGTGCCTTTAGAATTGATCTCGCCATTTGAAATTGAAGAGATTCAAGTTTTTTGTAGTCGCTAGCACTATAATTAGTAATCGCGCATGCGTAATTTATAGATGGTAGTGCCAGTGATCTCCACAATACATCCCCATAGTACACCCTGTCAAAGTCCCCATGATTATTGATAATTGATTTAATGTATCCAATCAATTTGTTACCTTTACAAATAACTTCATTGACGTGCGTGTGATCTGACAGATTCCTAGTGATATGAATGCCTAAATATTTATAGCTAACAACCTCTTTAATGACGTCATCCCCTAATTTCCATACTTTATTTTTGTTGATTTGTTTACCAACAATTAGGACATTAGATTTTGTGTGGTTAAATTTAAGTTTCCACCTCTTTGAGAACTCGGTAGCAATGCTAAGCATGCGGTTTAAATCAATTTCATTCTCAGCAATTAATACTAATGAATATAACAATCTAGAAAAGGCTCTAATTGACTTAAATGGTATTGATGTATGGGTGCTATTTATCTCTAGCGATCTTGATGTAAAATATAAATTAATGCTAGGTAGTACATACACCACATTTTGTAATATAAGCAATGTTAACGACTTTTATCATGTATTTGACAAATTTTGTAAGACCTTCTCCAAGCGTGCATGGAAGGCACGATTATTGACGAAATGCGCAAACAATGACGATTTAATTTAATATATTTGTTCATGTATATACATGTAGTGCCATTTTCCACGTGTGCCTGACATAATTTCAGATCAATTTTGTATGATAGACTGTGTGTCTGTTTATAATATGTATCTATCTCATGGTAAAACTTTGTAATTTGTGTATATAATTGTGTATTAATCTTGTAATTTTCTGTATATGAACGCACCGTCGGGTAGACGGGTGCCGCTGTTTTAAAAGCGTATGTTCAAATAAATAAATAAATATAATTGAGGAATGCGTGTCAATAAATCTTTTGGTATTGCCAAACAAGGGGTCCTGTTTGTCAATATTTTTGGAAAGTTCTCAAAGGGGGTGGTAGAAGTCTTAATCTATTTCTTGAACAGGGTGTCTACAATATGTTGGGTAAACACGTACACGTAGTTTTTCTTTCAAACACACTGTATTGTTGTGTCCTAACAAAGTCATTTTTTTCAAAAATACCTACATCTCATTGTAAACAGCCATTGAAATTGTTGTTTTGTTGCAAAAGGGCCTGTATCCAGAATTATATCGGGATACAGGCCCTTTTGCAACAAAACAACAACTTCAATGGCTGTTTACAATGAGATGTAGGTATTTTTGAAAAAAATGACTTTATTTCCTTGAAACATATGATTGTGACCTATACATTTCAATATCAAACTTATTTATTTTCAATGATTAAAATAAATGATTTTTTGTGTGTGGTATTTTTTCTTTATGTACAAACAGATGGAGTTTTGTTGCAAAAGGGCCTACATCCACATTTTCAAAAAATGTAAACATGATTTAAAAAAAAATTAAAACTAGCACATTTAAAATTTATATCAATTTCAATTAGTATGTAGTGTACCTCTTTCATAATCCATTCAGTTTTTCAATTGCTCAACTTGAATATTTAGAAACAGTTTTTTGACTTTTTCTCAATAAGAGCCAAAGTGGATGTAGGCCCTTTTGCAAAATACCTCTTCATATATAACGTTTATTTCAAGCTGGTTTGTGTTTGCTAGTGTTTATTTCGTTTGCATATGGTCAGATTTTTATATCCAAAGTATCTGTTTTATAATAATAATAATACATGGGATTTATAAAACGCCTTACGATGTAAACAGCCACAAGGCGCTGCACAGAAAGATTTTAAAAACTACAAAAATATCATTAAAACTACAACAAGACATATGCTAAAATTATACAATCAATATTACTAATACCCAGTTACATACTAAAAATAAATCAAAAACCAGATACTAGTTGTCAATACAAATATAGAACATAGTAAAATACATTATAAGAAGAATAAATTTAACGGTCGGAAACACGAAATATACACAATCAGTATTACTACCACACATTATTGACCAGCAAACAACGTGGCAAATTCAGATAAAAGACATTATTAAAAAATATATTATACACAATTAAATATTTTTGTATTTTTAAGAAATTGCACATCATAAATAGTATATAGTTTATATAGTTTTGTTTGATATATTAAAAAAAAAATCAGTATCGTTTTGTGTTTTGTTTATGTTATTTTGATATATGAATTTTTTTTTGATGATTCATTCAAAAACAACATGTAAAACAAAAAATTGATATACAGAAAAAGAGTAAAACACCAATCTATATACAAAAAACAATGTTAATTTTGAAACAAAACGTAAAACACACATTGATATACAAAAACAATGTTAATTTTGAAACAACGCGTAAAACACATATTGATATACAAAAACAAACATGTAAATCACAAATTGATATAAAACAAACAAACATGTAAAACACAATTTGATATACAAAAACAATGCAAACGGCGTGCCATATAATATCATGGTCAAATATAGGTAGGCATAGGGAGATATGGTCGAGCACATCCCTTACAAATTAAAAATTTGGCAGACGTGATAGCAACCGCCCTCTGTTGTTTTGTTTTGATATTCACAGAATTACTTAGCTGTGATGAATGGTGGCGCAAATCATGAAAGAAAATACATCACAGACGATAGCGGCCACGAGCCACATTTAACCAACTCCAACGGTTTTGGATTGGAAAAAACCCTTCTAACCTATGATTAAATGTTCAAAATTATAACATTGACTTGACTAATACTTGACTCATGGCGGATGATTTTTCCGAACCACAATGCCTCTCCAGATCTTCCTTTTCAAACATAACTGTCGTGATTTCTTCCACCTGCAGTCCTGTATCACGTTTCAGTATGTCAATCAGGGTTGGAACTTCGGATTTTTTTTCCAACTAGCCAGTCGGGCAGGTCACTAACAGCTGCAGCCAAAGGTCTTTTATCATAATATTTTGCAGCAAACAATTAAGAGCAAGACTACTTTTAAATGATTACAATTACATGTCTTTGTCTTCATTGTACGATGTTCCACTGTAACCCTAGCCCGTAACAGCTCCTCGTATTCATCATGATCATCAATCCAATACTCTCTTTAATCTCTTATCAACCTGATCTCCTCTTTCATCATGACACAGTCATCTGATGATGAAATTACCTTGAACTTACAGTTACTTATACTTTGAGGTTAAAAAATGTTACCCGCCAGTCGAACGGGTGCATGCCTTTGCATCTTCACCCAAGACTAGCGGGACGCCCGTCCTTCGGACGGGCTCTCCCGCTAGGGAGTAGGGCCTACCAGATAGAACACCTACAAAATGAAACAACACATAAGTGTTGGCAAATTTATGACGAAACACATAGGAATAGAACAATATTTAAAACATTTTTGTTTTAATTCAAAAGTTTTCAAATTTTAATTAAAAGACCCCCGTCCGCCCACGCCCCGTGGGCGGGCCTTTCAACTCCAAGGCCTTAACCTTAACCATCTCCCGTAGCCCGCCAATCACTCCCCCGCCCTGCCCCGCCCGTGGCATATCCGTTACGCAATTTAGCACAGGAGGCATAGCATAGTACCGGAAAAGAGAGGTATGGTCGGGCATGGCCGGGAATGGTGAGGCATGGGAGGCATAGGCAGATATAGGTAGCCATAGGGAGATATGGTCGGGCACGGCCCGGAACGGGGAGGCATAGGAGGCATAGTCAGACATAGCATAGGGAGATATGGTCGGGCATGGCAGGGAACGGCGAGGTATAGCAGGCATAGCAAGCTACAGGAAGGCATAGGAAGTATGGTCAGACATATGTATGCATAGGGAGATATGTTCGGGCATGGCAGGGAACGGCTAGGTATAGGAGGCATAGCAATGTACATAAAGGCATAGGGAGGTAAGGTCAAACATAGGTAGGCATAGGGAGATATGGTCGGGCATGGCTGGGTATAGGAGGCATAGCAATGTACAGGTAGGCATAGGGAGATATGGTCGGGCATGGCAGGGAACAGGGAGGTATAGGAGGCATAGCAAGGAACAGAGAGGCATAGGGAGGTATGGTCAGACAAAGGTAGGCATAGGGAGATATGGTCGGGCATGGCAGGGAACAGGAAGGTATAGGGGGCATAGCAAGGTACAGGAAGGCATAGGGAGATATGGTCGGGCATGGCAGGGAACAGGGAGGCATAGGGAGGTATGGTCAGGCATAGGTAGGCATAGGGAGATATGGTCGGGCATGGCAGGGAACAGGGAGGTATAGGGGGCATAGCAAGGTACAGGAAGGCATAGGGAGATATGGTCGGGCATGGCAGGGAACAGGGAGGTATAGGGGGCATAGCAAGGAACAGGGAGGCATAGGGAGGTATGGTCAAACATATGTAGGCATAGGGAGGTATGGTCGGGCATGGCCGGGAACGAGGAGGTATAGGGGGCATAGCAAGGTACAGGAAGGCATAGGGAGATATGGTCGGGCATGGCAGGGAACAGGGAGGCATAGGGAGGTATGGTCAGACATAGGTAGGCATAGGGAGATATGGTCGGGCATGGCAGGGAACAGGGAGGTATAGGGGGCATAGCAAGGTACAGGAAGGCATAGGGAGATATGGTCGGGCATGGCAGGGAACAGGGAGGTATAGGGGGCATAGCAAGGAACAGGGAGGCATAGGGAGGTATGGTCAAACATATGTAGGCATAGGGAGGTATGGTCGGGCATGGCCGGGAACGAGGAGGTATAGGGGGCATAGCAAGGTACAGGAAGGCATAGGGAGATATGGTCGGGCATGGCAGGGAACAGGGAGGCATAGGGAGGTATGGTCAGACATAGGTAGGCATAGGGAGATATGGTCGGGCATGGCAGGGAACAGGGAGGTATAGGGGGCATAGCAAGGTACAGGAAGGCATAGGGAGATATGGTCCGGCATGGCAGGGAACAGGGAGGTATAGGGGGCATAGCAAGGAACAGGGAGGCATAGGGAGGTATGGTCAGACATAGGTAGGCATAGGGAGATATGATCGGGCATGGCAGGGAACAGGGAGGTATAGGGGGCATAGCAAGGAACAGGGAGGCATAGGGAGGTATGGTCAGACATAGATAGGCATAGGGAGATATGGTCGGGCATGGCAGGGAACAGGAAGGTATAGGGGGCATAGCAAGGTACAGGAAGGCATAGGGAGATATGGTCGGGCATGGCAGGGAACAGGGAGGCATAGGGAGGTATGGTCAGACATAGGTAGGCATAGGGAGATATGGTCGGGCATGGCAGGGAACAGGGAGGTATAGGGGGCATAGCAAGGTACAGGAAGGCATAGGGAGATATGGTCGGGCATGGCAGGGAACAGGGAGGTATAGGGGGCATAGCAAGGAACAGGGAGGCATAGGGAGGTATGGTCAGACATAGGTAGGCATAGGGAGATATGGTCGGGCATGGCAGGGAACAGGGAGGTATAGGGGGCATAGCAAGGAACAGGGAGGCATAGGGAGGTATGGTCAGACATAGATAGGCATAGGGAGATATGGTCGGGCATGGCAGGGAACAGGAAGGTATAGGGGGCATAGCAAGGTACAGGAAGGCATAGGGAGATATGGTCGGGCATGGCAGGGAACAGGGAGGCATAGGGAGGCATAGGGAGATATGGTCGGGCATGGCAGGGAACAGGGAGGTATAGGGGGCATAGCAAGGTACAGGAAGGCATAGGGAGATATGGTCGGGCATGGCAGGGAACAGGGAGGTATAGGGGGCATAGCAAGGAACAGGGAGGCATAGGGAGGTATGGTCAAACATATGTAGGCATAGGGAGGTATGGTCGGGCATGGCCGGGAACGAGGAGGTATAGGGGGCATAGCAAGGTACAGGAAGGCATAGGGAGATATGGTCGGGCATGGCAGGGAACAGGGAGGCATAGGGAGGTATGGTCAGACATAGGTAGGCATAGGGAGATATGGTCGGGCATGGCAGGGAACAGGGAGGTATAGGGGCATAGCAAGGTACAGGAAGGCATAGGGAGATATGGTCGGGCATGGCAGGGAACAGGGAGGTATAGGGGGCATAGCAAGGAACAGGGAGGCATAGGGAGGTATGGTCAGACATAGGTAGGCATAGGGAGATATGGTCGGGCATGGCAGGGAACAGGGAGGTATAGGGGGCATAGCAAGGAACAGGGAGGCATAGGGAGGTATGGTCAGACATAGATAGGCATAGGGAGATATGGTCGGGCATGGCAGGGAACCGGAAGGTATAGGGGGCATAGCAAGGTACAGGAAGGCATAGGGAGATATGGTCGGGCATGGCAGGGAACAGGGAGGCATAGGGAGGTATGGTCAGACATAGGTAGGCATAGGGAGATATGGTCGGGCATGGCAGGGAACAGGGAGGTATAGGGGGCATAGCAAGGTACAGGAAGGCATAGGGAGATATGGTCGGGCATGGCAGGGAACAGGGAGGTATAGGGGGCATAGCAAGGAACAGGGAGGCATAGGGAGGTATGGTCAAACATATGTAGGCATAGGGAGGTATGGTCGGGCATGGCCGGGAACGAGGAGGTATAGGGGGCATAGCAAGGTACAGGAAGGCATAGGGAGATATGGTCGGGCATGGCAGGGAACAGGGAGGCATAGGGAGGTATGGTCAGACATAGGTAGGCATAGGGAGATATGGTCGGGCATGGCAGGGAACAGGGAGGTATAGGGGGCATAGCAAGGAACAGGGAGGCATAGGGAGGTATGGTCAAACATATGTAGGCATAGGGAGGTATGGTCGGGCATGGCCGGGAACGAGGAGGTATAGGGGGCATAGCAAGGTACAGGAAGGCATAGGGAGATATGGTCGGGCATGGCAGGGAACAGGGAGGTATAGGGGGCATAGCAAGGTACAGGAAGGCATAGGGAGATATGGTCGGGCATGGCAGGGAACAGGGAGGTATAGGGGGCATAGCAAGGAACAGGGAGGCATAGGGAGGTATGGTCAGACATAGGTAGGCATAGGGAGATATGGTCGGGCATGGCAGGGAACAGGGAGGTATAGGGGGCATAGCAAGGAACAGGGAGGCATAGGGAGGTATGGTCAGACATAGATAGGCATAGGGAGATATGGTCGGGCATGGCAGGGAACAGGAAGGTATAGGGGGCATAGCAAGGTACAGGAAGGCATAGGGAGATATGGTCGGGCATGGCAGGGAACAGGGAGGCATAGGGAGGTATGGTCAGACATAGGTAGGCATAGGGAGATATGGTCGGGCATGGCAGGGAACAGGGAGGTATAGGGGGCATAGCAAGGTACAGGAAGGCATAGGGAGGTATGGTCGGGCATGGCAGGGAACAGGGAGGTATAGGGGGCATAGCAAGGAACAGGGAGGCATAGGGAGGTATGGTCAGACATAGGTAGGCATAGGGAGATATGGTCGGGCATGGCAGGGAACAGGGAGGTATAGGGGGCATAGCAAGGTACAGGAAGGCATAGGGAGATATGGTCGGGCATGGCAGGGAACAGGGAGGTATAGGGGACATAGCAAGGAACAGGGAGGCATAGGGAGGTATGGTCAGACATAGGTAGGCATAGGGAGATATGGTCGGGCATGGCAGGGAACAGGGAGGTATAGGGGGCATAGCAAGGTACAGGAAGGCATAGGGAGGTATGGTCGGGCATGGCAGGGAACAGGGAGGTATAGGGGGCATAGCAAGGAACAGGGAGGCATAGGGAGGTATGGTCAGACATAGGTAGGCATAGGGAGATATGGTCGGGCATGGCAGGGAACAGGGAGGTATAGGGGGCATAGCAATGAACAGGGAGGCATAGGGAGGTATGGTCAGACATAGGTAGGCATAGGGAGATATGGTCGGGCATGGCAGGGAACAGGTAGGTATAGGGGGCATAGCAAGGAACAGGGAGGCATAGGGAGGTATGGTCAGACATAGGTAGGCATAGGGAGGTATGGTCGGGCATGGCAGGGAACAGGGAGGTATAGGGGGCATAGCAAGGTACAGGAAGGCATAGGGAGATATGGTCGGGCATGGCAGGGAACAGGGAGGTATAGGGGGCATAGCAAGGAACAGGGAGGCATAGGGAGGTATGGTCAGACATAGGTAGGCATAGGGAGATATGGTCGGGCATGGCAGGGAACAGGGAGGTATAGGGGGCATAGCAAGGTACAGGAAGGCATAGGGAGGTATGGTCGGGCATGGCAGGGAACAGGGAGGTATAGGGGGCATAGCAAGGAACAGGGAGGCATAGGGAGGTATGGTCAGACATAGGTAGGCATAGGGAGATATGGTCGGGCATGGCAGGGAACAGGGAGGTATAGGGGGCATAGCAAGGTACAGGAAGGCATAGGGAGATATGGTCGGGCATGGCAGGGAACAGGGAGGTATAGGGGGCATAGCAAGGAACAGGGAGGCATAGGGAGGTATGGTCAGACATAGGTAGGCATAGGGAGATATGGTCGGGCATGGCAGGGAACAGGGAGGTATAGGGGGCATAGCAAGGTACAGGAAGGCATAGGGAGGTATAGTCGGGCATGGCAGGGAACAGGGAGGTATAGGGGGCATAGCAAGGAACAGGGAGGCATAGGTAGGTATGGTCAGACATAGGTAGGCATAGGGAGATATGGTCGGGCATGGCAGGGAACAGGGAGGTATAGGGGGCATAGCAATGAACAGGGAGGCATAGGGAGGTATGGTCAGACATAGGTAGGCATAGGGAGATATGGTCGGGCATGGCAGGGAACAGGTAGGTATAGGGGGCATAGCAAGGAACAGGGAGGCATAGGGAGGTATGGTCAGACATAGGTAGGCATAGGGAGGTATGGTCGGGCATGGCAGGGAACAAGGAGGTATTGGAGGTATAGCAAGGTACATGAAGGCATAGGTATGCATAGGGAGATATATAGTAATGCATAGTATACAATGTAAAGAGGCATACAAAGAAGATATTGGGGCATAGTCGTACAGTATGTGTAGGCATAGGAAGATATATGAATATGGATTGAATATGTATATGAATATGAATTAGCTATTTAACATATCCTATTAATATTTATAACAAAATGGCGGACGAATTACATCGAACACTTACCCTATTTGCCCAGTCCCTGTATTTGGTCCGCCATTTTTAAAGATGGCGGCCATATAGAGGGACGCGGGGACCCAGTCTACAAAGGGCTCAGGGAACCAGTGTATATTTTCGCTTCCTCACCGGTTCCGGTAACGATATCCTTCCGCAGCCTAGGCTCCCGTGCGTATTCGATTCCGACGATTTTTGACCACATTAGCAATGCTGAGGTTCTATTCTATCTTTTTCATAAAAAATAAGCAAGATTTACTTCTATTTGCTTCCCCTGGGACGATGATCAAATTGATATAGGTACTATTTCTCCGAACCCTACACCAAACGCGGAAGGATTTAGTGTAGTGCCCCCTGACCTCGGCAGGCAGGGTCAAATCTTACACACAGCTCGTATACTCGCATGACACAGCTCGTCGTACATACATACTAGTTTGCAGGAATCACACGTGTGGTGGTGGTGTATGAAACTGAATTATAAATCTAATTCAGTGATTTCTGTATGCCAACGATTGATTCGTAAGTGTATTAATTAACCAATTTGATGGCAGTATTGGTATTTTGATGTAGGCATAACTCCGAATATACTGTCCGTTTGTTTTAAAATTGTTTAATATTTTAAATAAGCTTATTATTATAAATAATAAAGCCTAAAAAAAGGTTAAGCTTACTTTTTAATAAATTATCTTTCTTATTAGGTTTACTATAAAAAGATAGTATAAATTCACGCAATGTTAAATGTTGTATGTGTGGGGGTGTACTGTAAGGGTGTATGTATGTATCCTTAAGGTTTAAAAGGCTCTCATTTTTCATCTGTGCATTTTATAAAACTCGCCCATTTCGGGCGGCCATTGCTTGTGTTGTGTGCACATAGAACAGTACTCTTTATAAATACTAAGGGAGTGTTCATAAATACTTTGGTGGGGGGGGTTGGAAAATATGAGGGGGGGGCCAACCAAAAAAAAGGTTCTTAAAAGGGGGGGTCAGGGAAAAAAGTGCTTGTATAGGGGGGGGGTCCAAAAAAAAAGGTTGGTATTGTTTACAGCCAAAATGTATCTCAATCGTGACAAAAATAGGTGTAAAGTCAAAAAATTTCGCGCGCTACGCGCGCGTATCTTGACACATAACAGTCTTGTTGGTTCATTTTATTTCCCGCCCCCCCCAATATCAATAACCTATATAGCTACGCCACTGGAGCCTAAAACATTTGAAGATGAAGAGGATGCAGATAAAGAAGAAGAGGAGGACATACATGTACCACAGCGATCACGAGTGTCGGGCAGGATTATAAAGAAGAAGACCTACACTGATTTTGTTTGACTTTTCAATTGTGTTATATTATATATCTTTAATAAATAGTTTGATATAACCCACCTACCATAATAAAAGTGATTGTGACTATGTCTATAGGTTTATATAGAATGTTGTTATTGTTTCTGTTATATAACGTGAACAGACGAGGGGGGGGGGGGGGTCAATACAAAAAAAGGTTCTTGAAAGGGGGGGTCAAGAAAAAAACCCACCCTATTTGGGGGGGGTCCAAAAAAAAAAGATGACCATGGCTCAATTGTTTCCAACCCCCCCCCACCAAAGTATTTATGAACACTCCCTAGGGACACATCGGCTAGTACAGGAAACCCATACGTTGGGTTTTTTTCGGGTTTTTTTTCCCCCCGACCAACGTATGGGGAAATTGTATTGCGAGAAACGGTCAATTTCATTTGCTGTATGAAGTGAATGGAGTGCATCTCAAAATGAGTTGCGCGGTGAATTTAGTCTCATTCCCATCGCCAACATCTTATACGCACATCACTTTTTTACGAACTTACGAATGTATTGAAACGAGTCTATTATAATAAAACATGGCGCCGATTTCGATAAACATCGCGGTGCTGTTAAAGTGAATTGGCTTAGAATTTCACCTCAAATTTCAAGGGAATATTGCATTTGTACAAAATATTAAACGAATGGCAAGATAGATGAGAAAGAGTAGATAAGAACAAGCACAAAGAAGTGTGTTTTTGAGCTCTGGTAAGCGATACAGAAATTAACACGAAAATCATATTTAGAAGGAGTCATACTTAGGATGGGGACAGATAGTGAAACATGCAAAATACCCTATGATGAATAATACCAACTGATGACAAATATCACTAAGTATGATTTGTTGTACTAAGTCACAGCGAGGCCACAAGACATGCGCAATTGGACCAAATTGGCGACGGATCATATTACTACTATACTAGCGTGTGTAAAAATGACTTGAGAATAAAATAAAATGCGATATTCAAACTGCTAGTTTCTGAAAGTTTCAAAAGGTTTCTTGCTGATTCAATGATTAGCTTATTCAACACAGTCTAGATTTACTATCGCTAAATTCCCAGTTCTAAACTAAATTTCTAAATGTCATTTTTAACCACATTCCATCATGCATATTGTCAAAGAATTCTCTACGCAATTCTGCAGTATTTATCAAAAAGCGGGGGGGGAAACGTACCCAAAAAGTAGCATAACTTTCGAAAAACTGCATCGATTTTCACAGAACTTTTTCCAACTACTCCGCCATTTTGTCTGTTTTCATTTGATCTAAAAATGATCAAGGTCTGATGACGTCATCATCGGAAAACATCGACAGACGTTCGGCCTCTCAATTCATTCATAAATCCAAGTCTGTGAAAAGTTCGGCCGGCCTCACAAAACACTGACGTCATAATAAATGAGCTGCGCAGTGCTCCAAAACAGCCCAGCGGTCACACTGGCTGGCTGCTGGTGTACTCATTAGCATAATTTATCCAGATTCTATCCCTTGTGCAGTGTTCTACGTGGTGTGTTAGATTACGATCGCGACCGGAGCATGCACAGATGCCATTTTTGTGTACAACTACAATGAACATCCCGCTACACGCCCCAGCTAGTGGGGGCACAGTTTGTACGTCCCCGTACACTCCCCTGCTGCATAGCCGGGCACCGTTTTTTCTCAAATGGTTCCTATTGCTGTTGCTGATATATAGTAAATACAAGTGCAGACTAGTGCTGTCTGTTGAATTTGGAACCAACGTTTAATTTTAACTGTCTATTTTCAATTAAAAATTACTCCAATTCGGGAAAAAAATTCACAAAAAAAACTTACAAACTTGGTGTTCCGAAAATATCGCAAGAAGATTTTTGAAAATTCTGTTGCTTTCGACTGGCTTGACCAATTTTGATCCGGTATAAAAAGTATATCGATATATCGATTTGCGCCAATACAGAAAAAAATGACACAAGGGCAATCATTGGCTAGCAAAATCTTCTGCGCAGTTTGATAAGTGCTGTGACTGATTAGCCGTAAACATTGCATAGATGGTAATATAAGATGACTTAAAACGGTCATGACAGGTTAAACTATTATAAATGATTATAATAGCCGAAAACCATACAGAATTGACCAAGATATGAGGAAAAACAGACAAAATTCAGTGCTTTAAATTGTTCAGACTCACTATTGCTAAGGGCCATGTTTGGGACTTCCTTTATTAGTATACCATACCAATGCATGTCTTCAAATCAATGGGAAATTTAAAAGAACAACCCATACACTTACACAGTAAGGAATAGGAATGGTAGGGTATTCTAAAGCTTACCCCATGTTTGTTTTATCTCTATGCGTACTGCAACCACGCAGTCGGCGCGTAACATGTCGTAGTGCGCCATGCATATGTATTGTATGTGATATGGGATATAAGGCCAAGTAAAACAAAACAACAGTTGATCGTCAGACTTTTCAAAAAAAAGGATGAGGGAGGGCTTTTTATTTTTTATTTTATTTTTTTCAAGATGGCCGCCGGCTTTTTGAAGTAAAGATTTTACAGTCTGGGCCTCTTTACATTGTATATTCATTCATTAAATGTACAGATACAGTTTAATAGTTTTACTGGAGCAACATGGGTAAGGGTTAGTTTTACATGCAATTTTTCGAAAAGTTTTACTATATAAAAATTAAAAATTAAAAATCATAAAAAAATCATTGCGGCACGAAAAAAGGAAGTGGGTGTTGTTTTGTTTTACTTTTAATTTCAGGTCAGGAAATAGGTAGTAGGCCTATGCATTATATTTTAACTTATAAATGTATTTTTACCAATTTCGTGATAAATGTTCAAGACTGAAGGATTCCCTCTACCTATAAATACCCAATGAACTGTGGGTAATATTGTGACGAACGCGAAAAGAACAAGCCACTATGTGATTGATATCGTGTCGACCAAAACCTCCCATTGACTTAAGGACACGTTAGCAAATAAGACAGAGTTAGTTGAATGGGTTCGATGCTTGTGCCTCCTCCAGTTTACGATAACTCCTTGGTATGAACTACTGTAAATACTAAAAATAATATACCAATTAATTGGCAACACAAATAATAAAACTTACTATGTAAACCCTAACCTTCCTGGACAATGCTACAATCTTGTACCGCGCGGCGGTCCCATCAATCTTGTGCCATGTTCAGCACATGGTTCAACTTGCGAAAAACACTAGAGCATCAGACTTGCACACATGCGGAGACTGATTTTCCCCTCAAATTTGACCCTATTTTCTCCCCTGATAGTTAAATTCACAAAAACATGACCGGGGTCAGTTAGGGTTATTAAGAAGCACCTTTTTACATGTACGTACACTACACTTAGGTTTGATGGGAATATGCCGTTGAGTATCCTATATCCTGATTTTTTCACATGGTTATCAAATCTGTATTTGAATTGGTTTACGCTTTTGGCTTCTGTCACGTTTAGCGGGAGAATGGGAGATTGTTCCAGTTGTTAATCACTCTTTGGGAGAAGAAGTACTTCCTTAGGTTGAATGAGCCCCTTACATAAACTTTTCTTGAACAGCTTCTGCTTGTGGCCCCTGGTGTGCACTGTGCTTGGTGAACAATTAATTCCTGGGGGTCTATATCTTCCAAGCCATTTAGAATCTTGAAGGTTTCGATGAGGTCACCTCTTATCCTTCTGACTTCTAGGGGGTATAAGTTGAATGCCTTAAAGGTGTACGTGTTCCGATCACTTTTTTGGGCTAAGATTTTTTTTTTTCTTCACATCCAGATATTTTGATAGCAGAAGAATCCCCATATTTTTCTCATTATGTCTGTAAAATCTTAGGGGCCAGAATGTTTCATTAGATATTATGGCTAACATGTGGTGAGTTACTGCCAAAGGTGGTTAACCACCCACCAGTATGTGTACTACTCAATGGGAAAATTTATTGCAACCTTGTCCTTCTAAAAATAGAACCATTGGAGTTATGCAACTCAAACTTTGGAATGTGACAATTTTAAGAATGACCTTTCATCTTAAATAGAAAACATCAAGTTGAAAATCGGGCAGCAATCGGAACATCTGCCTTTAATAAGGCAAAAAAAAAATTGTTTGCTTGTCCATAGGTGGGTCAAAAAAAGTTGGGTCGGTAGGTCGGAATTTTGTTAATTTTCTTTTTTTAACATTGGTTGTTCTGGCCCTATCCTACAAACACAAAAACAAGCATGCACCATTTTAAGCCTTATCGATGGCAGAGTAATGGCAATGGTTAATTTTAGCATGGTTTAGCCCACATTTGATTTGAAATAACCAACATAGTTATACCCCATGACCCACAGTATAGCGTTAGAAACTTTTATCTTTAGATCCTAATTACTACAGTATTAAGTTTTATTCTGTTCAAAAGTATAACTTTTATCATGTACCATTTCTGAATTGTTTGGTCCTTAACATGGAGGTGACAAGAAAAGGGTATTGGCTCACACGAGGAGTTACATAGGGTTCAATTAAGGCCATTCAAATGAATGTTTTAAAAAATCAAAACAAAAAAAAAGAAAATTGCGCAATGTGCAACACGTAAGATCGACCTTCCCCGCTGATTGGTTCCTGGAATTTTGCGAGTTTCAAATATGCGCAGCTAGCTGATCAGATCGGAGTGCACCCGCATGTGTCCGACAGTGGCCCGGAGAATATGTGCCGTACATCCATTGCAAATTTATGTTTCCAATCAGATCTGATCGGAGTGCGTCCGCATGTGTCCGACAATGGTCCAGAGAATATGTGCCGTACATCCATTGGAAATTTATATTGAACTGTATTTTACAATGCAAATGCTTCCCCAACACAAATTGATCAGTCATGTCAAACAATTGTGCAGATGAGCCACTCGCATAAGATTCTGGTTATATCTGATAACAATTTGCATTCTATTGTGGCATCATTTTTAAGCGCAAAATTGTGTTTGTAGTTCAAGTTGTTGATAAATTGATTTTATATTATTTGGGTCCTACGACCCTGGATAACCCAATAAGCTTATTAGCTTATTTCCATTGGGGTCCGTTAGATGTGTGAACAGATACAGACCGGGATGATCCCCTACTCTTTACGAAAGAGTCTGTAACCTTTTAACGTGCTCGGGTATTGCTCTTCCGATGCACGGGACCACCATTTATACGTGACTTCCAAACCACTGTTTTTTGCTGCCATTAGGAAATTGTCACAATCATTTCGCTTCATTTACCAGGCTACCGACAGCGCACACAGTATCAGCACTTAGATTGTAATATCCCCTAACAGCTCCACAATCTCGCTTGGGTCGACGAAGCAATTGAGACTAAGTACCTTGCCCAAGGATACAAACAAGTTGGCTGTAGCGGGGCTAGAACTCACAATCTTTGCATCTTGAGACCGGCATTGGGGATGAAAAGAAGTTATTGCTCCCCAACTTGAAAAGTGAGATTCAATTTTGCATGAGTATGTAATCCAGAGTCCAGATTATTTTTTGAATGAAACTGATTTGAAATTTAAATTTAAAAATTCCTAAAATTCACAGAAAAGTATGTACTTCCTTGCAACCCTATACCCCATAGACCATTTCAAATCCGAAAATATGATCGGTTCCGAATGCTTCCGATTAGCCGAGTGAATTGACGCTCAGTTACATGACCTGTCAGCTCACAGGTCATGTCCATGTGCTGGAGAAATACAAATGTGTTTTTCACCCGTCTGCCCATGTTGGTAGATTGCGCTAGTATTGGTGATAGATTGTATCCCTCACAAAGTTGATGCTGCGGCATTTCAGTAACAAAAACGGTGAGATGAAAGAGATTTAGGGCAATATTTTCACTTCTTACCGTCTGCTCGATACATTTAGAATTTGCCGGTCAACGCCTTTGTTGATGAAAAAACAAAATAGTCTTGTTCCACATTTTACTTCTCATGTGTGCACGCGTGTATGTAAACATAGTAAATCACTAGGCGAACAACCAACTAGGACAATGCTGTGAATGCGATCAACTGTGGCGAAGAACGCACAACGCACCTACTCCACGTGACCTGTTTTTCCGAAGATTTCCGATTTCAATTTAAAAGGGTCTATACAAGTATACATTATACATATTACATGGTATCCTAATGAATAATATGAGCCATTAAAAATAATATAAACTCCACAACTAAGCAGTCATCTTGCTGTGTTTTTCATGCATTCATAAAGTTTAATTGTATAATGATGATATAGGTTTGGGCGATATAAAGATTGTAATGATATGTTAGGTGGTACAAATACTTACACATGGCCATATATTTAAATTAATTTTCTGTTTCTTTTTCCCTTTAATAGATGGTAGTAATGGATGAAGTGATAAAGAGAAGAGTGTTCGTTGGCGGTTTGTTTGACGAAATCACCGACATCGATCTGAAGGAACGATTCCAACGTTTTGGCACGGTATCCTCCGTTGAGGTTAAGAGCAAAGCAAAGCATCAAGGTATTATTATTATCTATAGTTTGATCAGTTCCAAATTGGCAATGCCTCCTTATAGCAGTGAATAAATACAGAGGGACATGTACACGCATGAAGGCAACAAACGCAGTGTGCATCATATGCATAATATGTGTGCGTCTAGCCATAATCTCAGGCGTACGCTTGGATAACTTTTGCGCACGGACCTGCCGAGAGATAAAAACCGAATATATCTTGCCAATTTAGAACTGATAAAAAACTATACCAGTATAGTTACCATCCTATTTGGCATTATACAATAAGGAAAACCAAAATGTAAACATACCTATAGTTTAGTGTGAGATTTGGGATTCAACTCCCGACAGAAAAACACACCACACAGGCACAAGAATATGAACATTTAAGTTGGAAGTTCAATGAAAGGTGTCATACTTCATTACACTTCTTTTCATCACAATAGTGGGGTGAGTGAAGGAAGACATGGTGAAAAAATGAGGGAATCTGGGAAGTTTCTTCCTGGAAAACGTTTGTATTTTAGTGATTATTTTCTTTTTGCAATTGAAGTAAGATTTTGCTGATTTGTACTTCAAATTATGAATAGAAATACAGATTATATAGAAAAATTTAATGAACAATTGACTTACTCCCAGGAAATTGACTTTTGTCCAGCCCTGGGGGAGATATAATTGATAGTGGTAGCTAGGTCAGTGTCAGTACCATAATTGTATTATTTCAACTGTTTTATTTTCATGTAAAGGATGTGGTGATGACAAGACATTTGCCTATCTGGATCTCGATATTTCTGAAACCAACTACAAGAAATGTAAGTACGAAACCTATTACTTGAATGTGAAAAGTGGTTATCCGGGGTTGCTGTCTGCCAATTTCTAGCAATAATTTTACATGTGAAATTCACAAGTAAGTGGTTGTTTACCAGGATGATACTATTAATTTGTTTGTTTGTTTGTTTGTTTACACGGTCGGTCCGTACAGACACATGCTTGGGTCCTGAAGGGACCAGACTCAAGCAAATTGCTCGGGCCAGGCTTAAAAAGCCTATATAAGCATGCTGGTTGAATTATTATTAAAAATAGCCACTCCCAACAAATAAAGTTAACAATTTTGCAATTAATATGTTTTAATGCAGATCTAAATGTTATGTAGGGAAGGAGGAATTTGGAACATTTATATTTCTTTCAGGCAAATATTTAATTGTTTTAACACTTTCCATGTGGCAGTTGTATGCAGACGACAGTTCCAAAATGTACAAAATGTTTCAAAAATGTTTCAAAAATTTTGAATTTCATCACCATATTTGGAATAACCATGAGAAACATATTGAAATGAGTACAAACATGCCTACTACTGGTACAGTTATTCTTGAGATAAGACTTTGCAAGTTGGGAAAGGTTTCTGAAAAATCTGTTTAATAAATCTAATAGCTGCATGGAAAGTGTTAAAGTACTTTCTAGCATCCAAATCAGTGTACCCATTAGCTGCCATCAACCAATTGCAGCTGCTAGATATGGTTCATGTGTGTGGTATAAAATCTCCATATAACCTTGTGTTCCAAGTAACCCCCACCCCGCTATGCCAAAAAAATTATATAGTTTAACAATCTCCATCTTTATTGTAGGCCTATTAGATTAACTAGGTTCACTAGATATAGAAAATACACTCCAAGAAGAGGTTACATATCAGATGTATCAGAACTCATTGGAAAAACTTTATCTAACATTTTTACACTAATTTTTAAATCTCATTGGAAGATCTTTTGTGACATTGTGTATCTCTTTATGAGCTAGGTCTTGCTACATATTACTCAGACTCATATAGAAAAATTGTTATGACATTTTTTTGTGAAATTGTTTGTTTTAGGTCTTGCTACTTTCAACAATACCAAATGGAAAGGTGGTATTGTAAGTGTTCAACCAGCCAAAGAAAACTTCATTAAAAGGTATTGTGTGAAAATGAGGTTTTTTACTGATGAACATAGTATTGATGTTTTGATCATAAAGGCACTATAGCAATCAGTGCTCATACTGACCAAACTTGCACGGAAGGAAATTTATGGTCTTACCGACTGGCACAAATATGGAGAAACTTTATCATTTGCCTTACATAACAGCTGAAAAATGGCTCATGAGATAATTGATGTGAAGGTTTAGTCAGCCCTAAATTTTGTTTAGTGACAACCCTGAATAAAGGTGTAATGTTACAATTGAAAGTCTATAGTAGTGTCAAAATAATTCTTCAACTCTTCTCTATCCAATGTGTTTAGATAATATACTGCATGTTTTATAAAATGTTAAAGAGGTATCAAAACTTTTGGGACACCCTGTACATGCATGGTGTATGACAGCACAATGCACCACATTACCACTCAGAAATGCAGTCAGATGCATATCTGAAACAAATGTGTAATTAATAAAATCTTTCTTGGCATGAGATACAAAAACATGAATACATGTGCAGTTATGTGTTTTTTCAGTGAAGTTAAAGGTACAAATGTAGATGTTCTGATTGCTGGCCCGATTTTCAACTTGATGTTTTCTATTTTACATGGAAGGTCATCCTTAAAATTGTCACATTCCAAAGTCTGAGTTGCATAACTCCAATGGTTCATATTTTAGAAGCTCATGGTCACAACAAAATTGCCCATTGAGTAGTACACAAACTGGCTGGTGGTTAACCACCTTTGGCAGTGATTCACCACATTTTAGCCTTTAATATCTAATTGGAACCTTTCTGGCCCCTAAAATTTTACAGACATAATGAGAAAAATATTGGGATTCTTCTGATATTTTTAAAATATTGGATAAAACATAGCCCCCAAAAGGTGATCGAAACATACACCTTTAAGTCATAGAATGCAGGTTTCCTTTAACTAAAATGTGCTCGCTAAACTCACAAATAGTTATTTGTTATAGAAAGATTTGAGCAGTTATCTGCATTCATTTGCCAATTAAATGAAATAAACACATTCATTATTTTGTTATCCTTTTGATAATATAATTATACACAAATATAGGCTTAATGAAGAGAGGAAAGCAGCTACTGATGAAGAGAAGAAATCACAGATTGTTGAACCTTCAGCCGACAATTCTTTAAACCATCAAAGAATGGAGATAAGACAAAAGAATTTTAAAACGGCTGGTGTGGAAGACTATCATTTAGACAAGGCTGTCCCGGGCACACCCATCAATGGGGAAAGGGTAAGTGGCTGATTCATTTACGTGTATACTGTAAAACACTATAATTTAGCGGATACTTTATTTCGCACATTTGAAATAACTGCTATTTTAGCGGTCAAATAATTTTGCGAATCTGGAAATGTTACTGTTACTTTCAATGCAAAATTGTCAGTTTCGCGGGTATTTAATTGCGCGAATCCGCATCCCTTGAAATTGAATTCCCTCACAAAATGAAGTGATTTACAGTACCAGATACCGCAGCCTACTATTCAGAGGTATTCAAAATGTCACTCTATATGAAATCCAATCCAATCTACAGTGCTAGTCGAAAAGAAGTTGTGCAGGACTGACTATTTTTCCAACAAGACTAAACAAATTTGACAACCCAATGAAGCAATTGAAAGAGCATATTCTTCCACTCACACGAAAAAGGAATCACTGAAATTGATCCCATTTTTTGAGCTGTCCACGAAATGTTACAAAACTGTTGTGACATGAAGTTCAGCCGTCTAATACATTCAAATATATTTAAATCTGTCAACTTATTTTTATTACAGAAATGGGTTGTAGGCAAATATGGGCGTGTTCTACCAATTGTGTACATCCGACGACGAGACAAAAGGAAAGTGATGAAGGTGGACCCGTCCAAGCATGTGCATCATCTCAAGATGATGAAAGAAAATGATGATACCAAGACGGAGAAAAGAGAAAGGGGCAAGCCAGCAAATAATCTTACTTGGCATATTCCAGAATTGATGTCGGATGACTACAAAAAGAAGAAAGGGATATTTCCTGAGTTCAAGGTTCATCGTTCCAAGAAAACTGACAGAAAACCAATTGGGATCAATGTTGATTCTTATTCTGATGATACTTCAGGTTATGGGAAGTCAACAAAAAGTTCTATGCATGATCAAAGATCAATTGCATCTCATGCCAAAAATGAACAGATTGTGGGTAAGAGTTTAGCTCCAGATCTGAAAACAAATCCTCGTACATCAAAAAGAAGTAAGTTGGATGATTTTGAAGTTGTGCGCGTTGAAGATGTCGAAAAAGCAATACCCAGCTACTCTGACTATCTGAGAAATAGTAACCGCAAAGTACAACAGAATAGCTCGAAATCAACTAAAGAAACATCCATTCACAGAATGGAGTATGATTCTGATGGTGACTCCTGTGGGTCAGCCAATACTGATGAAATATGTGTGGTTAGGAAAGATGTTAGTGATAATCAGAAGAATTATGACAGTGATGATACGGATGAGATTATTGCAATGGCTAAGACAAGTACTAAGACTTTATGTGGTGATGAATTGAAAACTACATCTTCTCAGTCGAATTTGAAATCCCCTCTAGATATAACTGGAAGTAATGGTGATTTAGATGGCCGCCATGTTACCACTGATTTTGTTGTACAATCAGCAAAGCATAAATCTGCATTGGATGTTGGTGATGCAACTTACAAGAAAGGTATTACACCTGTCACAAAATATGGCAGTAAAGCCAGTCATAGTGACAGCATTGGAATCTTAAAGTCAGAACAACCTCCAAAAATTACAGAAGCAAGCCTAGCATCACTGATGGGAGAGACATCTGGAGGTGAATCCGTAGAAAGTGATGCAGAGGATGATAGTGAAGAAGATGATGAAAGTCAAAGTTCAGATTCAGATAGTGATATGAGTTCTGAGAATGTGACAGAAGATACTCATTTAAGCGTGTCAAAAGTTGCACAAGAAAACCAGGCATCGCTGATGGAGACGTCTGAAGGCGAATCCAAAGAAAGTGATGCTGATGATGAAAGCGATCCAGATGACGAAAGTAATCATTCTGATACAGACAGTGATATGAGTTCTGATGGTGTGAAAGAGGATAGCCAATTACACTCGCCCAAAATCACAAAAGCAAACCTGGCATCACCGGTGGAGGCAACATCATCGAAAGATGAAGATGAAGAAAAAAGTGATGCAGATGAAGAAGATGATGAAGATCAAAGCTCAGATTCAGACAGTGATATGAGTTCTAATGATGTGAATGAGGATGCTATTTTACACATGCCAAAAATTACAAAAGCAAACCTGGCATCACTGATGGGGGAGACATCATCTGAAGAAGAAAGTGACAATGATGATGATGATGATGAAAGTCAAAGTTCTGATTCAGACAGTAGTGTAAGGACCAAACCAACATTGGCAGCAAAACCAGCAAAGGAAGAAACCATCAAAAGCCAGGATAATGCACAGACAAAAGAAGGGCAAAAGGAAAAGAAATCTGATGGAAAGCAGTCAAGTCCGACAGAGACAGCGCAGATAGATAAGAAGAAACTTGTGTCTACTAGCAGTAAGAAGCTTCTATCCAATGAGGCGAGATTAGAGTCTGTTAAAAGGCGAAAGTCTGAGATGTCCAAGCAGCAAGCCTTGATTCATGGAGCACTAGCATCTGTGGTAAGTTGGACATATAGCTAAATGACTAGGAAGACAACTTTATGTTTTTTCTTCTTTGAATAAGTTCATCTGGATTGTTTGAAGGCATAATATTGAAATGTCTTTGTGTACAAATCCAAAAGAAGTGAAACTCACTGTTTAAACAGTGAGTAACATCCTTCACTTCTTTTGGATTTGTACACAAAAGAAATTTCAATATTACTACTTTATGTTGTTACAATTTCACTATCACTATCATTATTGAACATTCATCACATGGCACATGTATGTTTTGTGGCATTGCCATTTTGTAAAGTTTAACCAAAATATTTTGAAATGCTAATGTAAACAAATCACTTTCCTGGACTTTTATCTGTTCATATTTTGGCCTATGACGTCTAAATGGAACATATCTTGGGCCAAACATTTTACAGAAATAATGAAAAAATAATGTTTTTTTCTTCTGATATCAAAATATGTTGATAGGCAAAAAATCTAAAGTGATCGAAACATCACCCTTACATGTGTTGCTTTCCTGTGCTAGTTTTCTCTTCATTAATATGCTTTGCATCCATTGGTTATATCAGCACTATACTAAAAATACCATTTTTATTTGTAGGATTCTAAGGAATCCAAGAGCCCTGGAAAACACTTCCATTTTGATACAGATGAATCTGACTCTGACGGGGATGATGATCAGGACAATATGGCTGACAAAGAACCATTACAAGATAAGGTAAGTCAAAAATATAATATGCAGCATTCAAATTATGTGGTTGTCCGGTTGCCTGAGACAACCAAAATTAGCCGCGGACATCCAAAATGCACTTTTGCAGTTGTTCGGCGTAACCAAAAATCTTACTAGAAGTTAACACATAAATTTAAACATTTCACAGCACTGTGAATGAAACAGCTAAATACTAATCAAATTTAAGTTTCAGGGGTTTCAGTAAGGCAAAGTTGGCAAATATCCATCTAATCATCGACATTCATCGTACTTCCATGATCTAATTTGGGTCTTTCTGAACAAATACTGTACGAACGGTAGTCTTAATTTAAAACCCTTAAACCAAATTAAAACATAAAATACGGACAACCAAAATTGTGGCGGACAACCAAAATGTCCTGCTAGGTTGTCCGCTGGACAACCAGGTTTTTTCTCCTTAATTCGGACACTGATCATATGTGATGCAGGACATCAAAAGGGGGACATGGCAGCTAAGTGTGTTTTTTCATGATATAGATGAAAACAGACAGAACAAAATAAAGAAAAAAATAAGAATTAATGAGATTTTTTCACTCATAAAATCTGAATGCCTTGATCGATTTTGTGTCATTTTAAAGCTTAGAAAATGCTATGGAAACACACATAATAAACTCAAAACTGCAAAGTCTCCCCTTTTGATGTGCTGCATCACATATTTACACACTCTAGTAGCGTCGAACCAATCAGAAGTCAAGTAACTAAAATATGCGGAGTGCATCGAAAGTGTCTAATGCACCACGCTTTGTCTTGATTCGTTGTTCAGGAATCGTGGGTTCGCTGATTTTCACTGCAGGTGTTAGCAAACTTGTAAACATGGTTTGTTTTCGGCAGAAAACTAGCTTTTCATCATTATATAGTTTGCCATGATTTCACGATGAGGTAGTCTGCGATAGTGTAGCTTCAAGCACAGTTGATGTGATTATTTTTGGATATTTGGTTAGAATATTGAATAGGTGCATTGTGTCTATGGGGGTGCTTAATTCAACGAAGACCAAAACTGGTATCCAGATTAACCATTTAAATGCTTTAAATTTGTTTTTCAGAGCAACATGTCAAGTAAGACAAGTTTCCATCTGTTTGACAGCGGTGATGAGGCACAAGAGGAAGATGACGAGGTGACGTTTAAGATAAAGCCAGAATTGGAAGGAAAATCAGGGGCTAAGGTATGTAATGATTGGTGATTCTTAAATAGCTAAGAAAGTTTAAGCAATCTCATTGGTTCTCAGAGAAATCGGCGACATTTAGATGAGAAAATTGAACATGGGGGTGGGGCTTACGTTTTAACAGTGCGTCCGACCTTCACAATGCGTGGTTTGCTCCATAACACACACTTCTGCAGTGCGTCTTTGGCACCTTTCCTGCGTTTATGCCGGCGCAGCGACGCTTACGCATGGTGTACTCATCGCATGGGATTGGATTGAATGTTAGTGGGTTATTCGATCCTAAGGGGTAAACGTTGTCAAATGTGGACAATAAAATGTACTTATTTCTTTGATCAAATGTCTTAATAATGATTGTTTAAGAATGAGAATAAAGGAATTGTTTTTAGACCGTATCCGTGTTATATTGTCTGACATAAATGCGTTCGGTAGTATTATTTTTTGCGTGGAACGCAGTTGTTCTACTTAAAATAATACTGTCGTCCGCATTTATGTCAGACAATATAACACGGGTACGGTCTATAAACAATACCTTTATTCTCTAAATGGAGTGGCATTCTGTACTGATTATTTCATGGAAATAGGTGCATTTATAATGACAGACACATCAAAGAATCATGAAGGCTTATGTCATATGGCTGAAAACATTTTTTGTTTATCTTTGCTTTTATAGTTGATGAGACTTCAGTCTAGATTTGGAGGTGATGATCGTTTTCAACTGGACGAAAGATTTCTGGACAAAGGTAGGTTAAGATGTCGTTTTATCATGTTCCTGTGGGTCTTATGTCATAACGAAATTGAAATATTAGCGAAATAATATGGATCAAAATTGAAATGAATTTCATCAAATTTTAAAATCAGAGTTTCTTATTGTTGCTGAACAGGTTTTTTTTAAAAGACATTGTTTCTTAATTACTGTGAACCCATGTAAGACAATCAATTAAAAAGTAACAACAAACCGTAGGTCGATGTTATTAATCATCAAGTATTTATCATAGGTATCCTTTCCTTTGTAAGCAGTCCTAAACCCGACAGAAGTATAGTTTTGGCCCTGCCTTGATGGGTAAGCAGTTAGGCTCAGGACCCAAAATTCTTTGATAGGACACAGTGTAATGTCATGACATTGGAAATTCTCTTCGGGCTATGCCCCATGGGAAATTACTAAGAAAAATGTTGAGAATCTCCCCAGTACCGAACAACTAATACATTGTCATTAACCACTAATAACCTTGTTGCCCCTTGTGCCAAAATCCAATGTCTATGATTTGAACACGCTCTGACCACATCCTCATCCAACTTATAAGGAACCGGATATAGTGCATTGTGTTTTTTCCCCATTATTTCTATTGAATAATGTAACAATACACAATTTATTATTCATCAGGCAAAGCCACCACTGCAGATACCAAAGATGTTGATGAGGAGAATATAGAAGATCAGGATTTGAAGGAAGAAAGGCAGAAATCCCTAGCGATTCTAGAGAAGATTGTTGGTACCCGAGCCATGGCCAAGAATAAAGTGCGAAATGATCCCAAATATGCATTCAAGTAAGTATCGCATACAATATGTGGAAAGGAATAGATATGATATATAACAACCTAGCACTTCTATGTGATTAAAATTAGTCTTTTCCCAGACTAAGAGGTCCATATTGCCTGAAATACTGTAATTTGCTTGCGCTGTATTATATCATGCAGGCTTTTATCATGTTTCACTGATGGCATCTCTTCTGAAATACTGTAATTGGCTTGCACTGTATTATATTCTGCAGGCTTTTATCATGTTTTTCACTTGTTTTTTCATGTTATTATCTATTGATTTCATATTGGTATTTTAATTGTTTTTATGATAGGCTTTCTATAAGTACCGTAAGTTTTTATCATATTATTCTATGTACAGCGCCTTGAGGTGTTTACGTAAGGCGCTATAAAATATGGTTTATTGTTATTATTATTATTATATCAGAGCAAATAATAATGATGATAACACTCACTAGAGTTTCCAAAACTGAGCACTCTTAATCCTAAACTTGCTGAAACCTACAAAACCTGACAGTGCTACAATCTTGTACCGCGCGGCAGCCTCGTCAATCTTGTACCATGCTCAGCAGGGGGAGAGGGAGTTCAACTTGTGAACCTCACCTGTGTAGCTCAAGCAAAGCAAACAGGCAGCCAATCAAACAAAAGCTTGCCTTCCGGTGTGCGCACAAATTGCCTGCCAAACAAAAGCTTGACTGCCGGTATATGCGCGCATTCGAAGGGAGTGTCCATTATAAACCATACACTAAACAAAACCAGTTATCGGTAGCGGGAGCTGTAACAACAACAGTCAATGCATTTCCCCCATGCATGGAATGGAACCGGACACTTAACTTTATTGATCAACACGAGGTGATATGTTAATACCTCAGGTACAGTCATAGGGTATCGTTGAATTTTAATGAATAATGATTGCTAAACAAACTCTTCTTAATTGTAATTTGCAGGACCCAATTTGGGCTCTCTTTTATAAGGCTATAAATATCCTTTATAGCTTTGCTGCCAAAGACTACATATTGTCATGAAAATGTTGGCAAAGACCCCTGTTACTGTCATCCAAAGACACCTAATTTAAGAACAATTTTGAGAATAAAAATTACTTCTGGAACAATTTGCTGCTGTTATAATCGAAGACCACCATTGTGGTGGTTTTTTTTTAAAGTTTTGAAAATCTGTCACCTAAAAAACCCGCAAAACAGCATTTGGTGACAATTTGGTATAATCTCAGCAGGGGATTCCTATTTTCACCTATTCTCTGTCACCCAGTGCACCTATGTTAAAAGTGTCCATTTCATACTTGAGATTTCTTTTCAAATACCTAATGTTTTCTTCCCTTTATTTGCTTCTCATGGTAGAGATCTGAGTGCTTTACACTATGACCCAAGCATAGATGAACATGCCAAGTTTGAGCAAACGGATCCTGAATCAGAAGCAACAAACAAAAGGTAAGAAATGCATAGCAGACAGCAATTGTTGGTCATCCATCAAGTAAGCTTTCAAAAAAACTAGTCTAGTTTGAAAACTGCATTCAGGGATTATGATCTTTATTCCGTGTAATCCCTCGATGAAGTCTTTACTCAATTGTTAAAGTATCACTCTTTTGAGCACGAAAACATTTTCGCACCAAAATTGAGATTTTAGTGTCGATAGAAAGCCCATATTTTTCTGATGCAGGCTGAATCAAAGAAATTTTGCATGGATCTTCATGTGTGCGTTGAACCATACATTTGTTGTTGATTGTATAACACATACCTAATCTAGTTCATCTTCTGCAAAAATGAAAATAATCAACTGAAAAATAAGCAAAATGTGACAAGTTTTGTAAGCTTACTCCTATTTTTACCATTCCAATAGATTTTGAAGAAGAAAAAAAATCCCACCAGCAGACCTTACATGAGAGGTCCATCCACCAGTGTTGGAGCCGAGTTCGAGTCCTTACCTCTCGAGTCAGAGTCCTTCCCCTCCGAGTCCTTCACAATAAGGACCCGAGACCGGTCTCGAGTCCAGGCCCGGAATCAAGTACTCCATCGCTGCCATCCGCCTGTAATTTATGTGACAACATTAATATTTTGTTTAATGATTCTCCCATCTCCTAGCATGACGACACAAAGAGACGAGGCACCTATACCAGAAGTATCCAAAGAAAGATTCTATGAGACGAGTAACTCCTTAAAAGATGCCTTTAGTAGTTCTAATGCTGTTATGCAAATGGAGGAGAATAATGACAAGACACCGTTTACATTCTTTGCACCAGAAGATGAGGAGGAGGATGTTGATAAAAAGGGTGAGTTTTGTATTATTGAATTTCAAAAAATGGAGGTCGACTACTCATCAATCCCAACATTCATCCATTAAAATGACGCGAGACTATACTTCATTCATGTACTAATAACTGTATGGAGCATGCCATAAACAAATATTGTGTTTATATTAACTGGAAACCTTGTTGGCGTTGATGTTAGGTTCTGGTTTTTCTCAGCTATGAAGGGCTACTTCAGGCTTTAAAACACCTCATCAATATTGACTGATTTGCTATTTTTGTACTAATTTGACTGTCATAATATCAAAGATTCCCCTTGACAAATGAACTGGTAGTGTCAATCTCAATAGACAATGTCCAACAGACTCAATTATTGTGGGGCAATCATCCTTTTGCCCCCTCCCCTGCCACTGGTGTATGATCGCCCTTCCCCCCTTTGGCTACGCCACTGGTGTATGGTGAGAGATAGGTGCGATGGGTATTCTATACATATGCCTGATTGATTTCTTTATGGTGAGCTCCTCATTATACCTTGATTCAGGATTTATTTTAAATCTCCAATCATACTCTGGTAATAACCCAGTCCTAATTGATATTGTGTTATAGAGAACTCAGCAGATAAAGCCATTGATGAGGCAACTCCTCTCAGTACAGTGGATTTGATGTGGAAAACAAAGACATTTAAATTTGATAGTAGTGATAGTGAGTCTGATGAGGAGGAGAATTCTATGGCGGTTCTCAAGAAAAGGTTTGTGTATTGCATTGTTGTTTATATTCCTTTAAATATATTCAATTTAGTTATTTAAAGGCTGATAGAACTGTTACATAAAAATATTGATAAAAAGCTTTATCTGCAAGAGATGCTTCTAGTTTTTATCTCAGGTTCCCAACCTAGCCTGTAAGCATTCTAAATTTAAGGATTGTTGTGTCTATAATTCAGTGAGTTCAGTATGCTACAATTTCCTGTGTTCTCTTGGATTACTTTGCAAGCGGAGCGATACGAAATGTTTATTTCTCACCAATTTGGAATAAACTATACAGATTGCATAATTCTGAAGATTAACCAATACATTAAAATATTATTATTTTGATTATATTATTATTGTTATTTAGGAGTGCAGAACAAATAAAGGAGGACCAAGAAGACAATGAGATTGATCAGCCAGCTCCAAAGAAATTCTTTTTCCAAGAGGATGATGTCAGATTAAAAGGTAACACAAGTAAACATTTAATTATGAGAGAGGATTTTGATTGATTGGTCATAAGCCAGAGTAAAGGTCCGTGCATCGCCCGAAATGTCGACGGAAATCTATGCACGAGTTGAAGCAATTTCAACTTTTATCCGTCGAATTTGGTGGATGTGCAATGACGCGAGTATGAACGGACCTTAAAGAACTACACGGAAATATTTTGATTTTATTAAACGAATTGTTTTGCTCGTCTAAATAATTCTGAATTGCTCATGCACTAGGGTTGCCGGCACGTTTTTGTTTTACGGCCTTTGCAGACGGGCGTGGTTCACGTTTTTAAACCAATCCCGAGTCGGGATTCGCCAGCCCGCGAAATTTGCTTTGTGTTTCAGTCATGCATATCTCGTCCGGTTTGGCCCCTTTCTCCTTGTTTCCTCGGCGGGTCATATCGTATTCTGTTTGCAAACCAGAAGGATCAAATAAAAATTCATCGGAGATATCATTCGGAGATCAGAGATTGGTGTTTTCAACCCTTCTACATTTATACATCAATAGGTTTTAAAACCTTTGTTTGTTCGTTCTTCGATTGCATATGCTATCATCACATCTTCTGAGTTTTGTTTCTTTTCGTGAGTATTTTAATGATATTTTGAGCTTAAAATTAAAATTGAATTCACGCCAATATGAAAAGCAGCTGATCAAGGCATGAATTATACCCAAGATCGGCAGACAAGATCGCAAGCCAGGGCAAGGCGATCTCCGCCCGTCACGTCAATAAGCGGGACCGGCCAAACTGACATCAATATTAATAACACTAACAGCCAAGCTCAGTCGCCTGCTACCTACCGACCGTCTCCGTCATGTCCGTGCCCCGTTAAAATCGTACACAAAATCGTGAACTTGAAGATTTGTGGATGTAAACATCGATCGAGAGGATACTTTACGCATGGAATTGGACGTCGCAGATGAGCAATCAAACAGTTCACAACAACAGCAGCCGCTGATATGTATAACGACAAGCCAGTCTCCGTGAGTCCGTGACAACGCCGTTTTCCTGTGACCAAGCACATCCGTGTCATCGATCTCATCAGGTGATAATCGCCGCCATGGAAATCATCAAGTTGCTAATTCGACAGGTTCGTGATCGTCGCAAGGAAGACAAACCGTCAAGAAATCTGGTCTTACCAACCCAGAACGGACCAACCCATCCAGGGAACAGCTGGTGAGAATGTTTTAAATAATTTAAATAATTTTTGGGGATAGAATCGATCGTGACTCAATAATTATAATAACGTAAATAATGATCAAAATCTCAATGCTGATCATAATAGTTTTGGGAGGGTGTTGTCGGCCCGGGTTGTCGGGTTCAGATTTACAACAGGTTCAACAGCAACAACAATCGATGGCAAATTTTAATTCCTTGAGTACGACCAATAAAACTAATAGTACGATCGATCATGTGTACAGTCGGTCAAGTACGCTTGATAACCTTGTCAACGGTGATAATTCGCGGTCAGGTTTCACTACTACTGTAATTTGTAAAGCAATGTTTCGAAAACTTTAGGCATCAGATCGATGGTCTTCATCTTGTTATGATTTGTGTAATGTCCCCTCTCACACACCATCAATGCGTCAGCTTATCAACAAAAGGTATTAGAGCAATGGGTTGAGAGCCCATGGAATGTCTCCCCTAATATTATAGCTTTTGCAATACATATAATTGTAGCAGTTTTGCACATGCATTTCAATATTACAGTTTATCATTGTTACGAACGATTGGGTTTTTCGTCAACTCTTGTCAACAATCTGCTTAAATCGATCACTGTGTATTTGAGCAATAGGAGAGCCCAAGAAATGTCTCCTCTAATACTAATAGCTTTTGCTATACATAATTGTAGCGGTTTTATGCGTTTCAGTATTACAGTTTATCATTATTAACAAACGGTTGGGTTTTTGTCAACTTTGTCAACAATCTGCTTTTAAAATCGATTACATGTGCATCAAGCCACATCGTATAATCCACTGAAGTGCTTGGTCTGAGACTTTATATTGTTAGGCTTTAAAGGGGCATAACATTGGTTTGCATTATTTTATGTGTTCACATTTTTGACACTTCTTGCTGATTTTTCTTTGCAGGCTCCAACAATATGTTCGTTGCCCCATATATGATTTTTGTCAGCGTTTTTCCCCTTAAAGGTGTTCTATCCAGCAGATGACTCTTTACAGGTATGTCGGGTTGTACAATATTTAAAGCAAAAGAATTTTGAGACAGTCACCTCAGATGGCCCTGATACATTTTAATTAGTCTCCCCAGGCATTGATCTTTACAACAATTTCACTGAGTTTATTTCTCGATGGTGTAAAGCTAAAATGAAGGTCAGAACGTGGGCACGCGCAGTTTTGGGCTGTGACGCAATGAAATTGTCAACATTTTTCACTCTTTGAGAACATTTGTGAGGGGTGAAAAGAAAAAGTGAAGGGTATTTCCCCTCTTAATTTCCAATCTTAATTTAATTGGCTATGTTCACTATCTAAGGCTCTAAGGTACTTCCAGCGGGGGGGGGGGGGGGGGGGGGGGGATTGGTCAAGTCCCCTAATTAGGTCCTTGTTTGGCAGTTTGGTATACACTTTTTGATCACCCGAGTCACTTCATAATTGTTTTAGGTCAATATCATATTTACTTTTCAGAGAACAAGATATATATTGGATAAATGGATGTTTATTAATAAAGCTTTTTTAGTAAACAGTTTATCTTGGTTACCATTGCGGTGGGAAAAATTATGTTCGGTTTATAACTCCCTCAGGTACTACCTGGTTAAATTAAATCGCCCTACATTTTTCTTGGACATTGGACATTATCTGATTTGATTTTGGGTGTCAATGCAATGATGTTTATCTTGGTACCATTGCGGTGGGAAAAGTATGTTCGGTTGTAACCTCCTCAGGTAAATACCTGGTCAAATTCAATCGCCCTAAACTTTTCTTGGACATACATTAAATGGTTTTAATGTGAATGTCATGCAATGAATTTTTATAATTGTTTATCGACGGATAACAATTGAGCGTAAACGACCAAGTGTCGTCTGATCTTTCACATTATTATTCTATGTGTCATTATGAACTGAAAATTACAGACACAATAGAATGGAGTGACCTTTAAAGTTTGAGCGTAAACGACCAAGTGTCGTCTGATTTTTCACAATATTATTCTATGTGTCATTATGAACTGAAAATTACAGACACAATAGAATGGAGTGACCTTTAAAGTTCGAGTTATGATTTAATGGTTTAAATCACAAAGTACATTTTAAAATGTGAAAACTATCAACTAACCAATTATGGTCTGGTTTTCACTTGTCAATTATATGTGTCACCATGAACTGTTAATATAGACACATTTATAAATCAGGTGATTATGCATTTCAAATCATAAAATACATTTTAAAAATGTTTCGACTATTAACTCCCTTTGTCAAAAGTGGAGGAGTGGAGTCTTCAGGTATTATATACCTGGTTGAATTTAATTATGATAAATTATTAAATGCATTTCTGGTTTGCAGCGGAATCACGCTTCACATAAAAAATTTCGCGTACGTGTATTTATTGTAACCCTGGTGTCTAGCAGCAATAAACGAATTGTTTTGCTCGTCTAAATAATTCTGAATTGCTCATGCACTAGGGTTGCCGGCACGTTTTTGTTTTACGGCCTTTGCAGACGGGCGTGGTTCACGTTTTTAAACCAATCCCGAGTCGGGATTCGCCAGCCCGCGAAATTTGCTTTGTGTTTCAGTCATGCATATCTCGTCCGGTTTGGCCCCTTTCTCCTTGTTTCCTCGGCGGGTCATATCGTATTCTGTTTGCAAACCAGAAGGATCAAATAAAAATTCCCCACCCACCAACCCTCGTTACAAGAGGTCGTTGTTTTTTTACTCACAGTGCACAGTGCGGTTTGGTATACACTTTTTGATCACCCGAGTCACTTCATAATTGTTTTAGGTCAATATCATATTTACTTTTCAGAGAACAAGATATATATTGGATAAATGGATGTTTATTAATAAAGCTTTTTTAGTAAACAGTTTATCTTGGTTACCATTGCGGTGGGAAAAATTATGTTCGGTTTATAACTCCCTCAGGTACTACCTGGTTAAATTAAATCGCCCTACATTTTTCTTGGACATTGGACATTATCTGATTTGATTTTGGGTGTCAATGCAATGATGTTTATCTTGGTACCATTGCGGTGGGAAAAGTATGTTCGGTTGTAACCTCCTCAGGTAAATACCTGGTCAAATTCAATCGCCCTAAACTTTTCTTGGACATACATTAAATGGTTTTAATGTGAATGTCATGCAATGAATTTTTATAATTGTTTATCGACGGATAACAATTGAGCGTAAACGACCAAGTGTCGTCTGATCTTTCACATTATTATTCTATGTGTCATTATGAACTGAAAATTACAGACACAATAGAATGGAGTGACCTTTAAAGTTTGAGCGTAAACGACCAAGTGTCGTCTGATTTTTCACAATATTATTCTATGTGTCATTATGAACTGAAAATTACAGACACAATAGAATGGAGTGACCTTTAAAGTTCGAGTTATGATTTAATGGTTTAAATCACAAAGTACATTTTAAAATGTGAAAACTATCAACTAACCAATTATGGTCTGGTTTTCACTTGTCAATTATATGTGTCACCATGAACTGTTAATATAGACACATTTATAAATCAGGTGATTATGCATTTCAAATCATAAAATACATTTTAAAAATGTTTCGACTATTAACTCCCTTTGTCAAAAGTGGAGGAGTGGAGTCTTCAGGTATTATATACCTGGTTGAATTTAATTATGATAAATTATTAAATGCATTTCTGGTTTGCAGCGGAATCACGCTTCACATAAAAAATTTCGCGTACGTGTATTTATTGTAACCCTGGTGTCTAGCAGCAATTGAAGATCAAATTTATTTTTACTCCCAAAACTGTAAATAAGCTAACCTCTGTGTGGATATTTTCTGGCAGCAATGCTTGTGTCATCATTCAATATATTACAAGTTGTTGCACAAGTTTACTGATTCTTAAATTCAGTTTGATTTATAAATTACATTTGATAAAACTGTGAACTGTGGTCACTCTCTTAATGAATATTGTATATGTTGCAATTTCAGACGGCCCAAAGTGGTTCTTCAATGTCCCAAAGGCTGCGTACAGAGAGGAGAAAATGATGGAAAAGAAGGAAGAGCTTAAAGCTGTAAGTACCCAATTATGTATGCTATGGAACATTTTCATGATTTGTTGGCATTTCTGTAATATTGTTGTATTGTTAACACTTTCCACACGGCAGGCGTCTGCAGACGACATTCCAAAATGTCACAAATTATTTCAAAAATGTCAAAATTATTGAATTTCATGACCATATTTGGAATCACCATGAGAAATGCATTGAAATAAGTACAAACATGCCTAGTACTGGTTCATTAATTCTTGAGATAGACCTTGAAATTTGAGAAAGGTTTCTGAAAAATCTGTTTTGTATTTGGTAAAACCAGTAGCCGCGTGGAAAGTGTTAAGCAGCTTTAAATTGACGGCGACTTTCTATGCACAACATATAACACCAATATCATAAACATGGTGTTATAAAAAATGTTTAGATTTTGAATAAAAGTAATGGGCTACAACTCACAATGTATTGGGTAACCTAAGCTATGTTTTAGCCACACTACAGGGTGTCCCAGAAAACCAGCAACTTATTTTGACAGAGCTCTAGTTTGACTTTGAAGCCATGGATTGTAATCATGTTTATACATTTTGGAAACCTTATGATCTCCCAATTTACGTGGTGAAATGATAATTAAGATGGGTTAATTAATTCAAATTATGCGTATGTAAAGAAAGGTATGTCGAAAACCAGTTCAACTGATCTGATGGCAAATGAATGTTCTACTATCACTCCAGTCCACCACTAAAGCTGGAAACTAATATTGACGGCATTTTATTTTCACTTTATCATCATTGATTACAATTATGTTTATACATTCTGGAAGCCTTAAAATCTCCAAATTGTAATTGTCAATAAATAATCAACATTGTTAAATTAGTTTTGAAATCATGTGTGATCAAGGCAATGTATCGAAAACGAGTTTAAATGATTTGACAGAAAATTATACCACTACATTATTATGCAGCCTTATGACTCAATAGGAACTGTGAACAGGTTACTCATCCAAATTTCTGTTAATATATATGGTGAAGTAGCAACATCAAGTATTTTCTTTTACATTTTCCCAAGCAAAGTCTATTAAAAATATCACAAACGCTTGTTCAAATCGTAACAAATTTTGTGTATCAAACCATTTAGTAGGGTATGTTCTTTTGGTGTTGCAACTCATTATCTTAAATTTGAAGAAAAAAAATACCAACAATATAAATAAAATATATATTTATTGTGCAATATTGCACAATTAACAAATATTATTTATTTACAAAGCATAAAAGGATGAACAGAGTTGTGGGTCAAATGGTATCGAGTGGTTAACCAGCGCTGCATCAGCTGCACACCGTCGATTTCACGGTTTGAATGGGTTTCTGAGATACCTCTCATTGATCATGCGTATTTAGAAAACCGATTGTGAATTCTTGGATTTTATGTCATAAATAAAAAGGAGAGAATTTAAGGTTTATAAAATGTGCAAACACGATTGTAATCTGTTGTGCAAAAGGAAAAATAGAGCTCCTTCAAAATAAGTTGCAAGTTTTCTGGGACACCCTCCATATACAGGGTGAATCAAAAAAAGAAATTGTGCATGGATTGAAAAGGCCCTTTGATCTTGATGTTTGCATCCCATTGGAATGGTGTAAAATGGGGTCAGCTTTCAAAACTTGTCACATTTTGCTTATTTTTCACTTGATTACTTTCATTTTGTGGAAGATGAACTAGATTAAATACGCCTTATTCAAACAACAACTTCATGTGCTTATTTTATTCACCCTGTATTACTTGGCAATGATGATGCACTGTAGTGTTTATGTTAACTTTCTGGAATTCCAGAGGGCAGTGTTACAAATCACTGCAAAAAAACCAGTTTTCACAAAAAACAAAAGGTAATGTGAAATGGACAAAAACAACAATTAAAAAAATTGTAAAATACAAATATAAAAATTGTAAAATACAAATATTTGAAAAGCATAATATTTTAGGAAATTGGCCTTTTAATTTTACATGTTGTCTATATCATGATTTAAGTTAATCGATGTAAAAAACAAACAAAATCAATAAAAGTGCCAAAGCTTTAGATTCCAACCAATTTGAAAGCTAAAGTTATAGAATAAGTTATTCAGTATTGCTCAAGAATACTGTAAAAGTGGAAATTTTCGGGCTAAATTTATTTTTCGCGCGAAAATAAAATGTGCGAATACATTCATTTTGTGTAGGACTGTGTAAGGAAGCTCAAAATTGCAAAAAAATAAAAACGAGCAAAGTTGTTCAAAATGTGCAAAGCGTGAACAATTTCAACTTTTGCAGTATTGAAGTAAATTTGTAGATTTAGGATCTAGGAATGTGTTTGTAGCTACACCAGCCCTCTCCAAATAACCTCGATAACCCTAACCCCTAACCGGGTTTTAACACTTTCCATGCGGCAGGCAGCTGCAGACGACATTCTAAAATTTCACAAAATGTTTCAAAAATGTCAAAATTGTTGAATTTCATTACCATATTTGAAATCACCATGAGAAATGCATTGCAATAAGTATAAACATGCATAACATTGGTTCAGTAATCCTTGAGATAGAATTTGAAAATTAGGAAAGGTTTCTGAAAAATCAGTTTTGTATAATGGTAAAACTAATAGCCGCATGGAAAGTGTTAACCAGGATCTCAATTTTTGAACAGAAGTCACCAACAAAATTGCCGGGGACTGGCCGGGATGCAATCCTGGGACTGTCCGCACACCCCTCAGCTACTCGTTCGCGCAGTATACCGCGGTCACTAGATAGGCTCGGTTGATTACGTCATCAAAAACCGTCCACCCATGCGCCTGGAGATAGGCATACAAGTAGTATTTTTTTAGTACTCAAGGGGTTAGGGTTAATTAAGAGTAAAAACTTCAGCTCAGTATTAGAAGAATATAGTGTACTCTCCTGTGTACAGATTAACAATACTGTACCTTGGTTTACATATTTAGTTTATCTTTTTAATTTTACATTTACCTTATTATTTTGATATATCATTGCAGGCTTTCCGTACAAGGCATAAGCGAGCCGTTAGAACCTGGAATCGTAAGAAGATGGAGAAACAGCAGCGGAAACCAAGACGATGAAGATGATGTGATCCTATTTGTATCCTATCAATGTTAGGATTGATAAGGCCAACAAATTAATACAAATGATTCTCTCTGTTACATTAATGCAATGTAAAACTACCATTTTGGAAATGTTTATATTTGTTTCCAAAAATAAATTCACTATGAAATATAACATTGTGAGTTTGGGAATTAAAGGTATTTTGCTAACTTATAATTTTTGACACTATATTAGGCCACTTACAATTAATTATTAGATTCTTGTAGCACTGGCCTTCGAAAATTGAAGAGGGAGGGTGGTTTTTTGTGGTTTTTTTTAATGAAATTGACACGTAAATATAGCGGTTCTCATGCAAAATTTATATATTTCCAGCAGCATCTCAGCAAAGTGGTTAGGCTCTTTTAAATGTTTAAGTTTAAGAAAATTAGGCCACTAGAGTTCAATAAAAACACTTGAAAGTGACTGTAGTTGATTAATAAATAAGGCATCAGTATTAGAAACTCAATATTTTTTGAAAATTTGAAGGAAAAGAAAGACCTTATCCCAGTAAGTGAGGAGGGAGGGCTATGAGGGAAAAAAATAAGTGGCCTTAAAATATCATACACCAATGTATATCAAAAATAGTAGAAACAATCTCACATCAATGTAATATAAATTATTTTAATTTATTTTAAAAAACCCATGAAAGAACCATTTCTATTTTTGGGCTTAGACAAAAACCTTTTTATGTTAGCCTAAGAATTGGACACTAACAAAGAGAAAGAATTTGATTGACATGTCAAAACTGATGAACAGTTTGTGTTTTGTTGTATAAACTTAATCTTGGAAGATATAAACAAAGTCATTATCTTCATTCCTACATCTTGAGGTGCTTGTACCAAGTGTGAATTGATGGAAATTTGAGCTGATAAACATTTCCATAGTATTGTACTTTTACATTCTTCACAATCACACATCAAAACATTTGAATGAAAATACTAGCATTTAATAGCTCTACAGTTTAACAATGAATTTCTAAATTGTATGCCGTATAGGTATATGGAACAAAACTTCTCTCAAAAATTTAACAAAACTAAAAATGTGTTAAAATTATAGAATGTGAAAATTAAAGATTGTGAAAATAATCACTTTTCGCTTGTTACATCTTGATTTGTCTGGAGGACTGTTCTTTTGAAATGTCAAAAGTGTTACTTGAGGGTTATCTGAATGAATCATTGTTAACCCTTTTCACGCAGCTATTAGTTTTACTATATACAAAACAGATTTTTCAGAAACATTTCCCATTTTCCAAAGTCGATCTCAAGGAATACTGAACCAATACTAGGCATGTTTGTACTTATTCCAATGCATTTCTCATAGTGATTCCAAATATAGGAATGCAATGTTGACATTTTTGAAACATTTTGTGCAATTTTGAATGTCGTCTGCAGACATCTGCTGCATGGAAAGTGTTAAGAAAAACTGTATAGATCGTCAAGGGGTTTATTTACATCATATGGTTACCTAGGCCCCGGAGGCAGTAAGCTGCTGTCATGAGTTTCATATGTTTTTAGGTCTGGGTGGAGAGGGGAAATATCACTTAGTACCTGCCTGCCCGCCACCCGCCGAGATGGATACATTTTGTGTTGGGCTGGTAACATTTAACAAATATCCCCCCCCCCCCACTAGCTGGCTGGTAAGAACTGTTGGTGGCTGCGTGGTTTAACCCTACTCAAAGGCTCTAAAATCTTGATTTATTGCCGATTTTCAATCAAACCGTACGGTATATCAATAATTTATTTTTTAAAATTAAGTATCTCATTCCAGGGCATTACACTGCATAATGACAATGTACACGTCCATCGACAAAAAAAACAAGGCCATCATTTTATTTGGTGGCCAACAATAAACTTCAGGCCGTAAAAGATCATAATCATCTGGTATAGTCAGAAATTTCATGATTTCTTGTTCATGTTAAGTTGGGCTGATAAGTTTGCATTCAGGTCGGTAACTTTTACTACTAGCACAAAACTCGTGCCTCCTCAACAGCCTAAAACTGTGCCCCCTAAACCTTGGTAGCATAGACCTGGCTCTAGTATTGGGCTCCATTTGGTCGCATCTCGCTATGCTCGCAGCTCGGTACCAGAGCTAACTTTTACTTGTAACGTGCCCGGCTGGCTGATTGGGGGGAAATGGAGTTACACCCCTGAATAAAAAGGCATAAACGTTAAACTAAGTCACAGCTTTAAGCAGATTCAGTAGAACAACATGACACCAAATAAGATGTTGTTGTCGCAAGTCCTCGTGAAGGGAGGAGAAAATTAGCGTAAATTAGTCATTTATATTTGTAGTAACCAGACAGCAGGATGCAATAGTTGTCATTTTGTATATTCCTTGGAGATTTTGTGACGGCGCCGGCATCAAAACATTGAGGGACAACAAGGTGCAAGATTTCTTTTTAAATACTCTTATCCATGTATATATCATAAACAGTGACGGCATTATGGGAGGAAAAGACCCCGTTCACAATCTGTGCCACCACCAGCTCAACCACCAAAGAAGATTTTAATGGCAGCACCACAACACAATGCATTGCATCTTTGCAAAACGCTGTAAATCTGGTCACCGATTCATCTCGGTTCCCATAGACATATGCGCAAAATCATTGCTTCATAGCGCCATCGTACGAGCTCTTAGATTCTTGTTTACATCAATAAATAAATTGGTTCCAGTGTACCTTTTTCTTAGTTTTAAAACCTGAGAGCTCCACTAGAAAGCAGTTATTGGAAAAAGAAGAAAAAAACAGTAACCGTAGATTTTCCGATACGTGTCATGCATGACAGAAAGCCACGATATCGATATCTCAGGGTACAATGGTCACTGATATATCGATGGTTTTGATACGAGAATCAGTAAGGGAAATACAAATGCATTGTGGGAAAAAATCTTGAGTTGGCGCAATGTATTGTGGCTGCAACATTAAAAAATCTTCTTTGGCTCAACCCATCCCATTTTTGTTCATTAAACAAAAAAACAATCGAAAATGTTTTAATTATAAAATAACTAATCATAAGATTGTACATTTCCTCAAAATTATATGTGTGTGTTTTTTTTTCTTCTTTCAATTGTGAAATAATGGAAGTGATGGTAAATTTGGTCAAATCAACAGACAGGACTAATATTGAACTCAGTAGTTGTATAATGAAGTAATAAAGTGCTTTGGTCCTTAAATGTATCAGGACTAATTCTGTATTGTGAGATATGGATAATTAAACATATGTGTCGAACAAAAACTTTGATGTGCCTAATAAGAGTTATTTCTACACCTGCTCCATCCTCCTTGCCACTTATTCATTCAGCCTATTAGTATGACATCTTACTATTAGGACACCTTGTACATAACTATGTTGTTGTTATTATCTAGTTATGTTGTATATAAACCATTGAACTAATATGTGTAACATCTAGGCTTTTGACCTTCACTTCAATTACAACAGATGTGTTGATATAGACGACTGTAAACGAGAACATTTCTGCGCTACATCAATGTTCGCGCTCCAAGCAGCTACCGAGAAAATACAAACATGCAAATATATTTATTTTGTGTATAAATCTATGTAATGAACTTTCAAATTGTGAATTTAAAAACACACGAATTGGCTGAAAATCAGCAAATTGCGAAAATTACCACTATTGTAGCATATCAGGAACCGCGATTCACTCAGAATAGCATATTATTTTTTAAATTCTTGTATATGAATAGAGTTTGCTGCTATAGTGTATACCATGGAACTTATTATTTGCGTACCCTCTAGACTTTTGAACTTTAATAACCACACCAGGTGTGTTGATAATAGGCTATAAAGATGGTTCACTAAATCATTCAGAAAGAGCCATCTTATTTTTGGGACACTTTGTATATAAATAAAGGTTGCTGCCATTATCTTGTCATGTAGAGTGTACCAACTAGGCTTTTGACCTTCAATTACCACACCAGGTGTGTTGATATACAGCCTACAGGCTTTCCTGTTCTGATGTACCTATGATATGATACTAGGGAATTGTATATCGCACAAACGATGAGTTAAACAATAACGATATATGAACAAATTGGGGTGGGGGGGGAGGGGGGGGGGGGGAATGTTTAAAGTTTTCCACATCCATTTTTGGGGGGGGGGGGGTGAGGGAAATGTTTAAAGTTTTTCCACAACCATATATTTTGATAGCTGTAAGATTACAAAGATGTCAAATAAAAAGAGATCCAAACCCACCAACATAATGAAACTTAAAAGTATGCATTGTGTACTTGATTATCACACGCACCCTCCTTGGTCAAGGGGAAATAAGACTGTTCAAGGGGAATAAGACTTTTTCAAGAAAAAATTGAATCTAGTGTGCGTGTTGCATTCTGCAGTTTGCGCCCAACCTGGTCATAAGTCATACTTTGCAGGTTTTTTTGTGAGTTTCGAATTTGTCTAAACAATAAGAATTTATTTTTACAATTTAGAGAATGAACTTTGGTTAGCTTTTTTGTGGCTTTTTTATGAAATAGCAATGATAAATCAGCCAAAAATAACCTAACATTTCATCATAAAAGAACAATTAATTGGTTAAATTTGTTTTATAGCTTCATGTTTGCTTTTATTGCAAGTCTAAACAAGCAGTTAATGTGTCACAGTGACAAATTTACTGTCATATTAACCGAATATCATATTTTTATTCCATTATCTGAATTAACACAGTTACAATAATTTTGGAATCGAAATTAAAAAAAACCTCTCTCTGGTGGTGGAAATGGGTGAAATTTAGGGAGAAAAACCTGACCTACCCCAGGTTCGACTCCACCAACATCAACATAGGAGTCAGTGTCTTAGTCCACTTTGCGAGAGGGTTGTGTGCTCAAATTCAACAATTCTGTCCGCATTAATCCCCGCCGTAATTGCCCAGGGAGATAAATTGAGATTTCATGGGGTCAGGGCAGTAAGGGTTAAACCTAGCATGCGAGGGAGGGGTGGTTGGAGGAATAAAACTATCAGGGGGAACACATTAACCAACTTCACTATTAATGGGAATTGATGCTGGTACGCCATCACTGGCATGGGGGTCCCATTCTTTGACCGCTTTCAAGCATGTATAAAGCCTGCCATTACTACCAGCATGGCTATAGTAATTTGTAGCATACAACAGTGTGAGGTTAATGTGAAAGAGTACAATCAACACTTGGAACCAGTGGTGGCACCAGCATAAACAAATAGGGTGGGGTTGACAAAAAATTGGGGGTGGGGGGGGGGGGGGGGGGGGGAACAAAAATTAGAGGGGGGTAAGATGCCTGTTAAGCAGTGTGAGGTTAATGTGAAAGAGTACAATCAACACTTGGAACCAGTGGTGGCACCAGCATAAACAAATAGGGTGGGGTTGACAAAAAATGGGGGGGGGGGGGGGAACAAAAATTAGAGGGGGGTAAGATGCCTGCAAAGCTTAAGGACAGTGGCTTTTATATCAAAATTGAACTTGAGCTGATGGGGAGGGGGAGGGGTAGCAAGGGTTGTGACGTTGGGGGGGGGGGGGGTTATACCCTTGTGGCATCACCGCTGCTTGGATTTAATATTAAAGAGTGAGAATGATTTTAGGGACTACTCTTCCATTCCAATTTGATTTTTAAATTGAATTATAAGTAAACCAATAAATATTTAAAAACACACCACACACACACACCCATGTGATTTTTTTTAAAACCTCAAAAAGAATGCAGTATGCGAGAGAGAGAGAGAGAGAGAGAGAGAGAGAAAACTCTTACTTCAAGAGAGAAGAGAGCATATACTTCAAAGTGGAGCAATTTCTTAGAATTTAACAGCAGCCAAACATTACTCTCCTGAGCTTTTTTATTACCTCCCAATGCAGATGGGCTGTAACTCTTGTCAGCATGCCCAATTTGTGTTTCATCTTATTTCGCGACATTATTACACTGTACATATTATGTTTTACAAACTATGTCTTGCATTTTTTATAAACTATGTCTTCCGTTTGCCAAATTTAAGTCACATTTTGTCATAAATGGTCAGTTGTTTGATTTATTGTTTGATGCTTAAGGTAAACAACAAATATATTCTTATCCAAAAGAATGGCAGGGTAATTACTGGCAAGCCTGCATTATTATTATTTTAAACACATGGTAAGCCATCAGCCAACATAGCAACCAAAACTGGATGAAACTGGTTATAATTTTAAAAACCTTCTTAGAATCTTTCAGTACAAAATATTGAGTTCATGGGTATAAATACCAACCTTTTCCATAGTACAGCAATGATTTGAGAATCATCTAGGGACCTTTTTGAAATAAAAAAAACGGAAACATTTCAAATCATATTTTATAAATCTGTTGTGTTTCAAGTCATACACATTTTACACGATCAAATTAATACAATATAATCGTAATAACAATAAGAGGAATTTAAAATGGTATTTATAAAAGGCACTCTTTTAGATGCTCGTTAAGTACAGAAAACAAAATCATACAGATAAGTTGTAGTTATAAGGATAAAGAAATCAACAATTGTCATTGCTCATATCAGAATTATGAAAGGGTTTATGACCTGAAGTTGGTGTCATAATGTTCTGGATATATAACGTGCCAAGTTTTTAGAAGCGTGTAAACCATTATGTGGTTTGCCATCAAGTAATGCTACATTTTGCTGAAAACCCCATTATAAATAGACAAGAAATCAAAGTTTTGAGTGATTAAAGAGTTTTCAAAACAATAGAAAACACTAGAATTTGTATCCTTTGTGTTGTTATATATCAAAATTAATATTCCTGACTTTCAACTCATTTTGCTTGATTGCATCACATATGTTCCATGTGTTATCAGAACCACAGTGTAGTATTGTTGACTAAAATTGCTATTTATAAAATGATATCTAATCATATAGTAATGTATGTAGTTGAGAAACCATGAGGTACGTTGTAAGGAATGCAAGATACTGGTTTGCCTTGGGGAGCTAGCACAATTAATTAATTCGTTGTGTTATTAGGGTGCCATTAAAGGTGGGGTCTTGCTGATTTTTGTCAAAAATTAGGAACTTATTTTTTCCCCTTCTCAAAGATTACAGATTATCCATGTAGTCAGGTGGAACGAACAACTAAAGGGATTTGCACCCGGCCTATTCTTTCTAACCATACTACCAATAAATATCATGAAACAGGTGTATCTTCTTTCTCAAAATCTCAAACACACTTCAGTATTCCCGCCAAGATGGCAGGTAATACAAACACAGATAAACTCTATTACTTTTGAACCCAACATGCCTGTGAGAACGGGTATAAAACTTTTGGGCATGTTGGGGGGGGGGGGGGGGGGGGGGGGGGGGGGGAATAAGCAAGAAAGTGGGGAAAACCAGTTCCCCACTGATGGGAGGATTGGAACATTGGTTCCAGGGCCGTCAGAAGCAAACTAATTTAGGTGGGACCATCCTGGAGGGGCGTCTGGGTCCCCTCGGGCATGTGGATATGTGCTACCCTAGCCCACTGTGCCAGGGGGTAACACTCTGAAAAATAACTTTTCTTTAAGCATATAAAAGGGTTTTATAGAGCTGGATCTTTGGAATGTTGACACAATGGGTTTTAAGCATTCGGCAAGCTGAAAGAGAGGATTGTAAGCATCATCAGATAAGAGGGAACAAGAGTCTTCAAATGCATAATTTTTCATTTTCACCAGATACATGATTTTTTTCATTTTCTCCATAGAAAAGGTTTAATTGAGTATGTTATTGATAGTAAGGTTAATCAATTTAGATTCATCCTCGTGTCGTAATTTGTTTAATTTCTTTAATTGTTACAAGGGTAGACTTGTTTGACAGTCTTGGGTACACATCCAATCCATATAGGTGCAAACGCATATTAACACTTTCCACTCGGCAGTCTTCTGCAGACGACAGTTTCAAGTGTGCAAAATGTTTCAAAAATGTCAAAATTATTGAATTTCATCACCATATTTGGAATCACCATGAGAATTGCATTACAATAATTTCAAACATGCCTATTATTGGCTTAGTAATCCTTGAGATAGACTTTGAAAGTTGGGAAAGGTTTCTGAAAAATCTGTTTTGTGTATGGTAAAACTAATAATAGCCGCTTTGAAAGTGTTATGGAAAAAACCCATTGATGACATTGAATACTTTTAACAACATAATTGCTGTGACATTGTCGATTATTAGAATGACACAAATGAATCATTTAGGTGACAAATTGTTGGTTATGTTGTTTTGATTATGTTAACAATCGTCAGGTATTTTGATGTTGTTCAATATGATTATACCCGGGGGGTCAGTGAACATACCAAGGGGGTACGCATCCGCGTCCAAAAAAACGTCGAAAAGGGGCTCCAGATTTCACCACACGACGTTGTCGACATATTTCTGAAAAAGGGGTACTTTTTAGGGGGCTTCGTACTTTAGGGTATCCATTACAGCATCGAGGTATCGATGTTTAGGGGTACTTATTGTTGTATGTGTGACTTTTCAATAAACATGCAAAATGTAGAAAAAATCTTCAATATTTCCCTACTTTAATTGTATATCCCATGTATACATGATTATGAATTAAGATTATTTTGAGCATTACTATATTACGCCATTTAGGGGTGTATTATTGAGTGTTGGTAACACCGTTTAGGGTAGGGTTTGTATGTGTTACGTCATTTAGGGGTATCAAAATAGTGTTCTGGTTTACGCCATTTAGGGTCCATTTCAGAGGTGCTTGGACGCGCATGTGTACCTGCTTGGTATGTTCACTGACCCCCCCCCCGGATTATACTCTTATATGGCTCATTCCATGGAGTTGGGGTATTTGTTAAAATAGCAGAATTTGGTACTTTAGGCAGCTTATAAACTGTTTTACTCTATGTGTATATCAAATTGTTCTAGTGTCCAAAAACAGTACTAGGTTATAGTATTGAGCCATGAAAAAAGAAGAAAAAAATTGACCCTTCCTTGAAGAAAAAAATAATAAAAAATGAGGTGGTGTCCAAGACCATTTTTGCTAAAAAACGTGACATGGAAAACACAACAATTAATATGAGTTTTATGTAAGCAAAACTATCATAGAATTGCTTGGAAATCGATTTGATTAATAAAAGATACTTGTATTCATAGTTTACTGACCAAAACACCTCGTCACGCTGGACTGATTTTTCACCCAAGCAACATGAAAATTGCCTTTCCGATGCTACGCACGGTGTCCACAAAATATACACGTGTAGCATCGGGAGTTTTCATTGCTGAATGGGGGGTAGTTCTCTATCATACATTTTAAAATTATTTTCCAAAATTAAGAGCATTTATCAATTGAAAACTATTGCAAATGAGAATAAATTTCATGAAGACCATTCCATATATTCATGAAAAAGTATACCGTGCCGTGTGCATGGTGTCCTAACCATAAAATGTAGCATCGTGATAAACATCCTATGCAATTTGTGGGAATCTTCCCCTGGAGATAAATAAAACATTCCATATTTCTTTTTGTAAGGATAGAGGTCAATAGCTATCAAGTTTGTTTGGAATTTGCCACATGTGGGCTAGTTTTATCAAGGTTTCAGTCGCTGGTGTCCCGTTGTAGCATCGGGACTTTTATGTAGCATCAAAATGTAAACATTGGATAGTTTTGTGAATGGTAAGTGCAAGTGTAATTATTTCTTAATGTTGCTTGTCTGTCTGTATTTATTAATGCATTTTTATTGAAAGGGAAACACTGAATCAGAATTTCTTTTCATGTTATGATATTAATTTTGAGTCACGGACGCCATAATAATTTGGCGTCCATGTAGCATCGGGCATAGCATGGGCAATATTTTGCATTGGATATCGTTATAGTTCGTTGAAATTGTAATTTTTTTGTAGAATCACATCATTAATAAACTTTGAAGTTAATAATGAATTAGTTTTTGCACTTTTAATGCTCATAATATAGCTTACCAATACGATGCTACATGGACACCATGTCCATGTAGCATTTCATAAAACTTGCCTAATTAGACTAAAACAATTACCCTATTCGAAATTATCCATCACCCAAAACATTCAAAACATTGCCTACATTTTACTACACTTTACAGAAAAAAGGCATATTATGATTTATGAGAGATGTATATCTAATGAAATATATTAATACACAATGCTACATGGACACCATTTCCATTAGCATTTCACTGAATTCACAATAAACATTCCCTTATTTTAGTTTTATTTACTATAAATAAAACAAATAATTGTAAATCATTTTAGTTCTCTATCCTTTGCTATTCTTTTTCATGTTAAATGAATAATAAATAAAATACTCCAGCATGATTTTAATATAAATATTTTCCTGCAACACAAAAAGTGCAACATAAATAAATAATCTACTCCAATATCAATACACAATGTTCCATGAAGATACTAAGCCATAGGGTTTATTTTGTTTTGCTTTGCAGGTTCTTGACATTAATTCAGAAGACAGTTCTATCGTCCTGGAATGTATGGAGATGAAGACAAGGAACCCATCATTTTCAAAAACTAGTACCTTTCCAAAGAAATCCATCATGGCAATTAAATTATTTTTTTGCAAACTGACTTTTTAAGTGATCAAACTTTTCAATCATCTTTATCAATAATAGAGGATGATTCAATCAGAAACGAGCAAAGAGACTAAGATCACAAAGGGTACTTTAAGAACAACACTGCATGAAGTTTGTTTCAGTGGACATCTTAAGTTTCTTTGATCAATGGTGTATTGTTATTGTGTAATTGTAAGAAATGGTGTATGTGTATCATAGGTAATTATGTTTTATGCTTCATGGCAGGTTATCTTTTTGTGTAATTTGTAGTTTTACAATCCATGTTATTAATTTTATTGTGTGCTTATAACATAAAAAGTTAACATCATAGTACATCCTCTCTATTGATCTGAAAAAGATGCACCTGTTCAAGCTGTTCCAAATATTTTAGGGCACGGTGTCCATGTAGCATGGTAATACTTAAGTACACAGAAAAGGTAAATTTTACATGAACAGTGTTTAGATAAATTTCAAGCATTTCACTCTGTGTATCTACTTGATATGATGAACAAGTAGACAAACCATTCACACTCAAATAATTGTTACAGTATGAATAGTCTTATTATTAACAATGTTACAAGACGCGGTGTCCATGTAGCATCAGTAGTGCATTTTGTAACATTATACAGGTAAATAATACTTCATATACTTACTTACGCAAGGGTAACAACCTAGAGAAGATGATCATGCAAGGCATGATTGAAGGGAAGCGCAAGAGAGGCAGACCTCGTTCCCGGTGGATTGACCAAATAAAATTGATTACTGGACACCCTCTCCGTGATTGTTACTCCTTTGCTGAAAATCGTTATTTGTGGCGTAGTATCTGTAAGGTCACGAGCTGTCAGTCATGACAGGACCGAACCAACCATACTTACTTTATGACTATAATGTAATCAATGTGCATGGTTTATAGAGTACTTTACATCAAACAAATATTGATATGTACTTTATTTAAATTCATTATACAAATTGCAAAATAAAGAGTCACTTTTCAATGAGTATTTACATAAAACAGTTAATCTACGATGTCTTGTTCATTAAGTTATGTTCAACCTAGACAAATCTGGTTTCTTTTCATGTATTTGTGGTTCCAAGTAGTTAATTGAGGTATAAAAACTTGGCCCACATCTTAAGCTAATTTGTTAGAAAATGATATGGAAATGGGAAATGGTGTCCATGTAGCATCAGGATTTTTGGAAATGTCATCCAACTGTTGAACATGTGTGGTTATTTTACACCAAATGTTACATTAAAAAAAAAAGGTTCTACATTGGACTTTGGTAAATGTAGAACCTAAAAAAGAAGAAAGAGTTGGAAAATATCCATTTTGAAAATTTCACTTGGATGTCACATAATATGCCCCAACTTCATGGAATGAGCCATATCACTTCCTTTTTCATTCTATTGATTTATCCTTAATTTGTCCTTAATTAGTGAAATAATGTACTATTAATTACAATTTTTAAACCGCTTAAAAAGTGTAAGCAATTCTCATTGGTTCTTAGAGAAATCAGCGATATTTCCATGAGACAATATAACATGGTGCACATTAACTAGCGTGACCACCCTCATGCAGTGCGTGGTAACTATAGACTATTTCAATTTGAGATTGGAAATCTTCGGGAAAAACAGGTCACGTGGAGTAGGTGCGTTGCGCGTTCTTCGCAACAGTTAATCGCATTCACAGCATTGCCCTAGTTGGTTGTCCGCCTAGTGATTGTGCACACATGAGAATGTGGAACCAGACTATTTGGGTTTTTTCAATGGCGTTGACGGGCAAATTCCAAATGTATCGAGCAGACGGTAAAAAGTGAAAACATTACCCCAAATCTCTTTCATCTCACTGTTTTTGTTACTGAAATGCCGCAACATCAACTTTGTGAGGGATACAATCTATCACCGACACCAGTGCAATCTACCACACAGTGGAAGAAAATGCTTATCACAACGAATAACACTGATTCTCTTGGAAACCTTATTTGTTGAGTAATCTATATGTGATAACCAAGACATGGTACTATCAAATTTGACACCGATATATTTAAATTCTCTAACCATTTCAATCATAGCATCGTTATAGGTGAGTGAAATATCATTAAACCTATCTAACATTTGTCTGGTACCAAATAGCATAACTTTAGTCTTATTGATATTAAATGTAAGTTTGTTTGCCTTCAACCAATTAGCAACTAGATCTAGGTTTGATGTCAAAGAAGTTGAAAGTTCATAGGTACATTTTGATCTAAAAAGTTAAGTGGTGTCATCAGCATACACTATAGTTTTACAATTTACAGCATTTGGTAAACAATTTACAAATAAAATAAATAACAGAGGTCCTAATATTGAGCCTCGTGGAATAACAATATTTATATGCTCAAACTCTGAAAGATTATAATTAACATTTACAGCCTGTGATCTATTTCTTAGACAAGATTTAAACCCTAAAAGCTCAATACCATCAACACCATACCTTTTTTTATTTATCAATTAGCACTTTATGGTTAACAGTATCAAATGCTTTCTTTAAATCAAGAAAAATGGCACCTGTGACATAACCATTATCCATATAAGTGATGTGTCGTTATGTCAGAACAGCGACGATATTATTGAGAATAAAATCTTGTACATCTAGTTGAGTTGTTGTTGTAGAGTGATTTGTACGAAAACTCCTAACCCTACTTAAATACCACAAAATATCCTAGCGCATGCGTGGATGGTTTTCGATGACGCTATCAACCCAGCCTATAGGGAGCGTGGTATTTTGCGCAGACTTGAAGCTGATAGTTGTGGCTTGCCTATGCGGGCCAGCGGGTCCATGTGCACATTATGTGCAGAGGGATCCCATGATCAATTTCAAGTCGGGGAGCAGCAGCAGCAATTTATTGATTTATCGTCTTTCCTCTACCCGTCTTTGTTAAAAACCTGGGGGTCGTGTTAGGGTTAAGAAAGATGCAATATTTAGAAAAACATTGACATGGCTAGATAATGTAATAGCAGGGCTACAATGGAGGAGGCAGAACTTTTTAATTGACCCTTGTATTATTACTACTATGAAAGTCAGGATATGATTCAATTAATCCAACTTTATGTTCCTTTTATTTGATTATCTGCTGCTTGGCAAAGTGGTTCAAATCTATGTGACTTTTTATTACTTGTGGGACTAATACAACCTTGTGAGCAATGTTGTAGATGAATCAATGGTTAAAAGGTGGAGTGCAGGAAATTTGTCAACCCCATTGAATTCTCATTGATAGGTTGTTAGGTTTTATTGTTTCATTGATAAGTTTACTGTGTGAGACATTGAAATACAATCAACACAATAAGTAACTGACCAGGTAATAAATGTGCTGATAACTCTAAAAGTATGACTCCTACATAGACATATAGATTATGAAGTTGTTGGGAAATTTCCCCTCTTTAATTTGAGATATTGTATGCTAATAATGGTTACTATCCCAAATGTAATGTCAAGCACGATTTTTCATTTTTTCATTTTGCTTTTCTACACACAGACTCAAACCAGCAAATTATTGATTACTGGTAGTGCTAATTCACCGGTCGATGCCCAGGTTGTTGGATAGTTTGCCGGCCTCATTGTTACAGTTGATCAATACGGCACACACGCTGTACCTGTCATACTCTCCCCATGTTGAAAATGAAAATGAGAAAATTAAAATCGGACTTGACTTTACATTTGGGATTGTAACTTGCTCAATAATCAACCATTCTTAGCGTGCAATTTCTCAAATTAAAGAGGATAATATTTTCAACAACTTAATATGTTTAGGTAGGAGTTATACTTTTAGACTTATCAGCACAATTATTACCTGGTCAGTTACTTATTGTGTGGACTGTGTTTTGACTGTAGTATACATCTCAATGACAATGTTGATGATAATGAAGCAGATTAGACACATAAATAATGGAGTACCTGAAATAATGGAGTCACCCATACAGGTAACCCCCATTTGAAATTCACACTCCCTGTGGGAATATTTAGGTAATGTCATCCATAGCGGGTGTATGGATAACCCATTATTTGCCTAAGTCAAATATTTCAAAGACCAAAGGTACTGACATATTCTTTAGCACACAAAAGTATGTAGGATGAACTTGTGAACAATATTTAACTTTACCAAAATAGCAAAAGCTTCAACAAAATTTAACCTAAAATGTTCCTTCATTTTAAACAAAATATAGAAAACAATCTCCCAAGACTTAAATTGTTAGAAAAAGTTGTGAAATGGTTAACTGTGGTATAGCTATGTTAATTCATTCAACATGGCTGAAAAAGGACCATTTTGCTTTGGTAATATTGAATTGCTTTCCTATTGAATTTAAAGCTATCATGGTTAATATATCAAAACCCATCTTTATAATCTGAACCTTGTAAATACTGATCCTATAATTGTTTTCTTAATGATTATCTAAACTATTCAAGACCTTGAAAACTGCTGGTGATTTTTCTGTTTCCTAGATAGTATTTCATCATTTTAAAACCACAAAATGATCAAGCCTTCGTTAACAAACATTACTGACTATTAGTATTAACAATTGATACAAGAAACCGACAAGTGTTTAACGAACAATCAAAGCGGTATCCAATGGATTTAATTACCCACAAAAATGTCACTTAAAAAACCATAATGGTTAGTTAGTAGTTGTGGGGTTAATTATGGTACAAGTGTTTTTAGTTAGTATTTTTATACTGTTACTCTGTAAGCACAGTAGGCCAAACAACATGGACAAGGGTATATCCGGCTTAAGGTTTCGTAATTGTTTTGCCTTCCCTCTAGCTTAATAAGCTGTTTCTTGACCATTTGTTTCCTAGTTTCTCTATAGTGTATATTGTCAATTTATGTCTAAATTTATGTCCGCAGACATTTATGTCCGCAGACATTTATGTCCGCAGACATTTATGTCCGCGATTTTCCAAATTTAGGGGTGCTTTTTAAAGCAATGTCCGCGAAAAAGTAAAGAAAAAAACCCCGGTAGGCCTATTATATTTAAAAACCAATAGCCGCTCCTCTATAAATTGTTAAAGGGAGTATTTTAAACCAAATGTGTCCTCATGTTTGCGCAAAAAGAAAAAGTGTCCTGGAAATGGTCAAGTAAGGGTTGTGTTTTTTCAGGCAAAATGTCCTCGTTTTTGCATAAAAAGGGGTCAAATGAGCAAAATTGTCCTTGAAACGCTGTCAAATAAGGGGTCAACCTCCCGAACAATCATGTGTTACCCCTCTGAATACAAAGAGAAAACCCTGGGTCTAAACTCATAATAAATTGTTTTCAATTTGGAAGACCCACAAGCTGAACGGAACACTTTTGGCCATTGATCTGGCTTAGTGAACATTGTTTGGACATTCCTTGTGATTCATCTGCACCACAAAGTTGATTATGAATGACTTGTCTTATATCATTAATTCTCTTGTTATGAGTTTTAAATAAAATATTTAGCTTTATATTCAAATTATTTTAATGGATACTGATAATAAAGCACAGTATGATCGAATTTTAAAGTTTGTGGCCTTTACAAACTCATTCAAAACCTATTGTGTGCCCTTAATACTCTAATTGTGAGTTGTTAATAAAGTATTTAGCTTTGTATTCAAATTTTAATGGATGCCGATTATAAACCACAAACAATATAAGATACATCCTTTGTTGAGTTAGGGCCTACCTCAATTATTACTTGGATTCACCTCAATTATAACTTGGATATGTTTATCAAGGCAAAATAACGTAGCATTATGGAATGTCAAAGTTGTGCTTAAATGTAGGTAAAAAATCCCCTAAATCCTACTACAATTTAAAAATAAAATCATGTGTTTGACATAGGTAATAATTGGTTGATAAGCAGAAAACGTGGGTTCTAATAGTTTTTAATAAAAATGTAGAACTATTTGTGCTGCAGCACAGCAAAAGGGGGGAATTTGCGGCTGTGTATTTGTCAAGATATAGATGAAAACAGACAGAAAAAAATTGAGAAAATAATAAGAATTTAGGAGTCATTTTTACTCGTAAAATCTGAAAGCCTTGATAAATGTTGATACATTTGGTGTCATTTTAAAGCTTAGAAAATGCTTTGAGAGCACACATAATAAACTCAAAATTGACGTCACCTGCAAAGTCCACCCTTTTGATGTGCTGCACCACATTTCATAGTATTAATTCAGGCAATGTTCTATAAAGGTCCTCTAGCACAAACTTGGATCAATCAATTATTTCCTTGTACATTTCCTGTTTTATCCTATATTTATCCATATGATGTAACTGGTGGGTGTTATAGCCTACTCGCAGTGTCACCTCAAGTTGTAGGGGGATTTTGACATCAGCACCCCGGATTTGGTTTGGTCGGGGTGTGCCGCTGGAGATTCAAAACCCATACCCATTTTTAGGGGTGATTTTGGAAAAATTGGTACGGTACCAATTTTTAGGGGTTTTGCTTCATTTTAGACTAAATTTTCGCAAGTTATCGGGAAAATAGACCTAATTTTTGCAAATTTTCGCGAAATAGACACAAATTTCGCGAAATTAGACCCATTTGTAAAAAGTGACCCCATTATTAGGGATTTTCAGCACAAAACAATACCCCATGTTTAGGGATTGTGTGCCCAAAAAGCTACCCATTAGAGCGGCACACCCCCGTATACCGTCTTAGGCGAGTAACCCCCCCCCCCCCCCCGGGATCAGCACATATTCAAACAATTTCATCACCACACATAACCATGGTAACACAGAAATATGATTAGATAATAGGGTTTGGAAAGATGAACATTGAAAAAACAAGCTGATGTCATCCTCAATTTAAAGCAATAGTATGTGATCTTTTTCACATTTTTATGCTTATCATTTTCTCTCTTATAATGAATATGATTTGAAGCAGTTTACCGACCCACAGTGTATACAATAGACAATATAACAACAAATATTAACAATAATGTCCCAATGAAAAATAAGCAAGGACATTCAATGGCAGGGACGGACTTGAATCCCTGGCCCCTGAACTCGATTGGCAGGCGCCTTAACCACTCGGCCACTGGTAACTTGCTGATATACGGTAATTGGAACCAGGGTAAATGTACATGCGGAAGGGTTTTACAATACAAATAACATGAGACATTTGGCCAAACACGGTAAGGATCACATAAAGTGATACAAGAGGAAACTAAATAAATTAAAAAAATATATATAATATGAAGCAGTTTACAATGAAATTTGATTTATCAAGAAAGTTTTTCTTGGACTTATAAATCATCTTGACCATATTGTCCATAAAAAACCACCGCAGGACTTAACACCAACAAACACCAATAAGTTTGTCTCAGAAGAAACATACGAAATGTGGTATCTTTTCCCCCTTTTTTAACATGAGACAGGCTCTGTGAAGCATAAAAATGAAGCTGATATGGTACTTCACAATGTGAAATTAAAATTTATGAAGCATAGACTAATAAAATCACTAGTGTCAGTTGTTTTCTTGAGTTTAAATACTGTTTTAATATTGGAAAAAACCAATTTCATACAGTCATAACTTGGCTCACACCATCATTTTCAAAAAAGTTCAAGAAAAAATGGGTTTTTTTAAAATGTGAATTTTAAAAGCTACGCAAATGGTCTTATGAGACAAATTTTGTTTTTTTAATTGGCCTTAAGAAAATATTGGTTATTTTGTTAATGGTTTCCTGCCAGTGAAAGTATTATGATTATACAACCAGCAATGCCAAAAATAGTTTTGTTAATGACTTTATCAGGTATATGGGTCAAGTCATGCTCTGCAAACCCGCTGAATTTGGCAACTGTCACTGATTTGGCTGACTTCCACTAATGTTACACACTTGGCAAATGATTATTGTTTACATATTATTGTTATGATCAATGAAATCATGAGAGGAGAAAATATTAAATTGTTTATTACCTCAATAAATTATATTGCAAAATTCAAAACTTTTTGAAGTGAGTGTTAGTATAGAATATTTGAAAATCTTTATATTGTGTTTTTATGTTCAAAAGTGCATCAAATACACCATTCCGTTTTTGAAAACGTGAAAAAATGTTGATGGGGAAAAAAAGGATTTAAAAAAAGAAAAGAATATGGCCTGTATTATTCAGACATTTTCTAGAATCTAATGTTTTACAGGTTCACCATACAAGTTGTCAAACAAAACATTTACTGTTGTCTTAGGAGACACCTGATTAAATCAATGACACACAGTGATTAATTAATTAATTAATTAATAGCAACTAATTAATGAAAGTACTCAATAATCAGAAGAGACCCTTTCCCTTGATTTCATGGGAAGTAGTTCATTTTTATATCTATTTGAAATCCCTTGGCCTTACTTTTTAAAGAATGTGCTTGGCTTCTTGAATCACTAATCTTTGTGGGAAATTTAGAACTAGGGCAGGTCTATCTGATTTATTCTAAACAGATTAGCAGAATGTGCACTTAATCATGCAAACCAATATTTATTGATCCGATTTAAACTTGTCTGTGTTTTATTTGTTGTCATAGTAACGTGTTATTATTAAGTGACTTTGTTATTCTCAATTCAATATTTAGTTTGTTTACAGGATATGTATGATTGAGCCTTCCAAGAAAAACATATTAAAATGTTTTTATATTGACCGCGAATGTTCTAATCGTGTACTGTAAAAGTGGTACATTTTGCGCGATTACATTTTCGCGCTTTGCCGACTTTCAGCCATTTCGCTTGTTTTTAAGTTCACGATTTGAAAGTTCATTACGTAGACTTATACACAAAATAAATATGTTCGCTTGTTTTTATTTTCGTGGTAGCTGTTTGGAGCGCGAAAAGCGCTAACATTAATGCAGCGCGAAAATTTCCACGTTTACAGTATACAAGTTTTTGAATAATCAAATTAGGGTCTGCTTGAAATGATCAAATTTAGCCTTAGAACAAACTATTACGGCAGATGTTCCGCAGTGCAAGTATGTGTTTATTCCACACAATATAAAAAGGGTATATACTAGGTCGGGGTGAACCATTATTACATAAACCCTAACCCTCCTACGCCACACAGAACAACAGGACCAGCAGCACTTATAGGCGTGTGCACACAACTTCTATCCCATACTGCAATACATCCCGGGTATATGGTCTGCGAAAAATGTAGCCGGGGAAGCCCACCGCTCGTGGTGTGGTAGTTGTCTTGCTTGTCTGACATTTAACCCTCCCCTATTCTTCAGTCCATCCCCACTGCAATACTTCTAGGGTTAGGGTTAATTGCCCGGTTAATTGCAGTGCAGAGCATAATAGTTGAATTGGTGTATTACTGATAACCTTTTGTAAACCATAAAGCTCAATTTAATCATTACTTGCTGTGTTTACTGCCATTAATAATCCCGCTTCAAAGCCAGTTTCTACTCATTAAAGGTAGATGTTCCGATTTTCAACTTGAAGTTTTCTATTCTACATGAAAGGTCATCCTTAAAAAAGTCGTGTTCCAAAGTTTGAGTTGCATAGCTCTAATGGTTCTTATTTTAGACGCACAAGATGCTGTGAACTGTACCCATTGAGTAGTACACAAACTATATCGGTGGTTACCACCATTCGCGGTAATTCGACGTTATTTCATCGATTTCTCCGTAATTATAACGATTTAGGCCGACAAATTTCAGTATGATGATGAGAAAAATACGAGCTTTCATATGATATGAAAATCTCCGTATGTTTGAAATAATTCTGTGTTACGAAAATGTGATCGGGTCATCTACCTTTAAGTTTGTTTGTTTGTTTGTGTTGTTTGTTTGTTTTGTTGTTTTAGTTATATTTTCTAGGTTTGTGTGTGTTTTATTTTATAGAAACACGCTTGGGTCCTGTCCTGCTAGGACCATGCTAACACTTTCCACACAAAACAGATTTTTCAGAAAACTTTCATGGTCTATTTCAAGGATGACTGAACCCAAACTAGGCATGTTTGTAAAAACTTTAATGCATTCCTCATGGTGTCTCCAAATATGGTATGAATTTCAATAATTTTGACATTTTTGAAACATTTTGTGAAGTTTTGGAATGTCATCTGCAGACGCCTGCTGGGTGGAAAGTGTTAAAGAGACATTCAGTGATGTCTTGGAGGCTGCGCCCTCAGTCAATTTTGATTTAAACTGAGATTTGTACATGTTTACAATTGTATTATTAGGGCTCAATAAGGTTTCGGAGTTGTTTATCTTGAATCGACAACGGTAAGACGGGTTTATTTTGCGAGGGCAGCTTGCCCGAGCAAAATAAACCCGTCTTACCGTTGTCGATTCAAGATAAACAACGACGAAGACCTTGTTGAACCCCGTTCAACAACGACCAAACATATTTACATCATTCATATGTGAATAGCGTTTTGGAAAATTGATGAAAACAAGTAAAAAAAGTGGTTTAATAGGCTTAATTTGACATTAAAAAAATAGCTGCTCTTTAAAAAACGGAACAAAATTTTATTATAATTAGGCGGCTTAGGCCCTTATTTGGACATCATCCGTTCCCTGTAAATGGGCGAGGGAACTTCTGAATGGGATGGGTTACAAAAGGTAAACATTAGAGAAGACAAATTATTGCGCAAGTAATTGTGGAATTTAAAATATTTTGTAAATAGCATTTTATTCACACACCACCTTTAACATTCAGAGAAAAATTAAATCAAGAATGCGTTTAATTTACATAACACATTTTGATATATGTTTACAGAATATTTGTATCAAATTAGACACACCCCTCCATTTCAATAGTGGTACGGTCCAAATAGATCTGAGGGTTGTCATTTCACCGCGCGATGATACAAAATGGCGATTCTCTTGTGCTGGGTAGCGACCGTTTCGGCTAAAATTGTGGCTTTAGGAATGGTCCGTGACATATGGCCCTCGCCAAAAATATTTTCCTCAGGGATATAGCTACATTTTTATATATAAAGCTGTTTGCTAACTTTAAGGATCGCATGGCGAAATGCATTTATACGCCGAAAAAAAACGGGCGAAAGAATGAACACATTTTGCGAACATTTGTTGTTTGTTTACAATTTTGCATCGATGCATGGTTTCCAAATAAGGTTCGCCATCCTATTAATTTGCATATGAAGTGTGGGTTTATCTCAAATCAACAATGCTTTTGTTACAGTACTTAAGGTATGGGGGAGTTGTTGAACATGTATTAACTTACACCTTTAAGGATTAAGAAAAATCAGCCCTCTTTGTACACCAAACATCAATTCAAATATTCTGATCTACGGCTTAGATCAGAATTTCTCACTAGTTGGGGGAGCATAGAGGTTTTCCAGTCCCGGTACGAGGTTGACACAGGGAGTTATAGCTAGTTACATACCAATATCCTTGCCAACATGGGTGATTGACTGACCTTGATTTAGGGTAGAAGGTCACATGTGTATCCATGTGATGGTTTCAAAACAATATATGCTCCCCAGCTACAAAGCTCTTTAATAATAAACAGTCACAATATAAATATGCTGGATATATAAGAGTCTTATGGCTGCTTTTGTGATTTCATGAGTGGCAACGGCAAAAATGACCATTATTATAACTTTCATCTTGAATTCTGAAGTAAATTATATGAACAAATAATTCTTCAACATGACTGCGTATCCCTTTAAGGACCCTAATGTGTTTCTATTGGACAGATTAAGATAAATGAAACAAGCAAGCAAGCAAGCAAAAAATAAATAAATAGAAACAGATACTTCAAAAATCATAGGATTGATGGGTATAATTTACAAATAATTATATCAGATCTGTCAAAAATCTGCACTACGTTTGTGCATGTAGTGACTTCAGTTGGCAGGGTTTGATGAAGTGGCTTTCAGATGTTTATTTTCTATCGTTGTGAAAAGCAGGGCGGGAAAAAGAGGGCAAAGCGGCAAGCTCCTTGCCGGGAAATGTTGCCATCTCGCGGGAAATCCCCCCTCCTAAAAAAAAAGGTTTAGAGTAATAGGCATTATACAGCCGATATGACATAATATGATGCACCATGGCATCAATTGGACCTTAATTTTCCAAAAAGTTTAAGCTTATGAGGGGGCAGCCCCCCTCCGCAGCTAAACAAGCGGGAAATCCAACTTTCATCGAATTTCCCTTGCAGGGAAACTTTGCATTTTTTCCATCGTTGTGAAAAGGCAGTCTGTAAAAGGTGTAATACTGTGTATTTGTATTGATATAATATAACTCATCACATACATTACCTGAAAGAGGACAGACCTCAGATTTATAAACACAACAGATGTATGGAAATCCTAAGTTCTAAACAGCCACCCCTTTGTCAAAAATGGAGTAGTCTGGCACAATTAGGAATCATCCAATGAGTTGAATGTTTTGGTTCGTGCAAGAATATTTACCTTGAGAAACTTCACAAGGATTTTACATTGTCTTATCAATCTTGGGTCTTATCCATCTCATAACAAACAACCAGCCAAATGACCTATAGGCCTACTATAGAAATCCTTGGAACATTAATTTTTCCCTTGAGTTTATTTAGTACTGCAAAAGTGGACATTTTCGCGTGTGTAAATCTTCGCGCTTCAAACAATTTTGCGTGTTTTTATTTTCGCGATTTTGAGCTTCCGTACATAGTCCTATACAAAATCAATATATTCGTGGGTTTTATTTTTGCGCTTGCTGATGTTAGCTCGAAAATAAATGTAGCGCGAAAAATGCCACTTTTACAGTACTCATCCATCCAAGAGCATGAACTAATGTTGAGCAGATTGAAAAAAAGCATGTGAATCCAGTGATGTGATCATGAAGTTATAAGACCTTCTATGGTGTGATATAGAATGCAGGTGTTATTTGACTTTCTACAAGTTTGAACCATTTTAGGTTCATGCTTTGTCATTGGACTCAGTTTCTATTTTATGAGCCCTGGGATACTCAACCTAAGTCATAGTAGTGCTGGTTTAGCACTCATTGCTACAGAGTTCAACGGCAAAACAGGTCAGTAAGTGGAACAGATAATAGATTGAAATGCTGGACAGGACATGATAGTCTGCATGTGGAGAAAGCATAGTCAGATGAAGTAGAATCGTGGATTTAGTGGCCAGTGACAGGAGTAGCCTATTTAGGAGACATGACAGAGTTCTCAAGCTAGAGCTAAAGGATATACAGGTGATTTCTTTTAGTACATTGTATTATACAGACTGTATGGTATAATAATCTCGTAAACGAAAAAGCCTTGGTATCTTGACAAGTTCTACAATTGGCTGGTTTACCAGTAAATCCCTATGGATCAACACATGATGTTTCCATGTGTGTGTGTAAAAGGCTTATGAACTGTTAGTTCTAGGATATCAACACAAATAGGTTGAGGAACTTCCAAAACCTCGTGATACCAGGCATTAATATAGGAGGACGTCTGAAGTATCAACCACAACCAGTATTGAAACATAGATCTTGATTGAACAAGACATCATCTACAATAACTTGCTTATATGACTGCGTGTATCAACCTAATGCAAACAAGGTCTTTAAAACAGGGAAATAGTAGTACATAAGCTTAGTTTTCTTTACCATCTTTGGTTCAAAATATTAACTCTACAACCTACATCTACACAGCCTAAATCCATAAAGGAACTGAATAGTTGCCAACAACTTATGCCTTACACTTCCTTTAACAATTCTGTCTTTGAAAAGTTCCGTTTATAGAAACCAAGCATTAGCCGGCCGGCCAGCGTGTGTGTATGTGCAGTGAGTGGCTTATGCAGTCTCCACACAAGTTCATTACTACTGTGAGAGCCTGGAGCTATTATTGGTGGTGTTAACAGCGGGTTTGATGATTTGATGTCATAAGGTGGCCAAGTGATAGTTAAAGCTCTCCATTGTCAGTGTGGTGTTGACAGTAAACCTGCCTGGCTGCCTGTCCATTCAATAGCGACCAGAAGTCAAGTCCATCCATCCATCGGTTCGTCAGAGTCCACCTAGCTCGTTAGCTATCCATCATCATGATCAACAAGGTTTTAGAACATTCAACGGCCATCTATTTAATGTGAGTATAATTTAGTTGAAAACTTAGTTGATATGTATTGACAGATTAAAGTTGTCCAGTTCTATCACATATATATATCAAAACAACAAAAATCTTTCAATTTCTTAAATAAATTAGTTAGATAGAAAATCTTTTGGGCCCAAAAAGGACAGATCATTTGGTGTAGACCCATTTTGTGTGAGACCTTGGCATCAAACAAGCATAACATTTCATGCCAGATTTTTTTCCTTCTTCTAAAATGTCTTCAAAAGTTGTGAAATTGCATTTGTTGAAAAAGTACATTACAAACATGTAGAAATGGACACCTTTAGTCTCTGAATGTTTTATAACATTTTCCATAACTTTTGCTTCAAAAATATTAATAATTTGATCATTTTACAGTGGACTGACTGTTTTAAAATGTGTTTTTCAAAGACATATCAAGTGAATGACCAATTTTTATTGGGACACCCTTTATCTCGGTAGTTGGCCTAGGGTATCTTGCCCTTTACATAGCCAGCAGCAGACGTATAAATTACAACATTTAGGGATCACCATTAACTTCTGTAGTTTGAGTTTTGTTTTTGTTTTTTCAACTGTATAATCTAGCCACATTCAGCCACATTTTATGAATTTTACCGATATTAAAGATACATAATTTTTTATTTTTGTGCAACTGTAAAAATGCAAACACTTGTGGCACAAAGATTTCCCCTTAAGCGATGAAAAAAACACCAAAACTGTTCTCCTGGCAAACAGTTTTGGTAACATTTTGTGAACATTTTGTGTTTTTTCAACAATTTTTACAAAGATTTCCACACAAAAATTCAATTTGTAACAAAATTGAAAAATAATTTAAATTTCGAAAAAATATATCACAAAAATTTTCAAACAATTTCCACATTTGTTTTGGAAATTTGTAAAAATAAATTGAAAGTAAAATGAGTCAGTCGGGCCTGTAGAACAAGAGTGTTTTCCCCGCCATCTTCAACAGTCTGAAACAGTATTTTATCATTATCGCCATTAAAAGGCATGTAATACAACTTAGGTTACTTATGGATGTTTTACAGGGTCGTAAGGGGTCAGTAGTCAGGGGGTAAATCCTGATAATGGGTAGATTGACCGGTCAGAGGGTAGATTTGCCCGGTCATGAGATTGAAAACTGCCTAATTCGGGGCACATTTTGTTATTTTTCTGGCGTGGTAAAACCGCTCAGGATGTATGCCACTGTTGTTGCAGTGAATCATTATTTTTAACAGTCACTTTATATTTTGGCCAAACAATTTAATAAATTGTCCTGAGCAATTTAGAGAATTGAAAAACCAAAGCCCCAGAGAGCAATTAAAATGGCTCTCGGGGCTAATTTGCCGCAAAATGGAACAAGTTTGCCCCAGCTTCCTCACCGTCCTTAGAGAGAGTACTTCCAAGATAGTTTTTCTTTCACATTGAAAACCGACTCCAATATTTTGATATCCATAATCCATCTACGCAATACACTTAGGCATCATGTTTCCATAGCATCAGTAAGGGGCATGATACTAATGACATTTAACTGTTTATAGATCATCATTGCATTAACCAGGATGTGGTATTACTGCCATGTCAAATTAGAATAGATTATTGAAGCATGCTAATTTGTAATAAAGTCATCATTGGCAGATTCATAGAACTTGTATAGTTCACTTGATATATGGTTAGCTTAAGAAACTTATGCCTCCGGCAAAAAAGCAGATGAAAGTATGATTCCATTTTTTGCACTTGTTTTTTGATGCACAATGCAACCTCAGTGTAGTATTAAATAGACAAATTATTGATAAACTGGTATTGCTTATTCTCTGGTGGATTGTTTCCAGTGTTAATACTGCTTACACATGTACTTGTTGTACTAACCCTTTTATTTACAAATACAACATTGAAATCATACTTTGTATCGCTCTCTTTAAACTGAAGCTGTTGAAATAGTTAGCCATTCTTTAAAAGTTTAAAAAAGAGTCCAAATTAATCAACAACATTGGCCCAAGAACAGTTTGATATTCTTATGTTGAAGCTATTATAAGTGTTAGATAGACGATTACACTGGATCATATCAGGATATTGTTATTTATTATCTATGTAGGCGGCCATGATGGATAGGGATAGTAAATTACCTTTTGAGCACTGTAGATGATTACCACTGCGACTAAGACTGTCTCATTTGTGCCATCAAATGTAGCGTGTAAACAGTAATCCCCTTCTCCCTAATTTGGTCTTACTTAAGCCAAAAGTTTAAATAGCCCCTAATAGTTTTATGACTAAATCAAATCTTTGTCATATAATCACAGTGACGCAATAACTATTTATTGTGTCAAAATATACTTGTAGATAAGACTCTATCTGAGTCTGGCTAATCTTCATGCAATAAAAGATTGCTCAATGCTATGCAGCAGAGCGTGAATAAAATAAAGTCAAATGTAGGAGTTACTACTCAGAGTTCCATGCTACTGCGTTCATCAGGTAACTGATTTTTTGTTATTCCGTGTCAAAATATATATTTTGATTTTCCTAGAAAAATGATCGACCATCGTGAAATCAAAGTTATTTAGTTTATGAGGTGAAAGTGATGATAATAATTAATCTTTCCCAAGTGGTCGAGAAATGAAAAATTCATTTCCTTGACCGGGATTTTAACCCGGGACTTTCCGTAACTCCAGGCAGGGACGCTCTAGCAGCTGAGCTAATGAGGGCAATTGATATTGAAGTGTTAGAAATACATCCAAAGGCTTAGGGTTCAACTTCTCATAATTTCCCCCACCTCTCTAAAGACAAGCATGGTGGAGAAATAATATTAATTCTATCAAATTAAACATGAAATCAAAGTTATTTAGTGTACAAGGTTGAAGTGATGATAATAATTAATCTTGACCATCTTTCAATAATCCAGCAACTTCTTCAGATACTTTTGATTGCGTTTGAGGTGCTTTTGCCTTATATCTTCGCAAATCTCAATTGGTGTTTAAGACAAGTGTCCATCCTTGAGTTATTTCTTTTGGACGTCTTGTAGCTATACATAGATAACCGTTGCCAGGTCAACTGGCTCATGCTTACTTGGTTATGAACCACTTGTCACATTGATCATAACACAAAGCCTATGGCAGTATTATAATTTGGAACGGATGTACGGCCCACGGGCCCAGGCTTGAACCAGTAACCATATGTTACTAATGTGTACTACGTCAATGAATTGGCTTTTTGCAATTGTCTGTCATAAAATGTGGACAAATAATTTAAAGTTAAACTTTCGATCTCAACACAAGATACAAAAACAGCCTGGAATCTTTTGAACAGCTTAGTTCACATCTCTGTGACTAGGCCTGCAAAACTTTACAAATTGAATTAGTGTCTACATGTAGTATTGATCACATTGAATCTGTTACTCTATTACATTAACGGTATAACCTTTTCATTGGAAGAACAAGCATTAAAAGTACACAGTCAGATATTCACTCTATAGTTTGATCTGCTAAAATTGGCAAGCCCAGTGGCATAGCCAGAGTGGGGCGAGGGGGCGATCGCCCTCACCCCCCCCCCCCCCCCACCCCCCCCCCCCCCAATATTGACTGTTGTGTCAGTTGAGATTGGCACTTTCGGTTCATTTGACAAGAGGAATCATGGAATTATGATTGTCAAAAGTACACAGATGGAATTTTTTGGCGCACTATGCGCGCATGTGTCCCAAATGCAATATTTGTTGGTTCAAGCTTGTTTAGAGCTAAAAGGTACCTCAATAATAGCAAAAACAAGTGTATTAGTCGAACATTTTCACGCGCTACATGCACATGTCTTTAGTCATACAATCTTGTCGGTTCACTTTCATTTCTTGCCCCCCCCCCCCAATATGAATAACCTAGCTACGCCACTAGGCAAGCCTAGCACCTTATAGCAGCGAATTAATACAGAAGGGTGCAGACGCACATAAACACTACAAGTGCACTGTGCATCAAGTGTGTGATACATGTGTTCGGTCAAAATGGTATGCGTATGGCTGAAATTGCGTGTGTTCATTTGGATTACATTTTCGCACAGAGAGATAAAAAACGCATATTTCTCGCCAATTTGGAACTGATTGAACTGTAGTATACTAGTACAAGGGTGGGGTCTAACAGTGAAAAAAGCCAATATTTTCTGATGGTGCTCTCACCATTTTTGGCCACTTTACAGGGAGGAAGGTCCATAAATGGTCGAAATTGCACTTATTTGAGTAAAAAGAACAACCACTTCTATTCCACTTCAGTCTCATGGACGCCCTCCCCCCTTCAAATCTGTGTCATGCTTATGCTTGGGGAGCTTGCAATATAGTATCAACTTCCTTCTGTAACTCATATTAGTAAAACTTTGTGAAACACATTAAAGGCAAGTGCAACTTTATGACATGTCACAGATTTTGCACATTTTTTTGCAACTCCATGTAATTTTGGGTAAACTTTACCCAGCATTCGGCAATTTCATACATTTCTGGTTTGTTGTTGACAACTTTAGATATTTGCCGCTTCATTGAACAATAATAACACATTTAGAAAGGGGCCACTTACCACTAGGCTATTTTGCAGACAAGGAATTCCCCCTTCAATTCACCTCTGCTGTATAGTGTAAAAATAACCTATATTCTACAAGAACCCCACAAGATACCCTGACAAACTGGCTTGTTATGAGGACCCTTTTCTGGTTATGTTTTGATATATTTCCCCTTCACAACACGATTTAACAGTATTTGCTGCAAGTGAATTGCGAGGGACTTCAGTGTTGCAACATTTAGTAGAATTTGTGAGCGTTATTAAACGTGATTTACAAATGTCACTTAGTATTAGTCATATTTAACACTTTCCACACGGCAGTCGTCTGTAGACGACAGTTCCAAAATGTCGTAATATGTTTAAGAGATGTCAAAATTATTTAATATTAACACCATATTTGGAATCATCATGAGAAATGCACTGAAATAAGTACAAACATGCCTAGTATTGGTTCAGTAATTAATGAGATAGACGTTGAAAGTTGGAAAAGGTTTGAAAAAAAAAATCTGTTTTGTATATATGGTAAAACTAATAGCCGCGTGGAAAGTGTTAAAAGTCCTTACAAACAAGCAGTAAACAACTCTCTCTGGATAGAGAAATCATTATTTCAGGAAATTAAAAGGAAATAATGTTTCATGATTAGCCTGATCAATACATCATCGGGATCATTTATAGTGTATGGGAGTGGTGGGGAACACTCCCTATTAGCATTGAATCATAACCGTGCAAACCTATTTTGTAGACTCGGTTTTGTTGTGGCCTGCGGTTTAGAAGGATATGGCATTGTAAAGCCTTTTATGGTGATTTCACTTTGGTAACCATTTCCAAACATTAAAACAATTCATTATGACTTCCAAGTGATGATGGGTAGATTTAAATAATTTTTTTACAATCAGTGTCTTGGCAAAAAATCTATAAAGAATATAGGGCTATCCCAACAAATATTATAAGGAAATAAGTTATAGTGAGACTAGAGAGAGGGAGATGGAAGGGGGGTGATACCCTGTAGCCTATTCTCCATACAAGCCCCCATAAATGTTTGATACCGCTCGCAAGAGCTCGGCCGTTGTCGCTGCGTAACAATCGCACTTGGTCGATTGATTTTACTTTACAATCAAACAAACATACCTCTGTTACATCTCTGAAAGGGTAGAAAGGGGGAAAGAGGTGAAGAGGTTACTAATAGATGTAGATAGAAAGTAAAGGAAGAAAGGAAAGGGAAAGGGGGTTTGCTTGATCACTTCCTTTGTCAATGCTAACGTTTGTCCTCTCCCAAACGAACAAAGCTGGACGCATGTATGTTATAATATATTCAAGAATTTAAAACAACTCTACTGGGGATAGGAAAGAGGAATTGTGATAGCTATGATAGAAAGGGGAAGTTGTGTTGCTTGGTTACTCTCTCTACAGTCAAGTACAACAGCAATTTTCTATCTATATGGCTTTAGGAAACGTGGGCTATTGGTTTAAATGTGGCTGTCTATGACGCAAACAAATTGAATGAGATTATCATCTAATATTTTGATAAAAATGTTTTGAAGGATGTGTTAATTATTCACAGACTATTAAATTTCAAGAAAACATTGTTCTGAAGGTGTTCTTAATCCCCTCTAGAAAAATGTGGTCACATAACTAATTAGAAAAAGTCATTGAGGATGTTCGATAACAAATTAAGTTATTTATACATTTTTGAAAACAACATGATGAGCAGGTATTAATATTCAAACAGACAGATAGCATAGTTTTACTAACAGACAATGACGGCAAGAATTTTTCAGTGTGGCAATGGTGCCTGGGGACATTAGGTACATGCCAAATTATCATATTTCAAAAAAACATATTGATGGTTAATGAGTAATGACAGAAAACAGGAAAACATTAACAATTTATAACACCAGAGTTGCTTTTCCACCTCCAAACAGATGAAAACATTCCATTTTAACTTGGCCATGTCTCATAGTTGGCACTATTTAATATCTGTGATAATGTGTTATTGTAAATACAGATATAAAATACAGATTTGGACTAATCATGTCTGGCATTGCCTGAATAAGTCTCTATCAAACACGACCCTCAGTCTTTTGGTTTTGTCATACACATTCACTAATAGAATATGTACAAGTAAACCATTTAGAATGTGCACATGTATTAACCAGAGGATGTAAGGGATACTTAGCCCCCTGATGCTCCATGCCAGCAGGTTTGTTCCTCAGATGCTTCCCAAGAAATGAGATACTTGTGTATATTAACCCTAACCATGCCCATGGGGGGGGGGGGGGGGATGGCACTGACATTGCAAAAAGGTATAGGTACGTATGTTCCCCTCTGAAGACCCACCCCCTTTTTCACCCTCTGCTGCTAGCTCTTATGACCCCCTTTTTGAGCTTGCATCAGTTCTTAAGACCAACATTTTATTGAAAATTCAAAAATCACGAAATTTTGCATTCCAAAGCCCCAATATTTTGAAAATGTTGCGTTCTAAAACCAAAATAAATCAAAAATGTGCATTCTTGCTAATCAAAATTGAACTATAGGCCAGTTCTCAAGACCTACTTTTTTGAAAAAATCAGTTCCTAAGACCCTATTTTTCATTCATAACTTTTGAAAATGTGCGTACCACCGCGCTTCCACTCAAATTGATCAATACATGGAAACGCGAACGCACAGCGCAGGTTATTGATATATTGCCAAGACCTCCAAAATGTACTTGTACGCGCATCAATGACCTGGGGGCGGGGCGTTTTGTGTGACGTTGTGCATGAAAACAAGAGGCAGATGTTTGCGAGTGGGGCCCTGAACATGGATACACGCGACACGACTACTCGCGGCTGTACTTTCAACAATAAATACTACATTGAAAATACAACAAAACACCATTTTTATATCGTTGTAAAATGTCAATGATGAACGGCAAATTTGGTCTGCATGATTTGAATAACTGGCGTGTGTTTGTACCACCAGCGCAGCGGCTAGCCTGCCCTACAGATACTGACTGGTGGTAACTGGACGTCCCTCAGCAGCGAGCGCAGATTCGGTGAAATTTTGTAAGCTTCATCATGGACCCCAAATGACACGAGTGACGAGCGAGGACGTACAATGTATGTCATAGCGATTGTAAGCTAAACATCGCTCTGACGTTGCGTGTCTGTCTCAGTCTCACCGGCAAACACGGCCGTATCAAGCATCAGTGAAATAAATCTGATAACAGGGCTAACAAACTAGTATAAAATTTGACTGGGGACGCAACAAAAAAAAACGATGATAAACAGCCTAGTACAGAACAGGAATCTGTCTCATCAAAGGTGACTTTATAAATGTTTCAATTCAAGAAACGTATTCAAAATCGAAGTCAGGCGTCATCCATTTTTGTTGTAAAACCGAAACTGACAAGATTACAAAATGTTAGGCTAAATTAACTAGGCCTAACGTACGAGCCTACTTAGGAGTAGGCTCGTACGTTAGGCTAGGCCTATGATAGCCATCCCGTCTACGACACATGACAACCCATTTAATTTTTGTCAAAGCTTGACAAATACTGACACTGCAACTATAATAATAGTTAGGGCAAGACAACATACTTTTGTTTGTCAAAAAGACTCACGATGTAGGCCTAGGTCTAGGCCATCAATCATTACTCACCGAATAACGTCGTCTCTAAACAAGCAGACAAAGAATGGAATCGTACAACACGATTTAGCTGCGATTTTGATTATATTTCCCCATCAATTGGCCATAAACATAAGAAGGTTGTTGATCGACTTTGATCCATGGATCCATGATTATGATGAGACATCATGATCCCGATCATGATCATTTGCATTGACTTTTTCAATGATGAATAACTTAATAAGCTTACAAAAATAGCTTCAAAAACTTATTCGTACGGTAGATCTGAGACGAAATATTCATCCAGGGTATGAAGTCATATTTCATATAATATTATTTCCAATCGGCAAAATTGATCTTTCCTGCTTCTGAATTCTTTACAGGATCGGAAATGAAGAAACTTCTGTTGTTTGTTTATTTATTTTCCGTGCTTGTTTGCAAATCAAAAACTAAATTAATTTGTGGCCCTGAACATGCATAATATTTGCCGAACTGTGATTGGTCTATCTCATAATCGTTCTTTATAACAGCTTCTCCGCTATTGGTCAATCCAGAGAAAACAATGACGTAGTGGGGAATCCCCTAGATTGCCCTAGATTGCTCCATTATTCAATGGGGTGGTGTTTATTTACCTCAGGGAGAAATGACACAAAAATACGAACTCCAAAGGCAAAATATAAACCTTTAGCATGTTTAGAATAACTTAATATTACAATTTGGATGCTAATCAACATTAAATGACAGTTATGAATAAGATTGGTGACTTTGTACGGACTATTCTAAGGTTCTTGTTTGAAATCGCTGACTTTGTTTTGGTACCAAGGGATTGCCCGCAATCCCTTGGTACCAAAACAAAGTCAGCGATTTCAAACAAGAACCTTAGAATAGTCAGTACGCAGTCACCAACCTTAAATCATAAAATCCACTCAGTTCAGTTCTGCAGCCCCCCCCCCCCCCCCCCCCCTTTGAGACCCTGGGCGGCACACCCCTACCCAAAAAAAAGTAAAGTGCCCCCCCCCCCCCCCCCAGAGAATCAGGTGGGCTATTATATGCTCAGGAAAATCTTAAGATTTCCCAAGCTGACTTTGTTGGTCAAGTAGGTATGGGGCGGAATGCCACGCTGGCAACCCATGTTCGATTCCCGGTGCCGGTGCAGCCTGACTTCCCCCTAATTTGACTCGTTTTTCTCCCTGATTCCCGAAAACACGCCTTAAGAGTTAGGGTTAACATGGTTGATTTATGTTGCCTCGACTGATCACAACAGATCTTCCCCCTTCGCTCACCTCCCAAATTGAAGACCCTATCTAGTTAAAGCTACTGTTAGTATAAGCAACATATCTGTGTATTTAAAGTCATGACTCTTGACTACAAATCATTTTCAAATAATCAATTGACTTTAAATGTCAGCCATATGTAATATCCAAAGCATGACATATTACCATATGATAAATATTGATACAACTTGAGCAATAAGACAGAAGTCAATTCCCATAAAATACACAATTCCCCTTAGTGTATAGCTTTCTCTCAACATTGAGTTGATAGATTTATGCAATAGTTATGACTCATTCATTGTTTAGAGAAACCCAGACTGCTGAATTGTCTAAATCATAATAAGGTTTGTGTACTTCGGGGGATTCGCTGAGGTATGACATCATTTTCAGTATTATAGTCTTGAACCTTTTAAAAACAGGTGCTGTCTGTATCAAGATTTTGAAGTTCAAGAAAGCCTGTTGGGAGCGGAAGGACTCAACTCTTTTTGGCTTTTTGCAGGAGATGCCATCCAAGTTTTAAGATTGGTATTTGTTCGGGAGTTTAAGAATAAGAGAATAAAAGTTGGAAATGTAAGTTTGTTTGCCGAACTACAGTGTGATAATGGATGGGCACGTCTTGAGTAGTGGATGAGCACAGCAGACATCCACTGCGATGAAAATATGCTTTGAAGTGGATGCAGAATGCAGAAAACACATGATTGCGCTTGATGACGACATCGCCATCCAGCACTGCCTGGTAAAGGGAGCAACAAATTCTTAGCGTCCAATCAAACGCCATCTTTTTGATGATTTACATATTAAACCACTCCCACTGCATAAGAATTCACTTTCAGAGTTTGTAAGAATTACTTCCTATTAAAGTTCCTATCGTAAAAAGATGTTTAGAAAAACTGTTCACAACTGTTTTTAATTTGAACAAATACTTCTGTTGTATTATGTAGGTTTTAATACTGGAGCAAGGTCTAAAAAAATAGAAAAAGGTGTTAAAAGGTGTTTTTCAGGGCAAAATAAACATATCACTTTTGAATGATATTGGCCCCCACCCCCTGTCAACTTCAGTTTAAAGAGGTTATCCATGTAGCCATGCGCAACATACTAAGGGGAATCGCACCTGGCCTATTGAACATTCAATTGAATCGGTGCAGTACGTCCAATCATTGCATGAACCGTGTTACCAAAGTGGCCTACATCATGAAACAGGTGTGTCTTCTTTCTGAAAATCGTTAAAAAACAACAACTTACACACATTTATTATTCCCGACAAGACGGCAGCTAAACTGTACATGGACAACCTCTATAGTTACAGTTTAAAAAAATCTGTCATCATATATCTTATAATTATAGACCTTATATGAGTCATGGAGTAACAAAGGTATTTTAACAAGGCAATGCATATAATTAGATTCAAATTGCAATTGGTTAATAATGCCTTCAAATATCAAGTTTGCGTACAATATTAGTTTGGTTTGAACCAATGGCTTTTTTCATTAGGCTTTGAAATGCCGTAGAATAGTCCATTAAACAATTTGAAGAACAATGGTATTTTTTGTTGTAACATTGTTTATAAGGCAATGCATACAATTAGAGTCAAATTGCAATTTGTTAATAATGCCTTCATTCATGTATCAAGTTAATATTTTAGTATACCAATTACTTACCCAACTTACATTTCATTAGTCACCACGTTCTCATGGTCTCTTATTATTAATGATAACTTAAGATGAATGATCCCAAGTTAATCAGATAAGTGTACACACATTAAGTTAGTATTGTCGACTTGCAAAGTGCCGTTATTTACTCAACGATCTGGACAAAAATCAATATTACGGTCCTATTTTTTACGTCAAAAATCTCTTTCACAAGCTTTTCGGCCCCTATCTTATACTAAAATAAGTTTTGAAGCCTGTAATTTAAGACCCAGGAAAAAGAAATAGAAAACAAACAAAAATTGAGTGGCCCACCCCTCCAGGAGCATTATCGTATCTTTCAAATTTGATTGAACTGAAATTCATTGATACCCAAATGGCGAGCAAATATTAAACCAAAAAATCACCTTTGAAAAGTGGCCACCGTGATTCTTGTGACATGCAGATGGGATTTATTTGCAAACTCATTTAAACAAATCTCATGCCATAAATGTCAAAGAAACATATGGGCATCCTGCGTACACCTGAAACAACTGTCACAAATCATAGCAATGATGTTTAAACACCCATAGCAACTGCTAAGTCATAGCTATGTTCAAACACCCCCAATTACAACTGTCAAGTTTATTTAAAAGTTTGAACTCCCCAAAACAGTAACTGCCAAGTCATAGCAAGAGGCCGAAGTGAATGTGTACTGTAAATAATTTAAGTCCACGACAAAGCACTTTCTATAAAAATAGTCATTTTTATGGAGCCGTCAACTCTCACGCTATTAGGCACAAAAAAAATTGACTTGCCCTTTTCCGACTGACCCGAATTTTCGGAAATCTAGGGTCGCTTTTTCTTTTCTTTTCTTTTTTCAAAAAAGAAAGAAAAAAAGTTACATTTTTTTTTAAAAAAAATTGAAAGAAGCACACAACAATAAAGAAGGATGAAAACGTGTTTTTAAGTAGTATCTGCTTGTTTAAAATCATTAAAAAAAATCAACAACAAAAAATCAACAACAAAAAAATCAATTTTTTTCTTCTTTAAAATGTGTTTTTGTGTAGTATCTCCCTGTAAAATTTAAAAAAATCAATAAAAAAAAAAAAAATCAGACCGTCCGACCCAGACTCTGGCCCTGAAAGGGCAAGTCAACTCTTTTTTTGCCTTTATATAAGAATGCATGACCAAAGGTTTTCCAGACACCCCTAAACCATAATTGAGGTTTTTGTGTGTGTTTTCTCCCCAATTTGACCCCTAAATAAGTAAAACATTGACAAAAAGGGTTTGTTTTCCAAATAAAATCCTGTCTAAAAAAGTACACTTTTTGTGAATATGGTTGATATTAGACCCCTTAACATGTTTGTTATGCACGTAACGCACCCCATCTACATGTATAAAAATAAACCACCTTATTACACATTTTTGTGATCAAGCATCCTTACAGTGTAATGGTCAACCCCCTCCCCGGGCCTAGTTGTTACTATACCTTTCATGATGACAAAATTCTCGTACAAATAATCACAATATAAAAGATAAATGCATTTTTTAACATTTATAAAACATTTGCATTTATTCATACACTCTCGTAGTTTCAAACCAATCAAAAAGCAGGAAGCTAAATATGTGGAGTGCATTTTTAATGTGTCTTATTGCACTCCTAATGTGCGCTGTATGGTGCACACATCACACACATCGTTTTGATTCGTTGTTCAAGCAGCAAGGGTTTTATTTATTATTGCGGGTGTTTGCTAGCTTGGTAACATGTTTTTATTCATTAAAAGAGATTCAAAGTATTATTTATTTATTATTAATGCTTTCTTTATTGAGGGTAATATGCTTCAGTGACTTGCACTGCTTTCCAAGCAGGCCCTCATTTCGATACATACATAAATACATCAAAATAACAAATAACAGTGTTTAAATATAATACAAATTATAATACAAATTATTCAATTATGATACAGTGGAAATATATTATTTGAATTGACCGAGTGACATATTTTCTAAATCAATACGAATAGATGGTGATAAATTGTTCCACAGATGACCAGATCTGTAAAGAAAGTGCGCATACCAGAATTTGAGTTGATTTTAGGAATAATTAAAGTATTACTTGAATGATTCCTGGTAGTATGATTGTGATAGTTATGTACAAATTCAAAATTAGATGATAAATAGGTTGGACTTATATCTTTTAAACATTTGAATAAAATAATAAGTATTTGAATTTTCCATCTATCACTTAGTTTTGCCCAATGAAGTAAGTTCATCATGTCATTTATTGGTGTTCTGATATCAGCAGATAATATTGTTCTGGCTAAACGGTTGTGTAAGACTTGAAGTCTTGCTTGATAAGAATTTGAACAGTTGGACCATACTGGGCTGGCATAATCAAAATGAGGAATCACAAGAGCATTGGATAACAATAACATCACAAGAGTTGGATGTGGACACAACATTATGAATTCTGATTTGTATCGACAAATCAAGCACTTTGCGCAAATGTTGATATATTCACAATAGCACTCCCCGTGCATGCATTGATTTGTCTAATGTTTCTCAAAACAAAACATACACATTTATTGACCTATAATTAATGCCTTGTTATTAATGCACTTATCAATTGCAAGCCCGGGACCCGGGGCATGGCGGGGACCATGCGGGGACCGTACACGAGTGTACAAAAAATGATGCCCGGCTATGCGGAGGAGTGTACGCGGATGTACAAACTGTGCCCGGGCTAGCCGGGGCGTGTAGCGGGGATGTACGCTAAAGCCTAAAGTTAACACAAATGTACACCCGGGCGCTTGCTATAAATAAGCTAGAGATGCGACGCGCTTGACGAAATAAGCCTAATAAGTAATAACACATAGGGAACACATAGACATGCATCCGTTAGTTGCAGAAAGAAATAAGCGACCTTGGGACTAGCCGGGTGAATACTTTGTCCTGTGAAATGGGTGGCCGGGACTGTACACTTTGTCCCGGCCAAGGGAGGCCGGGACAGGGGGGCGGGGACTATAGCGGGGACGTACAAACAATGGTGCCCGGCCCTGCGGGGACCGTACACGATTGTACCCGGGACGTCACATGGGCAATTTGTGCATCCCTGCCCTAATTCCCGCTATCCCCGGGTCCCCCGGGGCCAGGGATGCAATTGATAAGTGCATAAGCGCTTGCATTTCCAAATGTTTTCTCAGTATAATTGTTTGTATCAGAGGTAAAATGGTTTATAAAGGATAGTAGTATCTTTTGGGACACCCTGTATTCTATTTGAAGCTGTTTATTTGTTTGTCCAGCTGAATGTAGATTATCATATTTACATGTGTGAGAAACATTATATTTTATGATAATATACATGTCATTAATTCCTCTGCTATTTATTTGGGAGAGAAAGACGGCATCTATGATCATTTCAAAATGTTTATACTTGATGTATGGGCGCATTGCATTTTACTTTTAGTCATACTGTAAAAGTGGCAATTTTCGCGCTACATTTATTTTCCCGCTTTTCGCGCTAAACTGTGCAAGAGCGAAAATAAAAACATGTGAATATATTCATTCTGTATGTAGGTCTATGCGGGGGTCTATGTAACTTGTAAGGAAGCTCAAAATCGCAAAAATAAAAAACAAGTAAAGTTGTTCTAAATGTGAAAAGCGCGAAAAATTACACACACACAATTTCAACTTTTACAGTAAACTATACCTGTATGATCATTTCTCTCAATACCCCTTTAACTGGAGGAACTATATCTCTCATTACAAGTTGAACTATTGATACTCCTGTAAGGATTTCAGATGCCTGTGGAATACACACATTCCAGTAATATACCATTATTAAATCATACTAGTGAAAATACTAAATTTAGACCTGTTATCTCAAAATCAGGATAAAGTAGGGAACGATTATTTTTGCAAATTTTCTAAGTTTAAAATTGCTGATATTTGATGCTTAAAATGGCATACTATACTATTAAGGAATTAAATGATCTTGTTTATAAAAGCATTATTTTACCGCAAAATCCTTGTGTTTTCTATAGCTTTTGACCCCTTTTTTGGCCTGTATGTCTTTTTCTGTCCTAACAACTTTATTCTGGTTTGGAAGATACAGGTTACAATTGTACAATTCCATTGGATATCTGTATAATTGCTGTCTCTGCATGAAGACAGACTGACGTTATTTGTAGTACCCCCTGTCTGGTTGGCAGGAAATCAATATCAATGCATAGGTCAATTTGTGGCCAATTTTGTTTTGGTGGTGTAGGGGACAAAGAGGTGGTATTATAGTATGACCGTTTCAAAATAGGAAAGATTCACAAAAGGTTGTATACTGTTTGTTTGTTTGTGTGTTTGGGGACGAGAGCAACATTAATATTTGGGTAAATGTACGTAAACCCCTGCAGACGTTGTGGCTCGGCTCTTTTGATGTTAGGTGGTACACCCTTAAAGAGGCATTGAGAGATGTATCGATATACTAAATGAGCAAATAATGTAAAGATAATCATCAACATAGCCCAAATCCAAAATATCATACAATTCCGACATCGCCTTCATGCCAAACTAAGCAAATACAAGGCACTTCCGGGTTGAGATTTGCCGCGAAAGTCCTTGAGTAAAACTTAGCATACCTTCCGAATTCAGCACCTTAGTTTCGATATGATCATATCGAAACTTGGAAAATCATGACATTTTATATGATGAACGGCGAATGTTGGTAAACTGTTTCAGATGGTAATCAGTATATGCCTAAGTATTACTTTGATGCAAAAAAAACTGATTTCCAGGATAATTGAGGGCGCACTCCCATTCGTATCTCTCAATGCCCCTTTAAAGGGGCATTAAGAGATGTGGTGGAGGCAGTGCCCTCAAGTACAAAAATGTATGATAAAAACTGGGATTTGTATATTTTTACAATTGTATTACATGTATGAACTTATACCTATAAGGATTAAGAAAAATTATCCCTCTTTGTACAACAAAACGTTAATTCAAAAATGCTGGTAGAGTCGCAACCAGCATTTTACATGGTAAGGGGTGGTATTCCAACATATCCCCCCCCCCCCCCCCCCCCTTTCAAAATTTTGTGAGATGACTAAAAAAAATTGGGGACAACCATTTACGACTTTTGGGGTACAAATGTACCTTTTCCAAAAAACCGCCCCCCCCCCTAAAAAAATCCTGCTTATGGGCCTGCATTACACTGACATTTTTACACTCATAATGTTCATACAATTAAACCACACAACGTCATTCCTCCATTCCGTTCGTTCGGGCGGGTATGTTTTGTCATTTGTTTACACAGTGGGTCCATGGTTGTATACGTCCCGATAAGATCAGACTCCATGTGGGAAAGCCAGGGTTATAAGCATGGGTGGGTGACACTCATAGTCATAACTAGATATTCATATTTACAGAAATGGGACATTATCTCAAACCATCTTAAAAGGGCATTGAGAGATGTATCGATATACTAAATGAGTAAATAACGTAAAGATAATCATCAACATAGCCTAAATCCAAAATGTCATACAATTCTGACATCACCTTCATGCCAAAATAAGGAAATAACGGCACTTCCGGGTTGAGATTTGCCGCAAAAGTCTGTGAGTAAAACGATGCATAACTTCTGAATTCAGCACCTGAGTTTCGATATCATCATATCGAAACTAAGAAAAACATGAAATTTTATATGATAAACGGCGAATGTTGGTAAACTGTTTGAGATGGTAGTTAGTATATGCCTAAGAATTACTTTGATGCAAAAAAACTGATTTACAGGATAATTGAGGGCGCACTCCCATACGTATCTCTCAATGCCCCTTTAAGCAAGTACATTTTACATTTAGTACAACTTGTATTAATCATGTTACGCATTCTTGGTGCGTATTCATATTTATAACAACGTTTATAGTATATATTCATCTATATAATAATACGGAATCGCCGATTCTTGTACGGAGATGTTCTCCCCTTTCCGCACCTTCGATTGACTTCAAACTTTCTGTGCGAGTGCGTATGGGTCCCACGACGAACCAGTTTATGTTTGATTTTTTAAATTTGGGTTAGATTTCGTGAAATTCGAGGTTTTTTAGCCCGTTGCTACGTTATTGCTACGCGCCGCGTATACGCTGAGCACGCCATGGCGATGGCCGGCGCACAACTCGCGTAATCGGGCGATTGTCGGCGCGCGCGTATTCAGGCGATTGCTGCCGGCGCACGCGTAGTCAGGCGCCGATTGGCGGCGCACGCGTTATCGGGCGATACCGGAACACGCGTAGGTGCACACGCGTTAGTGGCGCAAAGCGTAGTTTGTTATGTGGGAGAGTGTGGCAAGCATCCGTTGCTCCATAGTGCAAACCCTATATAGTACAAGAAAACGGCATGATGAGACAACAACAAAAAGTCAATCATATAGCCAGGGTATACGGGAACCCCTTTGAAGGAACTGGGAGCAAGGCCGGCGCAAACCGTATAAGGCGCAAACCGTAGGCCTGCATCCAGGATAACATATATTATATAATAATATAGTGACAGGGAAAATGCGTTTATACGACAGTGCCTCAGTCCCATCCACAATGCGGGCCACGGGTAGGGCGCGCTATATAAAAACATAGATAGGCCAGAAAACCGTGATATCATATTATACATGGGGGATAGGCCTGTAAATAAACAAGGAACTGTTAGAGCAAAATATGCATGCAGAAATAGTCCTACTGGAGAAATAATTTAATGTCAATAGGCCGAAAAATAAAATAAACGGAGGGCTAACACTGAACTGGGTGGGTACAAAGTGATCATGGTGAGAACCCACCTCCCGCCAACTATGAAAGATCCACTATAAAACTTAATAAAACCACTAAAAAAAACAGTGGCGTCGCGGACCTAAATTTATTTAATACAGCGGCGGCGTGTTCTATGTGTTCTATGAGAGACTTGGCAACTTATAGGGGGGGGGGGGGGCGTGCGTCCGCGAAGGGGGTTGTGAAATATTATAGGCCTACACGCCGTGTGTATGAACACATGGGGTGGGTAGGCCTGTCTGAATTATAAGGGTACACTGGGTACCTGGAGTATGGAATATTAAGGGTACCTGTGATAACTGGATTTTAAGGATGTATAGGGTAGGGCCTACCAGAGTGGTAAGTAATATCATGTCTTATTATGGGATAATAATATTTAGCGTATCTGGGTAGGCCTTATATTAAGACCCCTGGATTATTAAGGGCGCCGTGGCACCGATATTAGGATTAAGGGCACCTGAGTATCAAGGACCTCTTGCTATTTCACAATAGCCTACGCTTTGATCATGTTGACGACTAACCGCACACTACTATCTTCTATACCATGGATACATAGGTCTACACTATATGGGGTATGGGGTTGGTACTGCACATTTGGGTGGTTTGTTTGTTTGTTGTTCGTTTTTTTATACCGTCGGTCCGTACGGACGCACGCTTGGGTCCTGAAGAGACCAGGCTCAAGCAAAATGCTCGGGCCAGGCTTAAAAAGCCTATAGGCCTATAAGTATGCTGGCTGAATGAAATGAAAGTTGAGCCACTTCCAACAAATGGGGTAACAATAACATTGTTTCCCTCCTAAATGGGTATTGAAATTGGGTCCGAGATTCAAAGATTTCACAAAACTCAGATTTCTGTGAACAAAGTCTATTTCAAATGAAAAAAAATAATTCTGTGATCTACAATTTTGAACTCATTATCTATGCCCATTTTGCTACAAATAATGAAGGTATCTAATTTAGATAATAATACTTAGCTAGCGAGTGCCCGAGCGTAGCGAGGGTACGCCGCTAGTATTATGTATTTGTAATGTATTTTTTTAATATTTGTGACATTTGCGGCCAAATCCACACATTTTAAGCCATTTTATCATTAAATTGGAATTAATTAATTTTTAATATCAAATAACTAAGCTTGTTAAAACACTAATTAAGTTGACAAACACTGAAAACAAAAATGCTGGTCCTGTAAAATGACCAATATGTCACTTACGACATTCTTACACTTTCATGACAATTATTCATCCATGCACACATTTCCATCAGAGCATGAAGCGTACAAGTTACGTAGTTGGTCTTCTTGCACACTTTTATAGCATGCCTGCCATCTTGACAATTGACACATATGAAGTAATCAATCATGTTATTCTTTTTATAGATTTCATATCAGTCACACATATATATGTCATAAATGTTTCCATATACAATATAAATCATAAAAACAAAGTCGTGGATGACTATTATTCCTTATCACCCATTTAAACATGGATTATAGTGTACCATATAGACACATTCTAGCATAAAACATATGATTCAACACACAAGATTAACAATTTCCACATGGCTATTGGATTTACTCAATATAAAACAGATTTTTCAGAAATCTTTCCCAACTTTCAAGGTCTATCTCAAGGATTACTGAACCAAGACTAGGCATGTTTGTACTTATGTAAATGCATTTCCCATGGTGATTCCAAATATGGTAATTAAATTCAATAATTTTGACATTTCTAAATTATTTTTTGAACTTTTGGAACGTCCTCGGCAGACACCTGCCGCATGGAAAGTGTTAACATTTATATTCATAACTTCCCCATACATTTATTACTTACTGAAATACTAATGTAGCCACCAAAGGTTACAGCTAACAGACCGTAGACTTTCCAAACTTTGTGTTTAGAGATGGGTCATGTTTATACGGTTAGAGTTTAGGGTCATGCTTTAATACCATGTTTGAATTTGATTTTCAGGCATGAGAATTTGCAGGCTATTGCCTGAATTCAGGCTATTTTGTTTCTAAATATCTGCATTATATTTTATTTTCAGCCCCGTTTCCCCTCTTTATAGCCTGAATTCATACTCATTCTCATGCCTGGATTTGGTATTAATTTTTCATACCCTAGTGTCAAAAATCCCTGTATTCCATGAAATATACAAGTTAGTTAGTGGACATATAGTGTGAAAGATTGCAAAATTGTTCCTCGATTTTGTGAAGTTGGTGAATGTTTCTGTTTATTTCCTTTCCGTTCGTGAAATGTAATTTATTGATGTTTCAAAGAAAAGCTCCTTAAGTGTTTTTCTCTTTGAGAGAGTAAATTTGGTTATAGTCCTAAATACACTATCCATAATTTTGTGAGCTCTCTCTGTTGACTAATATTTTGGTCTAAATGTGACATGCAGCTAACAGTTGGAGATTCCTGTCTAGTAAAAATCCCAGAAGTAGGTTTATAATAGCTGTGACTACTGTATGAGTAAATAGCATACCATAAATTTAGACGCACACAAGTCTTATACAGAAATGACAGAGAATTAACCTACTATTTCCTTACCACATGAGGAGGTTCTAGTACCCCTAATTTGAGTTCAAATATTAGTGATTCAAATAAAATGGGACACTTTTTAACAGTACCTTTTTGACTTTGTGCAGTATATGTCCAGAATCGATCAAAGTTGAATCAGAGGGTTACATTAGGAGAGTCACAATTAAAATGGGGCTGTTATCGGCAGTATATTCTCAGATATTGATGAAGTAATGCATGAAAAAACAAAAGAAATAAAAAGGAATTTCCACCTTATATTTCACATAAAATCTTGAAAGCTTATAAAATAAACCTTTGCATGAAAGTATCATCTTAATTTTCATTTTGAACAACAAAAGAGGTAGCATTTAAAAATAATATTTCTGGAAATCCTGGTATTCAGAACCAATTTTGAAGATACAGATAAGCTAGGACCTTATAAAGATTTACTGAAGTTCTGCTGAAGTGCAATTAGTGGCAGATCCAGAATTTATTTATTTGTAGGGGATGGGGGAGTAACAGGAAATTGGAAGGGCAGGCCGTAAGCAGGATTTTTTTAGGGGGGGGGGGGGGCAGTCTTTTTGGAAAAGGTACATTGGTACCCAAAAAATTGTAAAAGGTTGCCCCCAATTTTTTTTAGTCATCTCAGAAAATTTTGAGAGGGGGGTTAGGACATATTTTAGTCCAAAATGGCCCGAAAAAATGCTTTACACAATGGGAAAGGGGGGCGTTTTCGGAAAATAGGGGGTAGGGGAGGGTGGGCATTTTCACACAAAAAAGGTACATTAGTACAAAAAAAGGTACATTGGTATGGGCCTGTGGAGAAGTTAAGGTACAGGAAAAAATGTGAATCACTTTTGTATTAGATTACCTTTAATTGGTATGGAATATAGGCATTTCAGATATATTTTAGGTAATTTTCACATGAAAAGATTTTTTGTTAAATGGGGCTTGAGCAAACAGGGGGAATTTGAAGGGGTTGTATTGTTACCACAGGGGATCCCCCTCTCCATGCCCCCTCTCCACGGTGCAATCATTTTAGAGGGACAATTTGCAATATTTCTATGACAAAATTGTTTGATTAGTTGCCAATGAGAAGGTATTATCATAAAGCTCTGGCTATTGTCCATAGGGATTGGTCATCGGACACTGGCCATCAGTCCTCCTGATACAGTTACGCAGGCTCAATATGTAGACATTGATCATACGCTCAATTTGTAAGCATTGATCATATGCCAATAAATTAAACAACACATGTATAGTATTATATTGACACTAGCCTGCAAACACCTGTAATAAACTTGGCTTTGTGTCCTTTTTCAAGTTCAATGGTAGATCAGAAGCTTATAATATCTGTGTATCATAGAAATGACACAGTGCCAATCTGATTCATAAGAGCAAAGTATAGTGAAAAAGTTGCATACTTTGAAAAAGTAATTGAGAGAGGTTCAAGACAATTACAAATACTAACAAAACTGAATCATACAATTACTTAAATTCAGTCTAAACTCCATCTTGAGCATTTTTAAGGACCTATAATCCTTAGCTAAGAGTATGATTCGTCACGTTGGCAATTTGTACGTCCCGGCCCAAATCCCCGCTAGTCCCAAGTGCATTACAATCACTAAGGTGTGCTATCCCTGATTATGTTTTTATTTTTTTTAAATAGTTTGGCAAAAGGTTGAGAATATTGAATAAAAATGATAAAAAAATCGAAGTATAGACCTTCCCTAAAAAGGATTTGTTACTCTGAGTTTATATATGGAAATAGTTCGGGCAGAAAAAGAGAAAATGTGCATTACTAATTATTACCCTTGTATAGGTAAACACTCTGGTCTGGTATGATATCAAAACAGGAATATTGCTAACACATGTTTGTATAAGCATATGTGTCATCACAGGGAAACAAGTGTGCCAAATCTTATTTTATTATCTGAGATTGTTTTGGTAAATTTTAAATTCAAATGTGAGCAGGTGTGTGTGTGTTGTTATTAAAGGGGCATTGAGAGATACGTATGGGAGTGCGCCCTCAATTATCCTGGAAATCAGGGTTTTTTTGCATCAAAGTAATACTAAGGCATATACTAACTACCATCTGAAACAGTTTACCAACATTTGCAGTTTATCATATAAAATTTCATGATTTTCTTAGTTTCAATATGATCATATCGAAACTAGGTGCTGAAATCGGAAGTTATGCTATCGTTTTTCTCAAGGACTTTCGCGGCAAATCTCAACCCGGAAGTGCCGTTATTTGCTTATTTGGCATGAAGGCGGTGTCGGAATAGTATGACATTTTGAATTTGGGCTATGTTGATGATTATCTTTACGTTATTTGCTCATTTAGTATATCGATACATCTCTCAATGCCCCTTTAAGTAAATGTTTAAATCCCAAACACTCCACCCAAGTTCAAATACATTTATGAAGTATATGATTAAATGGTCTTGTCAAGCGGCACACATACGACTAGCAATGATAAACATAGATCGTTAGCATGATTAATTTTCGAACCTTGGTTTCCAGGGAAATTTGGTTCGTTGTCACTTGGAAGAACCTTTGGAACTGTTGACAAATGTAAACGTGGAAGAATTCGCATTCGTATTTGCAGGAAAATAATGATATTCTTTTTGAAAGATCTGTTGATCACTTATATTTAGGTAAATTTGCAAATTGTTGGGACATTCACTTACTCCTTTGGACGGTTTTAATGTTTGTTTGTTTTTTCATTTTATTTTTTAAAATCAAGTTTGTTTGTTGGGGTGTTTGTTTATTTATTTACAGATAAACTCTTTACAGATAACATTCTTTCCTCCATTGTTCTCTATAGATTATTTGTATTAGGCTTCTTTGCATCTCCTTCCAATGGTAGAAGTTTGGGGTCATCGTGCAGTAGTCACCTTCATGCAAGGGCTGGGGTCATCAAATCACCAAATTACCTCATCATATATTGCATACAGATAATCTGTTTCTTTTCTCCATTGTTCTCCATAGTTTGTTTGTATTAGGCTTCTTTTCATCTCCCTCCAATGGTAGAAGTTCGGGGTCATCATGCGGTAGTCGCCTTCATGCCGGGGCCGGGGTCATCAAATCACCAAATCATCCTGGTACATACCCAAATGATATCAATTGTCAATGGATTATAGTCACAGATGAAAACAATCATGTGTCAATCAAATTCAGCGTGTTTGAGTTAGAGGAATCGGTTGGATGCTAGTAAGTATGAAAGGGAAATCTTTGGGTAGAATGATATGAAAATATCACACGTTTTGCGTCAGTGGTTTTCAACTTTTTATTGACAATCAGACCAAATCTTCTGAGACTTCGTGCTAGTTTGCTATTTCTAGATTGAATATTTACTCATGTTATATTAATGTAATTTGAGGATATATATAAAGCTTTGGAAAGATGGTGTCGAGATAAGTTTACCCTCCTCCACATTTAGTAAAATTACCCATTTTTTGGCCTTTTGATTTCCTTTATGACAATTCAGGTCAAAATGTTCATTGTATTCTAATACAGGCTACACACTCATACTCTCCTTCCAAATATAGTCCATGTTAATCTTTTTTACATTTCCCAGATAGAATATCTACTTTAGAGATGTATGTTATTTGAGATAGAGTTACCCAATATCATACCTTTCTTGTATTAATAATTTGTTCCAAATCATATTTTATCCCATAGTTATGACTACATAGAGATATTTGATGGAGAGAACGCAAGACAGCCATCCTTGGGAAGATTTTGTGGAACCAACATACCAAGAACAATTACATCAAGCAACAACAAGTTACTACTGTCATTTGTGTCTGATGCTTCTATAGAACGCATGGGATTTGTTGCTAATTACAGTACAGGTATGTACGAGCACTTCGGGTTTGTGCCACTTTTAGAAAAAGATGCTTTTTTTGGAATGTGTCATTTTCATCTTTAAACATTTCGTATATGGAATTGACGTTTATACGAGCTTCAAGATAACTGCATAAGCTTTCATATGCAGTTTGTTTTGTCGAATTTGCTTGAGTCTATCCAGAAATATACTTGTTTGACCATGAGCAAACAATATCAAAACTGCCAGTTATTTGAAAGAAATCATCAATGCGTAAAATTGCTGTTATCTTTAACGCTTTGAAGCATTTCTTCTTTTAAAGATAACACAAATTTGACTTTCTGTGATCAAGCATATTTTTCGATAGAATAAAACAAATAAGACAAAACAAACAGCATTTATTTGAATCATCTTGAAGCTCATATAAACGTCAATAAGTTTAATACTGATTATTAAATGAGAAAAATTACTCTTTCCACAAGCATCTTTGTTCCTTAAAAAGTGGCACAACTCAGTGTTAAGTACTCGTGATTGATCAAGAATATTGTTGGATTGGGAAGAGCAATTACAATCAAACTAACAGCATTCGAAAGCCAACTAAATTATCTTTAAGATTATATAAATATTACAGCCAAATATTGAGTAATCAATGAGGGCAATGATGTGGAACATGTGCACCCTTTTTAGGGACACCCTGTATACTGCATTGTATCTTGATTTGTGTAATGCTATTTTGTGTTTTATTATGCCATCACTTTACTGTACTTAATTTAGTATGCTGCATTCCTGTGCATATTTATCCTCTTGCTTTTAATGTAATTTGTAAAGCGCTTTGTGATCCTTTCGATGTAAGGCACTATATAAATGCCTGTTATTATCATTATTATGTAATGAAAGTAATCTTGTACAGCAAGCGTGTGCAACCTGCGGCCCATGGGCCGCATGCGGCCCGCCGGCCTCTTATCTGCAGCCCACGAAGCAATCCCAAAATTACCATTGATGCGGCCGGTTTTAACCGGAACTCCCTAGGTTACAATAATGGCGAATTGATTTAGTGTCCTCCCTTACAATTAGTAGGGTGACGCAGTAGCGTAGCCAGAGAGGGAGAGGGGGGCAATTTCCCTCCAATATTGACTGTCGTGTTGGTTGAGATTGGCACAGTTGGTTCATTTGACAGGAGGAATCATGGAATTATGATGGTCAAAAATACACAGACCTAATTGCTTCGCACGCTACGTGCGCATGTGTACCCCAAATGATTTTTTTTGGGGTAGAAACTTGTTTAAAGCAGAAATGTACCTCAATCATAGCAAAAATAAGTGTAAAGTTGATATTTACACTAAATAAGTGTAAAGTCGATATTTTTCGTGCGCTGCTCATGCATTCCTTTCATCGGAACAAACTTGTGATTGCGTGTTAAAATCCCTGGTTAAAAATCGCAAAGAGAAGCGGGTATCCGGACGTGTTTCGGAATGTTTGATAATCACTGAAGCCTGTGAATGGATCTCAAAATCACAATGAGGCCCGGTTGGTAGAAAAGGTTGCACATGCTTGTTGTACAGGATGCGTGAGTGATTCTATTGAGGGATAGTGTGATCAATCAATACACCTTTGGATATTTACTTTTGGTTATGTAACGTCATTAACATAAACACAATGGGCTCTATTCTCGTATGTATTTAAACACGGTTTTAAACTTAACACATGTTCAAGTTTGACTTAAAACACATCGTTTAACTAAACGCAATTCTCAAAACTTTATTTAACGTAAATACGGGTCTAACTAACTGAAAAGTGTCTAACTTTAAACATGGGCTGGGTATGGGGGTAGTTTAATTCGGTTGAACAAAACACGTGCACCAATTGTACGCCTTGTATGATCACTCAACCGTGCCCAGTGCAAGCTATGTCATGTTTATAGATGTTTTGATTTTCCACAACAATGTGTGAATCACTGACTGGGAATTTTTCAATGAAAATGAGCCATTTGAAATACTTATATTTATACATCATTTTATTTAACCTCTTCTCTTACTTTTCCCTCTTATACTACACTATTTTAAATTGCATAGGGATTAAAGTTATTGTCTCAAGTATCATGATTATGCAAAAAAATCAGAATTTGCCTGCTTCTGGTGTCTTGTTATGCAATCCTCTTGACATGTTTCACACAAACAATTAGCATTTCCCGCCAAACAACTGAGTTGGCAGTGTCCAAAGTGTACTTACTTTAAGCTATGCTATGATGTCATAGCACATATTTAGAAATCCAAAAGTGAATAATTTGAAAGACAAAGGGTCATCATACTTTATTATGATTACACGATCTCTCAGTAGAATCACTCATGCGTCTCATAACAAGATCACTTTCATTACATATTGACTAACCCTCATATAAATCAAGATTAAATAAATATTCCAAAATTAAATTTTAATTAATGTTATTGTTCACAATGATTTGAAAAACATTTCAAACTCATTGTTCAGGGTATCTCAAAATCATAGCTCAACAAACAATAACGCAGGATGATGTTTGTTTGTACCTCAATGTCAGTCGTACTGTATTCCCTCTTTGGTTATAGATAAAGGACCATTATTGACAATTGATGGCAAGAAGAAAACCTTACAGCCAAAGAAAAAAGAAACCAAAAGTTAGTATGTTTGATCATGAAGTGCTTTGATTAGCTTTGAAAGTTACTTTGGCTGCTGCTGCTGCAAGCTTCAAGGCATATTATGTGATATTTTCCAAGTAGCGCCCTCTATCATTGGTTTTTACTATGAAAGCAGATTTTCTTGCAGATTTGCATTTTTGATCATAAATCATAAAGATCTTGTAAGTTACATATTGATACGATTCCTAATCACTTCAAAATCATGATTTGAAAATAGATTGTACCGCTCCGGTACAATCTATTTTTCAAATTTTACTCTAAATTCACTCTAAAACCATGATTTTGAGGTTATTAGGAATCGTATCACTCTGTAACTTGGAATATATTTATGATTTATGATCAGAAAAGTAAATCTGCAATCTTCCAATTTTGTTTCGAGTCCCCTGGAAAAGATCACATAATATACCTTTAACTTAGAATTAGATATCAAGTTTGCGGTATTTTTGATTTGCACTTTTAATGAAAATGCAATTCCATTTAAGGTCAAGTTAGAAAATAGTGTGCAATTATGGTAAATTAGGTCAAATAGGGATGCAAATATAAGAAAGCACATCAACTTGAGCAAAAGAAAAGCAAACAAATAGAAGAAAAATCTTCGGAAGTGACTGAAAAGTTGTTAAACGTATATTATGTGATCTTTTCCAGGGAACGCCCTCAATCCTCGAGAAAAAATTGAAAGCAGATTTACTTGCAGATTTACATTTCTGATCATAAATCATACATACTATCCAAGTTACAGGGCGATACGGTTCTTAATTACTTCAAAATCATGGTTTGGGCGTGAAAATGAACTGTCGGTGTCTGCGCCGACAACTTATTTTTACTCTAAATTCACTCCAAAACCATGATTTTGAGGTAATTAGGAATCGTATCGCTCTGTAACTTGGAATATATTCATGATTTTATTATGATCAGAAATGTAAATCTGCAATAAAATCTGCTTCTAATGTTTTTTCTCGAGGATTGAGGGCATCCCCTGGAAAATATCACATAATTTCCCTTTAGATTCATGCATAAGCATAATCCCGGTTGCGTTGTTTGGGTAACAAAAGGGGAGAAAAACGGGTAAAAACTCCAAAAACTTGGCAGGCATCAATGATTAATGTCATCATTTTTAGGGTTTATTCATAATTTTATTCATATTTTATTGAAGTAAGCTGGATAGAGGATTCATATTTACAGCGCAAAGAGGTATGAAGGCTATCTAAATACTATTTGTGGCGACTCTGTCCGTCTGTCCGTTCAACGCCTTTGGGTATAGATTCCTGCCGGCATCTGTCTATACAATCGCTATGCACAGGGATCTTTGCCCCACGTAGACAACAAACTGTTGCTACGCAATCGCGTATAAACAAAACAAAACATGGCGTACGTGTTTGCCGGCGCACGCGTAATGGAGCAGACCGTAAGGTGCGTACGCGTTCGTGGTGCAAACTGGGTCTTTTCCAGCGAAAAGTTACATTTACTCTTTTCATGGGGTGGGTAAAAGGAAGCCGTCCGGTGGCTAACAAAGAGAGAAAAAGGCCCCGGGGAGGGGGGGGGGGGGGGGTACTGGAATAGTGAAGAGAGTGGGGGTGTGCGGCTGGGCAGTCTGAAAACAGGGGCTTACCGAACTGAACGGTTGGCCGGAATTTGTATAATTCTTATACAAAATTGTGTCTTATGAACTGAATTGTCTTATAAACTGAATTTTCGAACTGAACGGTCGCCGAAATTGGGGTCTTAGAGAACTGAATTCTTATACAAAATTGTGTCTTATAAACTGAAGTGTCTTATAAACTGAATTTTAGGCAAAATGTTGCCTTATGAACTGAATTTGGGATCTAAGGGAACTGCCAATGGATGAAAAGGGGGTCTTATGGAACTGTCAGTGGATGAAAAGGGGGTCTTACGTAGCGGCCGAAAGGCGTGAAAAAGAGGTCTTGACAATATACGTGAGTAATACACACCCCCCCCCCCCCCCCCCGGGGGGAAAAAGGACTCCAATTAGCTTTAACTCCCGGGCGTGTTTTTGTATAAGTTAAACTATATGCATATGATCAGGAGGTAAAAGGGTTAGATGGCGGGTTAGGGTTAATAAAGAAACTGGGAGCGTAAACCGTAGGCCTTCATCCAGGAACACATTATGTGTTAAACATGTTATTGTTAAAGTGATTGCATTTGCGGTGGTATGATGTCAGTGCCTCAACATCCCATCGCGGACCCATCTATGCGCGCAGGCCACAAGGGGCCCTCATCATGCCTATCATGGGATGTCTTTTATATATAAATGGGAATGTTACAGGGACATGTATAAATATAAAGGGATGGTGTGAGCAAACATTTAGCTCCAATTATATCTTTAACTTTCGGGCATGTTTCTGTCCCGGTTTTTATGAGTTAAACTATGCATGCATGATCAGGATGAAAAGAGTCAAATGATGAGGGGGGGGGGGGGCTTCAGTCTGCATGCGCCAGGAATCAAACCCAGATCTTCAGTGTGCGAGTGTGTACAGTGTAAAGTTGTAGTTTAACACTATAGCAATTCGGATAGGCCCTAGGCCAATCATGGGATGTCTGTTATATAAATGGGAATTTTACATGGATATCGGTGTGCGCAAACATGCATGCTTACGGAGGAATAATCAATGTCGACACACAGTTCTCAAGACTGGGCACAGATGGTCATGAGTCATGACGATAGACCCCTCCTCTCGCTGACTCTAAAACTAAAAGACCTCTGAACTAAGACTCCAATATAAAACCCTAAACCTAGGCCTAATAACACATGTACTGAAGTACATGGATATGCACATGGGGAACATGAGGTTCCTGTATTATGGGGATTTGGAATATTAATGGCACCTGTGATAACTGAATTTTAAGATTATACACATCCCATAAACTCCCAACCCGAGAGAACCGCCCAACCCACGAACCGCGAATGTTGACTAAGTTTTCAGGGGTGGGGGGTTCAGTCTGCATAATAATAATAATAATAATGGCATTTATAATGCGCCGTCAATCTAGGTAAAACTATTCCGAGGCGCAAACATATAAAACAAAAATACAAATTAACATGAAAAATACATAAACAAGGATGATGTGCATATACATGTACATATGTATAATACAAAGAAATCAATTATAAACTGAGTCAAATAATCTTGTTTTTAACAAGTTCTTAAAAGAGTCAAGTGAATCACAGCATCTTAAATTATAAGGTAGTGAGTTCCAGAGAGTTGGTGCAGCAACCGAAAATGCGCGATCTCCAAATGAAGAAGTAGTCCGTGGAACAACAAGTAAAAGTTTATCAGTGGACCGGAGAGTACGTTTTGGATGATATGGTACAAGAAGATTAGCAATATATGTTGGTGAAGTGCCATGCAAAGCTTTCCAAGTTAAAAGAAGAAGTTTAAAATGAATTCTTTCGCGAACAGGAAGCCAGTGGAGATCTTTCAATATTGGAGTGATATGATCGAATTTCCTGGTCTTTGTGAGAACGCGAGCAGCTGCATTTTGAGCAAGTTGTAGTTTGTGAAGTAAGTGATCAGTGATGCCAAAAAGAAGAGAATTGCCATTGTCAATACGAGAAGTTATAAGAGCATGGACAATAGTAGCTGCGGTTTCAAATGTTAACATTTTCCTTATACTATTGACATTCCGTATATGATAATACACTGATTGGCATATCCGTCGAACTTGAACATCCATACATAGATTATTATCAAACACAATTCCTAAGTTCCGAGCAGATTTTGAAGCAAGAACAGAAGAAGTGTCGATATTGATATGATGATCAATTATTTTACGTTGATTGAATCTGGAGGTCATAATTAAAAACTCTGTCTTATCATCATTCAATTTCAGCTTGTTTACAGACATCCACGACTTGATTTCTAAAATACAAGCTTCTGCGCGTTGACGGGCCGACATTTCATCATTACGATCATTTAAATTAAAAGGCACATATAGTTGTGTATCGTCCGCGTAAGAATGAACATTTAATCCGTGTTTGCGAGCAATGCTAGCAATGGGAGAGGAATAGATGGTGAATAGTATAGGTCCAAGCACAGATCCTTGAGGAACGCCATATTTTAGCGGAACATGTGTAGAAATAGTTCCATTTATGTTTACTGCTTGAGTTCTGTTTTTGAGGTAGGACTGAAACCATTTCAGAGCTGAATCCTTGACACCAATTGACTCAAGACGCCTGAACAGAATATCATGGTCAATGGTGTCGAAGGCGGCAGAGAGGTCGAGAAGAATGAGAAAAATGCCACGTTTACCATCCAATTCACGTAAAATGTCATTGTGTACTTTAAGAAGAGCGGTCTCTGTACCATGATATTTTCTGTATGCTGATTGATGTTGTTCATATAAGTTGTTTAGACATAAATGAGCAGCAAGACGATGTGCTACAACTTTTTCAACAATTTTTGATACAAAATGTAGATTGGACACAGGACGAAAGTTTTTCAAAATGTCTGCATCCAAGGAAGGCTTCTTTATGAGTGGAGAAACAAGTGCATTTTTAAAATAGTCCGGAAATGTTGCATTTTCAAGAGAGAGATTTACAATCTTAGTAATGACGGGCACCATGATGTTGATGTGATCTTTCAACATCCATGTTGGAATTGGGTCCAATGTACACGACTTAGAAGGTGAAGACGACACAAGCTTATATATTTCATCATCAGTGGCAGGCGTAAAAGACATCATGAATGTAGCAACATTATTCTCAGTAGGCAGAACAGGAGCAGTTGAAGCAATGGTATCAAGATCACGACGTATTTTAGAAATTTTGGAGACAAAATAATCATTGAATCGATGTGCAAGTTCCTTTTGACAAGCGTGTGAGGGTAGCTTGACATTGCCTTTCTGGTGTAAGAGACTCTCGACAACTTTGAAAATTTCCTTTTGGCTTTGACATTGCAATATTTTGTCTTCGTAGTATTTGGATTTGGCATCATTTATCATATTAACAACAACCATGCGCTGTGATTTGAATAGCTGTCTGTCTATCTCCAGATTGGTTTTTCTCCATCTTCGCTCAAGTTTTTTGCGAAGTTTTTTGGCCGTATCAATTTCAGGAGTATACCATGGATTAGAGGGGCGAATAGTAATGGATCTATGTTTTAAAGGTGCGTGCTTGTCAAGAATATTGCGAAGAATAGTGTCGTATTCATCAACTAAGGTGCCAAGATCTGATGAGCTGCTTATCAATTTACTTAGTTGTAAATCCTTCGTAAAATTATCCTTGTTGATGGATTTCCATTTGCGATAAGAAATAACTTTCCTTACAAATTTAGGTTTTTGTAAAGCAAGCTGGCAATGAATAACGGCGTGATCAGTAAACAAAAATGGAACAGTCACAGAATCAACGATATCATCATCTGAACGCGAAATAACAAGGTCTAAAGTATGTCCATCAATATGGGTAGGATCGCGTACAAACTGGGTTAAATTTGAAGATGAAAGAATATCAGCGAGGCGGATGACATCAGGGTCAGATGGTTTATCCCAATGAAAATTGAAGTCTCCGACTATCAAGAGTTTACAAACCGATGTTGATAATGATGAAACATATGCAGAAAATTCCTCGAAGAATACCCTCGGTGTTACACGGTGCTTCTTGCTGTACCCGGGTCTATATAAAATGACAATTTTAAGTGGTAATATATCACCTTTAAAAGTAAGGTCACAGCAGAGACTTTCAAATGATGTTGCTTGGAATAGGCTGCTGGCAACTCTGGTTATGGACTCTTTGTGAATAAGACCAACACCCCCTCCGGTTCGAATTGGACGAGGGACATGGAAGAAGTTATATCCAGGTAGTGTCAACTCTCCAACGGTTTGTTTATGTTTGTCGGAGTTTGACAACCAAGTTTCCGTAAGGGCAATAATATCAAAGTCATGTTCCAGTATGTAGTCACAAACTACAGCGGTCTTGTTACAAACGGATTGTGTGTTGAGAACACAGAGATTGGTGAAATTAGCAGAGATGTTATCATATTGCATGCGCCATGAATCAAACCCAGACCTTGAGCGTACAAGTATGTACAGTGTTGTTAAAAGTTTAACACTAGGCCTACATAGGGATTCGGATAGGCCCTAGGCCAATCATGGGATGTCTGTTATAACTGGGAATGTTACATGGATATCGGTGTGCGAAAACATGTGTGATTTAAATACATGATGTTTAGGCATGCCTACGGAGGAATAATCAATGTCGACACACAGCTCTCGATACTAGGCACAGACAGATCATGACGATCGACCCCTCCTCTCGCTGACTCTAAAACTAAAAGACCTCACAACTTAGACCCCAATATAAAACCCTAACCCTAGGCCTAATAACACATGTACTAAATACGTGGATGCACATGGGGTAGCCTACCTGGATTTAAGGGCACATGATGTTTCTGTATTATGGGGATTTGGAATATTAATGGCACCTTTGATAACTGAATTTTAAGAGTATTATACACATCCCATAAACCCCCAACCCGAAAACCGCCCAACCCACGAACCGCGAAATCTAGTAAGAGATAAAACTGCCCTATTGTCGTGACTTATGCACATGTCAATTGCAACCCCAGCCCTGGGTACCAGGGGATGGCCGGGACTCTGTCATCATGTAGCCGGGATTTGACCCACACGGGACCGGCGTATGCAAACGTTCACGCGCTATGCATGTATCTCTGTCCAGGAATATCATTTTAGAATCCCGTTTAAAACAAAAAATGTACCTTAATCATGGCCAGATTCGTGTAAATCTCGGTTTTTACAAATTTGTGCACTACGCGCGCATCATGTTTAGGATGTGACATTCGGTGGAATAGAGAGCCCAACTGCGCTATTTTTCGTAACCTAAGGGTCGAAATGGTGTTAACTGGGAAAATACCCCTTGCCCCTCCCCTCTGACAAGTGACCCCAGATACGCCACTGGCATGCCAGCTCGTGCTAAGAACATGATGAAGCATGATGATCGGATCGCGAGAAACCATACTCTGCATTATAATTTAGCCAAGTCAAAGGCCGGGAATTTAGCCGAAGAAAACCTCGGGGATTGTATCAATGTTCGGCTGGGACTTGTCAAGGGATTTACTCAAGATTTATGCCCCACCCTTCATGGAATTTAACATTTTAAAAATTGACCTCCGGCACAAGTGCATTATTTGTCAGTGTTGTTTACAGTGTTCGTATGATATTGTCTTTACTTTGCATTCTGATTTTGCATGTTTTCAATTTTGAGCTTGGTTTTTGTGACTGATTATAAAAGCTTTTCTGATAAATGTTGCTGTTTGTTTCAATTGTTTGTTATAGTAATGTCTGTAATCAAATAGTGTTGTGATAAATCTTTGAATAAGTTCCTCAGGATTGTAGATATACAAGTAAAATTGAGATAACATGTTGAACAAATTCAAGATGTTTATTCACATTTTAGACGGTTTCGTCAACCAGGTTGGCTTGTGCTAGAGCTGCAACCCTTAACACTTGAGCTAGCTCTACTCCTGGGACTCAACTCAATCAATGAAACTTAAAATAATAATGCTTGAAATGGACTATATTTGACACTAACTTTGATTTCAAGCTCTTTCAGACAGTTGATTTCCACATAATTGGTGATTTTGTATTTCCATTCTAGCCAATTATGTTTAGCAGTCAGTGTTTCCGCATTGTGTTATAGTACCAGTCCATTGAGATTGTAAAAATATGTTTTTGTTGCCAAAAATTCTCTTTAATTGTGTAGACCATTGTCTCAATTATTATTTTAATAATTGTTTTTCCAAGGTGTACTACCAAGAGGTGCTGTTAAGTTGATTTACATGTAGCGGCATGCGTGATTATGCATATGTCATTACTTTTGTTGCATTGTACCTTATATTTTGCTTGATATTTTATTTGCCTGATTCTCTGCTTATTTGTTTAATAAATATTGCATGTCTACCTTTGTGAGAAGTACCAATATGTTATCATTTATATTTCACATGTAAGTAACTGATATTGATTATCAAACAATTTTGAAAATGGTATGAAGATGCATCAGGTTTGCCTCGATCTAATGTATTTTATCTTAAGAAGTACACAAATTCCAGCTCCAGTATGACCTGCTCTCAGACATTTGCCAACAGCCAATATGGCTGGGAAAGGAGAAAGAGGGTTTGGATGGGATAGGAAAGGAATGCTGAGGGAATGGGAACGGGTAGAGGTGAGGGAATGGTGAGGGTGTGGGGGAGATGCATTGCATATTTGAAAAGCAAAATGTTATTTGTGCTCTTGGGACAAATGTATCACCAAAATTATCAATTATCTTTATCTGGCTATTTGCAGGTTGTTCCAGAACATTATTTGGACCCACGGGACAATTTTATTCACCAAATTATCCAGGCAGGTATCTTGATAACTTGGACTGTTTCTTCAAAATAGTTGTGGGACCAAACATGAGAATACGTTTGCATTTTGCCTCATTTGTCCTGGAAGGCTCCACGCAGTATTGTACATATGACTTTGTAGAAATCAGAGATGGACCATTTAGGGGTAAGTACGACAGTTGATGAACATTGTATAAAACTCTTCTTCATATTTAAGGGGCGAGGTGGTGCAGTCGGTTAGAGCGTCATAACACTGCTGCGCACCATAGTTCTGTTGGTGGATCGTTTGAGCGTGAGTTCAATACGATACACCAACACAGCCTCGTCCACATGCCTCCTTCAGACCGTGCAGACTGAAGTAGGCATGTACATAGACGCACCGTGGTTAGGAAGTCACGTAGAAACGTTGGTTCCGTGTATTGGAAGAGCTATCCCAGAGCACGTTAAAAGGTCACCGACTCCTTCGTAAAGAGTAGGGGATCATCCTGGTCTGTGTCTGTACACACATATTAGGTTAGGTTAGGTAGTCGGCAATGGATCGTGATGGACCAGTAAGTTTATTACTCTAATGTCAAGCACAACTTGTAAGACCTGTAAAGCAATAGTTGCGAGTGCAATGGCAACATAGCCGGAAAGCGTAGACGACAATATTTACTTTGCTGAGTACATCTGTGTTACTTGAGTTACGGCAAAGCATGATGGGTACAAGTTAACTTATTTGTATATTTTGCTCCAAATCTGAGACAACTAGGATATTTCCCACAACTAGGATGGCTTATGATTGAATGTTTCTATAAAGGGTGTCCTAGGAGTTATCAATGATATTGGTCATATCAATTGTTGTTTTCTTATTAACCTATATCCATCTTAGGAATTCTTGTTTTTGAAGAAATTAATGTCCTGAACTATTTCGTGAACATGTTAGATCCCAAGTGTGGCAGAAACGATAACCCTTGTACAATCTATAAGATCACCAAACATTTGTTATTTCGTACAGAAATAACATTCATTTTGTTACATCTGGTTCTTATTTCCATTAAAAAAGTCTTGTATTAAACAAATGTTTCACTTCAAATTAACACTTTCCACGCGGCTATTAGTTTTACCATAATATACAAAACAGATTTTTCAGAAACCTTTCCCAACTTTCAAGGTCTATCTCAAGGATTACTGAACCAATAATAGGCATGTTTGTACTTATCTTAATGCATTTCGCATGGTGATTCCAAATATGGTAATGAAATTCAATAATTATGACTTTTTTAAACATTTTGTGAAATTTTGGAATGTCGTCTGCAGACGCTTGCCGCATGGAAAGTGTTATGAAATAATTTCTCATTGAAACACACTCACTTGTGTAATTTGATTTGTTTTCTGTTGTCAGATTCTGCTTTGGTGGGTCTATTCTGTGGAGATAATTCGCCTGGGACTCTGGTGTCTACTTCTAATATGATGCTAGTGAGATTTGTGAGCGATGAGTCTGTTACATCGTCTGGATTTCTAGCAGAGTATTCAGCGGAAGGTAAAGTTGGGTTTTCTACTGGAAGGAAAGGGCTGGGTGTGGAGAGGGGAGGTGCTGGTATGAGGGTTGACTTGGCATGGGAAGGGTTGAAGGGTAAGGTTCGTCAGTGATGAGTCTGACACGGCTGAAGGTAAAGTTGGGTTTCCTGTAGGCCGGGAAAGGAAGGGTGAGTGAGTGGAGTTGGAGGGGATGTGCTGGTGTAAGGTAGACTAATTCCTTCTGTCTCCTAACATGGCGCATTGACGCGAAGCTGTGCTGTGTTGGAGACTGAAAAACAACAATTTCGAATGATGCCAGGGTTTTTGAGATCTGTGTGATGTGCGTGTGATCGCATTAGACTGCTGCATCATGTTATCGCGCAGCCACGGCGCATCACATTACTACTGAATTACTGTGACTCATGAATAATTCAGTGTGTCACAAAAAGTGACACAAAAGTTTGGCACGAAAAAAGCATAGAAGCGGACCAGTCCCCTCAACAAGGCCAACACATGCACACAAAAGCCGACGTTGCAGGGGATGGCAGAAACAGTCTAGGTGTGAGGGGGATGTACTTGGTGGTGGAGGGGTTAAAGGGTATACTCGCAGATTAACAGCTGAAGGTAGAGTTGGGTTTCGTGTAGGCTGGGAAAGGAAGGGGAGGGGAGGGGGATATGACTGACTTGCGAGGGGGAATGGACCAGTTGGGGAGGGAGGAAAGGACCAGTTGGGGAGGGACATGTGTGGAAATGAGAGGGAGAGGAAATGGTTTGTCATGACAGGGTTGGAGAGGTTGTGGAACGGATAATCTGTATATATCAGGATTCTTACACAGTTGAATGTAATTTGTGGTTGCCTATATGATAGTGCTAGAGAAGGGTTCTTCTATCACTTTGTTATTACAGTAAATACAGAATTTATTTATATAATGCACATACAATGTTTGTATGTTATTGACATGTCTACCGGCTGTACATCATTTATACATACCAATATAGCATTGCTATTTAGAGACAAGAACATGTATCACTTCAATAGGGTACTGTAAATGTGGACATTTTCGCGGTACATTAATTTTCGCGCTCCAAGCAGCTACCGCGAAAATAAAAGCATGCAAACTTATTTATTTAGTGTATAAGTCTATGTAATGAACTTTCAAATCACAAATTTAAAATCAAGCGAAACGGCTGAAAATTGGGAAAGCGCGAAAATGTAATCGCATAGAAATAACCACTTTTACAGTATATGAAGCATAATTGTTTGGACAGTTATGACATATTCATGCTTGTGTGCAAGTGTGTCTATCCATTGTGGTTTAATCCATGAGCTAATTCTGTCACGATATTCTAGGAAAAGAACTTTAAAAAGAAAATTGGCTCATAGTTTAGAGACATGGTCCTATAACCCACGCAAATGTACTGAATATAGTTGTTGTCATAATGTTTTATATATCATTTGAAATAGACAAACATTTGCTGTGTGAAATGTAACAAATATTCCAAGCGGTCTGATACTCAGCCACTGGCACATGCAAAGTTTGTCCAATTTATGACAAAGAATATAACTGCGCAGTAAAACTTGTCGTGCAGTCAAACTTGTTGTGCAGTAAAACTTATTGTGCAGTGAAACTTATTGTGCAGTAAAACTAAGTGTGCAGTAAAACTTATTGTGCAGTAAAACTTAGTGTGCAGTAAAACTTATTGTCCAGTCAAACTTATTGTGCAGTAAAACTTATTGTGCAGTAAAACTTGTTGTGCAGTCAAACTTATTGTCCAGTAAAACTTATTGTGCAGAAAAACTTATTGTGCAGTAAAACTTAATGTGCAATAAAATTTATTGTGTAGTAAAGTTTATTGTGCAGTAAAATGTATTGTGCAGTAAAACTTATTGTGAAGTCAAACTTATTGTGCAGTAAAACTTATTGGAAGTAAAACTGGTTGTGCAGTAAAATGTATTATGCAGTAAAACTGGTTGTGCAGTAAAATGTATTATGCAGTAAAACTTATTGTGCAGTAAAACTTGTTGTCCAGTAAAACTTGTTGTGCAATAAAATGTATTGTGTAGTTAAGTTTATTGTGCAGTAAAATTTATTGTGCAGTAAAACTTATTGTGAAGTAAAACTTATTGTGCAGTAAAACTTATTGGAAGTAAAACTGGTTGTGCGGTAAAATGTATTATGCAGTAAAACTTATTGTGCAGTAAAACTTAATATGCAGTAAAACTTCTCAAAGGTTAAGTGAAATAATTTACCAGTCATATGAAAATTATTTAAGAATACTAGAAAATTTGTATACGGAAACTGGTTTAGGTTTGAACGAGAAACCATGGGTTACTAACACCCACTTTGTCAACGAATGGTAAGTGTTGGCAAGGGACATTTGAGGAAAAATACACACACTTCTCTTTGGCAATTCACGTTATCATAATCGATCCAGTGTCAAGCTCGTCGTATTCATCCAAATCTTGATCGCATAATGCACAGCGTAATGACGCACTGCATTTCATAACATTGGCCGCCCATTCATTACGAGGCGGTTGCGGTTACGCACCAATTGCAAATGACGCATGGGACTTGATCGAATTGATCAATACATTTTTAATTGATTATAGCATAGTCTAATGTGAATGATAACATTTCAAGTGAGACAGTAAATGTCAACTATCATACACGGGGTATCTCAGAGTGCAGCTCTCCCTAACATCACTATTATTACAGTGCATATGTTAAATTATCACAAGTTATATTTATTTATATACAAGTAAATATGGTTGCTATCTCCATGTCTGATGACCCAGTTAAAATATACAAACCATTAATAGTTCTTTGACCAGAGCTCGTCTACTGCTTCAACTGGTTTATCTATTATGGACAGTGCAATATGGATGGATGGGGACGTATGGGATAGGGTGCTGGCCCAGTGCTATAGCATTGCATACATGGTTAGATAAGACTGGATGTAATCAATTACAAGGATATATGGTAATGAAAGTTAACCTATATGTGATACATAACGTCATAAGTTACATCTTGTTGGCCAGGTTTATTTTGAGATTATACAGAGCATTTGTAAAATGTGAAGAAAAATATTACCTTTTCCTCATAATTCCAAAAGTATTACTTCAATGTTTAAAACTAGGTATCATTAATTTAAAAAGCATATGTTTAATATTCTGTTAGATGTTGTCAAAATATCAAATTCGTCAAAAGTTGGCAAGACGTACCATACAACATAATATCACTGACATTAGAAGTGGATTAGATAAACTTATAATTCAATGCCTTAACCATAACCCTTACCGTAGCACTGTAAAAGTAAGTTGTCATACATACTTGTTTAGAGACATTTGTGAACTTGTGATGTGGTAGCCAGAACTTTGACTATTGATGTTATATGAATATGTAGCTCTACTAAATAACATGCTCATCTATTTTGATAAAGTGATCCCCATGACTTTACTATTTTGTATGCCACATTTATCATGTTGCTCGTTATTTGTGCTGTTAGGTGACACACAAAACACCCTGTTCTTTCTACGAGCCCAAAATTGTGTGGAGATTTTGGACAGATTTCGGGGGGAAAATTAAATTTTGAAAATTGTTAAAGAAAAAACACTCCAGACCGACCAACCCTACCTGAGAGATCAGTTTGCCCGTAGAACAAGGTGGTGTGTTTTTTTGTCACCTTGCTACCTCATAAACCAGACGTGGTACTTAGATTTTGTAGAAGTGTGTCATCGGGTCTCGAAAAGTTTTTTTCTCAAAAAAAGGGTTTAAAAGGCACCTAATTACCAATTTTAGAATGAAAGTTCATCTGTGTTGGTGATAAATAATATGAAGTTAAACTTTCGATCTCAACACAAGAAATATTTACCTGGAATTTTCAGGTGTTGCTACACCTTTCATCAGCAGACTAATGACTCGACTTGACCTTTTGGAGGTGTGACGTCAGAATCGGGTCATAGACTCTTGGTAATTTATCGAAACTGCTCTCCATCCACCATTATGGTGGTATAGATATGTCGATGACACGCACATCAAAATAAAGACCAAATATGCTCAAGAGTTCACTGATCACCTCAACACCATTGATCCGGACATCAAATTCACTACAGAAGGTGAAGATAACAGGACATTAGCCTTCCTAGACACTCTGACAGTAATCAAACCAGACGGTAATCTTGACGTAAAGATTTACCGGAAGCCAACCCACACAGATCAATATCTGAACTTCTCGTCAAATCACCCTGTCCAGCACAAATTGGGTGTTATTCAAACGCTACACCACAGGGCTGATACTGTCATCACTGACCAGGTTGACATCACAACAGAGAAGCAGCACGTCGATAAAGCATTGACCAAGTGTGGGTACCCGAAGTGGGCATTTGACCGTGTCAACAAACCTAAGGGTAAGGTCAAACCGAAAACTAAAGACAGTGAGAAACAGACAAAAGGACACGTAGTGTTGCCTTATATCAAGGGCACATCAGAGGCTCTCCGCAGGATTTTCGGAAACTACGGGATACGCGCATACTTCAAACCCACGCGCACACTACGTCAACTTCTGGTCTCTCCAAAAGACAAAACTGAGAAGAAGGACACTGTAGGCCCAGTGTACATGATCCCTTGTCAGGGTCAGACTACCCGGGGTCTTTGCTCCGAATCATACATCGGAGAAACCGAACGCTCATTAAAGACCCGGTTTCTAGAGCACAGGCGTCCTAGTTCCACCTCGTCCGAGGTATCCCAACACATCCATATTGAGTCACCAGGACACAGTGTTGACTTAGAGAAAGTCAAAATCTTGGATAGGGATCCTCGTTGGTTCGAGAGAGGTGTCAAGGAGGCTATTTACATCAGAGCCAACCAACCATCACTCAACAAAGACGGGGGCAGGTACAAATTACCAAGAGTCTATGACCCGATTCTGACGTCACACCTCCAAAAGGTCAAGTCGAGTCATTAGTCTGCTGATGAAAGGTGTAGCAACACCTGAAAATTCCAGGTAAATATTTCTTGTGTTGAGATCGAAAGTTTAACTTCATATTAATTACCAATTTGTTTAGACACAATACCAACTTTTACTTTTAATGTCATGCCACACCCCCTGGAACCACATAGCAAACATTGTTACATTTGCATACAATCGAATTTACACACTTCAAATGAGGAAGTCATTACCATATGATTTTACATATTACTAATAATGGCACGTGATTGCAATATTTCAAAGTGTAAACAAGCCTACTGCCAGTGTTACCTCCCATAAATAACATCTTATTGTGGCTTATAGCCAGGGATGTGATGCTATTTATACTCGGGCTCAAGATCACGACAGGTGGGGAGGAGGTGTTGATTGAGGTTTTTTTAAAATTCAAATTGTTTATTTTATTCTGACAATTTGAAAGTAATGTATGTTTGTTAGTTGTATGTGATGCAGGGCATCAATTGGAGGCACTTGGCGGCAAAGTGGTTCGCAAGATACTCGTACAGATTGAAATGGACAAATAGAAATTAAATTATAAGAATTTACAACCTTTATTACGGTGCAAGATAAGAATAACACTTACAATGTTGATGTGTCCTATTAAATGCTTTTCTTTTAAAGCAGAAATGATGAATTCAATAGTGGTCGTCAGGCTTTGTTATCCCCCTGGGGTCTACCTGTCTATCTTACAGTGGTTCTGATTGGTTTATTACAAGATGTACTCATATGAATAACCAATTCAAATGCAGCTTGTAAAATGTTTTGCTCCCATCTTTATCAGGGATACAATTATTCTAACAATAATGTCTCTCATTGGTGCAATAAATGATGTATCCATATTTTTAACCAATAACCAGTAGTTCTCAGGGGGTTAAGCGTTACTCAAAACAAAAAAGTCTGTAACATGATTCAAACAGGCCGGAATAATCCGTATTTACCTTCAAGCTATATTTAATACCAGCATACTGATGAGACCAAACTAAGGGTCGCTCTTGTAGTTCATGTCCTGAAAATTTGGAACAAAGTTGACTTAATTAGGCCATACAGATGGCTGTTATGTCATCAGCATGATGACATCTATTATGAACTTAATCTGCAAAGTGCATCATTTTATCATGCCAGGGCATCTCATGGTAACCATGTAAATAGCATAATGAGAGATTATAACTTTGAGAAAAAATAGTCGCTTATATGAAACTTATTAAATGACAGTATACCTAGAATTATAAACGTTATTCGTAATTGGCGATTTCATGTCAAAGAGGGAGACATACTCGATGTCACGCCGATAAACATACAATCTCGTACTTTTACTGCAATATAATGAACTGTGAACTTCTACATTTCCTAGATAGTGTCGGTTACCAGCAAACATTTCATTTCAAACTAGTGGAATAGATAGTTTATATGTTCAAGTTTATTTCACGAAGGTAATAAGGTCAAATATTGAACAGCTCAGAATTATGAAGAATTGTTATGATTATTGCAAAGTTCACCACATTGAAAAACTACATCACTCTCGTCCCGGCTACATAACAAGCCTCGTTTTCGAAGCAATAATTGCTTTGAGCATGCTCAGTTCGATAATACGGCCCTCTTTTGACGTAAGTGCGCCAATTACGAAACACGTCTATAGCATCAATTGAAATGTTTATTTCTTTTCTTTGTCTTACTAGCTGACGATGGTCCACTTAACCCCTGTGATACAAACAATGGTGGATGTGAACACTCTTGTCATAATAATCATGGCTATGTGACTTGTTTGTGTGATCCTGGATATGAACTACATTCCAATGGAACTAACTGTATAGGTAAGTGTGATGAACATTCTTGTGAGAATGCCTAGAGGGGGCACGGGGGAAGGGGGCACATAAAAGTGAGGAACCAATTGGGTCTAAGGAGTCATAGATTGAGGGTTCAAAAAGGGTCATTTGTGGTCCTCTCAGAATTTCATAATATTGACTGTGAAAAATAAACTTATTGGATTATTAGTTACTTATTGGATAATACACTTTGCATGCACACATTTTCAGAATTTTCAGATAAAATTGCCATCAAAGTTGTACATTTATTAAAGATGTTTATGCAAAATTCTGGTTGTAATTTTTTACAAAAGGTTCATATGGTTTGAGCTGACTTTGCCCCCCCCCCCAAAAAAAAAAAATGGGGGACTTTTGACAAGTATACTCCCTCCTTCATGTCTCTTTCTCACAAGTGACACAGTTTCTTCCATCCATTTGGTAAAGAGTTTTGAGTTTTTCCTTACCTACAAACGGGTAATTCCATGTATACCCTGCATCCATAATTATCACAGAGATATGTTAATTGCAATTGTCACCTCAGATACAAGCTATATATATGTGTGGTGGCATGGGAAAACCATTCACATGGTCATTTTCTAGCGACTTGGTTTTTTTTCTTTGCAGAAAGCTTCATACTCTACTGAGTATAGTACTGTTTAAATTTTTCAGAAATTCCATCTAGAACCACAGTTATAATATTTTAAAGTCGGCAAGTTTAAACGCAACACTCAAAATTGAAACTGATATTTCAAAGGTGTACACAAAATCTTTTAAATGCTTTAATAATAATAAAACTACATTGTTATATCACACAGAATAGCTTGTCAAATGAAAACGACTTTTGATATGAACCTACAATCATGTTCAAAACTGTTGGGACACTTCTTGCATGCACTGCGAAAATGGTAGTCCCTCCCCCTAAACTCAATGTTGGTCCGAATAAGAGCATCGTCCATCAAAGGGCTGTAGTATAGATACGCTCCAACATTGATTTGGGGGGGGGGGGGGGCTTTACATCAACTAGTTTGAAATATCATACTTTCAACATGTTCAACTGAAAGCTTTATTCAATTTGGTAGATATTTTGTGCGTATGTGTAAAGTGTCCCAACAGGTTTTGAACAAGATTGTATTAAAGAAGTGGAAAAATGGGCTATAAAAAATACGAATATCCTTATATCTCGAGACCGGTAGCTTCAATTTGAATCATTCTTTTTAAGAAATGAAGCACATTATCTCGGTAACATTCTGAGTTGAACTTCATGTCAATTGCGTATACATATTTAATTAAAAAACATAAATAACCATTGTTTTGATACATTTTCATACTTTACAAGTAACTTATTAAAAGCGGCGGGTGTTACAAGCGATGACATCATCGTCCCTGATCGCACGTGACTCCACCTGGTATGTTTAGATATGACCCAGACATTTTGGCTTCAATGAGAACAACATTGGAATAATTTCTTAGAATTGTTTTAGTTTTCAGAAACAAAGACCTTAGTGTCTTATTCATTAACGAGATCGCTCTTTTTTCCATTAAACCGAATTATCTTCATTTAAAAGCCATGCTTTATAAAGCGCATGTTAGCTGTTTGATTTCAATTACTTATCCTCAGAACTTTGACTTGAACTTCACTGTATACTCTTGTCCTGGTTATAGTCAGATCACTTTGTTCTTAAACTTGACTTTAAGATGGTATTTTACAAAGAGATATCACCTAAGGCATGGGCCTATTGTCGATTACTCATAACTGCTATATTACTATCTTCTGAAGATAGCTATCCGACGCAACGTAGTAAACCGTTGTCCCTGCAGACAAATATTGTACAGCACCGTGTATATTATGTATGAATGAGTAGTAGGGGGAGGGGTGCAAGAAGAAGAAGACAAATATTTTACGGTCCTGGTCGACTCAATTCTTTCAAATCTTAATTTTTCAAAACCTTTGAAGTAAAATTTGAAAAAATAAACTAAGCCGCTGTACCGAGATTCGAACCCATGGAAGTGATAATTCGGCGGTCTCAGTTGAATCCACTACACTAGGACCCATGGTATAACAATGTATCTTGTTAAACTGATGCTCTTCCTAAGACGTTCAAGTACTGGAATACACTTATCATTACCGGTCTACCCGATTAAAATTGTATACACGTTCATACTGTTCAAAATAATAATGTATTTTTCGCATTTCAGACGAATAACCACGGTCGACAAAAAATACCCATTCGTAATATAAACAAATAAAAAATCAACTTTAAATTTAAAGGTGACAAAGATTCCACGGCACGCGGAATGAAAGAAAACAACATAACAAACGAAAACAAAGCAATAACAAACACGACGAACTCTGCGGGAGTCGAACTAAGCGGGAGTCGAACCTTTGCGTTCTAAGACAGATCACACGCCACTAAGCTAACAGGGAAGCCAGCTTTTTAAAGAGGATTTTTGGTTATTATACACTAGCGCCGTAACGGTCAACCACGGTCCACACATCATTACAATAGAACGCTATGCACGGTCTACCAAAATGAATAGAAAAGGATGATCAGTACTCCCTTTCTTTTAATTTTGGTAGACCGTGCATAGCGTCCTATTGTAATGATGTGTGGACCGTGGTTGACCGTTACGGCGCTAGTGTATACTAACCAAAAATCCTCTTTAAAAAGCTGACTTCTCTGTTAGCTTAGTTGCGTGTGATCTGTTTTAGAATGCAAAGGTTGGAGGTTCGACTCCCGCAGAGTTCGTCGTGTTTGTTATTGCTTTGTTTTCGTTTGTTATGCTGTTTTCTTTAATTCCACGTGCCGTGGAATCTTTGTCACCTTTAAATTTAAAGTGAATTTTTTGTATTTGTTTATACGAATGGGTATAATATATAATATGCGATATGCCCATGTAATTTACTATTACGTTTTCAAGTAGATATTTTGTGTTTGTTGACATCTATCTATATAGAAATGTTCTATCATTTGATAAATATCTGATGCGGATCCTGGTTATTATGGTGTTTCAATAAATATAATGCTTCAATTTCTAATCAGAAATAAACGGTTATATACTCTAACTCGCCAGATTTACTTTGCTGTAAAATGCCTTCGTGTCCACAATACAAGTTATTATGCATGATATATGGAGATGAAGAACTATTTGAAATATCACATTAATTTCCAGTACACTGATTATGACAACTATTTCTACCATAAATAGAGTCAGGTGATTCAACTCTGTTCGTATATCTATAGTTGCGATTAAAATTGTTTAATTTATCCGTAGATTAATGTAAAGGGTTAAAAACTCTATTGAGATGTCCTGTATTACCACTGACACGTGTGTTTCGCACATATCAAGCATCATAAACATGAATAATGCATCACCTTTACTGTAATAATTGTATTTTACTTACCAGCGTTGTCATGATAAGACTCGTTCAGAACTTGCGCTTTTGGTTATTCTCCGAACCATACAAACACCACACAACCCCCCCCCCCCCAATTCCCCGTCTCCACACACACCGACCCGGCCCATCATATACTTCTGATATTGCGATCAAAGATTGTTATATCAAAATCAATAGTTTACTTAATGACAATATTTTGTTTTACCTATATCCTATCAAGATGCCTTTGTTAAAAGTACCATTTAGGTGCGTGATTCAGACAATGCCCCTTTAAATTGAAGATAGTGCTGACCCAGTATTTTATTAATTAAACTATACTCTCCGTACATTATCGCTGACTAATATTGCCAAATATGAGATAATTTTAAACATTTTTAAAGGAGTTATAAGGAAGTGTATGAATTCAGTACATATTTTTTGCAATGCTTTAATACAATCATGTTCAAAACTGTTGGGACACTTCTTGCATGCACTGCGAAAATGGTAGTCCCTCCCCCTAAACTCAATGTTGGTCCGAATAAGAGCATCGTCCATCAAAGGGCTGTAGTATAGATACGCTCCAACATTGATTTGGGGGGGGGGGGGCTTTACATCAACTAGTTTGAAATATCATACTTTCAACATGTTCAACTGAAAGCTTTATTCAATTTGGTAGATATTTCGTGCGTATGTGTAAAGTGTCCCAACAGGTTTTGAACAAGATTGTAGTTTTTTGCGATATTATTAACAATTGTAAGTTCTTCACTTTCAAAATCTTTACAATGCATTGTCGGAATTCACAAGTGGTTACCATGGTAACAATGTCATTTTACGTAAACATAGCATTTTACACATAAAATTTGATAATTGACTTGGAACTCATTTGTTAGGAATATTTTAGTATTACACAGATATCTCAATATTAACACTAGCGACTTCCGACGGGTTTTCCCATACCACCACATGTGAGTAGTAATGATTTTATAGAAACATAAACTGATCTTGACTTCAATGACAACTGATGAACAGGTAAAAGAACAGTTGTTCCTCACCAAAGATTAGGCCACATTGGCAAATGTTTGCTTAACAATTTCCACGAAGCTATTGGTTTTACCATAAAACAAAACAGACTTTCAGAAACCTTTCGCACTTTTCAAAGTCTGTCTCAAGGATTACTGAACCAATACTAGGCATGTTTGTACTTATGTCAATGCATTTCTCGTAGTGATTCCAAATATGGTAATGAAATTCAATAATGTTGACATTTTTTAAACATTTTGTGAAATTTTGGAATGTTGTCTGCAGACGCTTGCCGTGTGGAAAGTGTTAAAAGTGAATCCTAAACCCCAAAGCTAAGTAAACAAAGGGACACTTTTACTTTCGAATGTCAAGAACAGCGCTCACTATACGATGGAGTTTGAATGGACTAAACAAAGATCCTTTTTGGGTTGTCTACCTAAAATCTCAAACAAAATCAATGATTATAAAGACCAAAATTTACAGGCCATCTCTTTAGTATGTTTAGGTCAGTTTCAAAAGTTGTCAAACAAAGTGACACCAAGATAAACGTTGAAGTTTTGAAAGTTATCAATCACAAAGTAGTCAGTTACCAAACAAAACGTGATCCCAACATTGACTAATCACTTAAAATATTTGTCTTGAACAATGGACAATTTGCGACCTTGAGCTAATGATTTGTTTATATTTTCAGACCAAGATGAATGTTTAGGCGATGTCTGTGCCCATGAGTGCATAAACACTGAAGGCAGTTATTATTGTGATTGTTTAAATGGGTTCAGGATATCTTCCAATCGCAGATCGTGCCTGGGTAAGTACAATTTGCATATAATTAGTATACAATTAGCATAACTCCTTAAATGGCAGAATGTGCTAGTTAATATACAATTACCATATAATAACCATATATTTATCATTAGCTTCGCATATAATTGTCATGAGATGAGCATAGATTCAATTTTATTCAATTTACTTATCTTATCCATAGACCATGTCATCTCTTGTTGATAACAACAAGGTTAAGTGCTTGGTTCCATTCCATGCATGGGAGAACATGCATTGACTGTTGTATTGACTGCTGCTGTTGTTATAGATGACTGGTTTGGTTTAGTTTAGTGTAGGCAAGCTTTTGGGAGTAATTCTGTTATACCCTTCACAGGGGTATTCATAGTGTGTGATTTTTAAGAACGACGCATACTACCGATGTTGGTGTGTAGGGTATAACAGAATTATGCCAGCTTTTGTTTGGCAGGCAATTTGCACTCACATCGGCAAGCTTTTGTTTGGCTGCTGTGACATTACAGGTGACATGCATCGTCTATAATTGTCATGATTGTGGCATATGTGTTACGTATTATTGGGGACAATGAAATGAAGCTACTCATGTTCATGTGTTATAGGTTCAATGGTTAATAGGGTAAAGAATTACACAATATTGAGTGGATGGATTACGGAAATCTGCTCTGACATTCGAATTAGTATACAATTAGCATTTATTAAGCATATAATTAATTAGCATTGCCCTAGATGACCATGAGTGTTGTCTGAGACCATAATATATGGTATCAGGTATTGTGTGCCATAACAATAACACACATAGGCCCAACAACAACAAAAGTTTTGTCTCAGAAACCCCGCGCATTGGTATGTGAAATGAGCTTCGGCGCGTAGGTCTAAAAATAATAATAAAAAAGTTCTCTGTAAGCTTGGATCAACAACAACAAACGATCGCATATCTCATAGCTTTTTTTCTAAAAATAAATAAATCTTATCGGAAGAGCAATACCCGAGCACGTTAAAAAGGTTACAGACTCTTTTGTAAAGAATAGGGGATCATCCCGGTCTGTATCTGTTCACACATCTAACAGACCCCAATGGAAATAAGCTATACAAGCTTATTGGGTTATCCAGGGTCGTAGGACCCAAATTATATCAAATCAAATCATTGCCCAGCCATTAGCTTTTTTGCAAAATGTTTCTGAGAAAAACCTTTTATTTTGTTTGGCCTAAGGCAATTTTTTTTTGCCCTTAAATGTCAAAAATAGGGTCACATTTTTTTTTAGATTTAAATTTTACCCAAATTGTCAAAATATTGCTATTTTCTGCTTGAAATGAATACATTTACTTGAATAAATTGTTTTAAAACTCTTATCACACTTGAAACATATATAAAGTCAAATGGAAATTTACCAATTTTGTCTTGACATGAACCATGGTCTGTCAGTAATATTTGTCAGCAAAAACAGGAAGGAAATTCGATCGACCGAACCGACTTCAAGATTTTTGGCACTTGAGGGCAAAAAAAAGAAAGACATTTGGCCTAATTAGCATAACATTACCATATCATAGCATATATTAGCATGGCATCACCAATTCACTTATATCTTAGATATTATTAAATGATTGAATGGAATGGAAAATGTACAGACATTTTCTATAAGATACTAATTAGCATATAATCAGTATATCATTATCATAACTCCAATTCTTTGATGCATTTACTTAATCTTAAATATTAGCAATTATGGTTAATAAAATGGCAGGTATTTAGACATGTGCTGTAACACACTTATTGGGGAACAATTAGCATACATTTTGCATATCTCTAGCATATAATTAGTATATGACTGTAATATTTGTGTTAACTTGGGTGTCTATTAGTCAACATCTATTACTGACATTGTGCTATAATTGTGCTATAATTACAGTGGTGGACTTGTCTAGTTCATTATCTTATTTATAGTTCTTAACACTTTTGTTTTTATATTTTGTCCCTGATGAAGGGTGTTATATCCACTACTTGAAACGTCAGTCTTTATTGTTACCATATATCTTTGTTGTTTCATTGCACAGCAATTTTCATTGCTTGTCCCAGTGCATTTCCGTGTGTTATTGTTTTTTGTTATTTATCTGTTTTATCACGTTATTCTCCCTTGTTATTACCTGTTTCCCCACACCCTGTTAGTATATCTTGCTTTTACTCTTAGCATTTTTACATTTTCGAGATATCCTCTTGTATCAGTTTTCTGATCCTTGGTGTGTTTTGTTCCTGGTTCCGTTGGATTCATCTTTTTACATTTTGTATGTAATATTTTGACCAAATTGTACTCAATTACTTATCCTAGATATCAACGAGTGTGGTGTATCTAATGGCGGATGTTCAGAAGTCTGTTATAACACACTAGGTTCATTTTATTGTGGATGTACGAGACCAGGATCAGAATTGTTAGCTGATATGCAGACTTGTGGTAGTAAGTACGCTTGGCTATATCGAACATACCTAAAAATGTTTTTTATAAAGATTTACAACATGATTATTCTAGATTTATTGGGACAATTTTGGGGAAATTGAAAATGATTAGATGGAAGAATTGGTCTGATTTATGACGAGGGAAATCTAGTCAAATTGGCAAGGTAGAACACCCTTTGGGGACTTTTTTACCACGATTTGTTATGAAAAGTCACACTGTTACTCTCCACCTTTGGTGAGTGATACCATTTGCACACGGCTCTGTTTGATCCCATATAATGTGTCCATTTTATTCTGAGAACACCGTAACTTGCTGGCCCAGTTCTGTTTTTAACTGATTCAAATACCTGAATATACTGGCCATCTTTTGTAGAAATTTTAGAACATTTGTGGGTGCCAGTTCTAAGAAATAGAGCTTTGAATATTATTATTTACTATAATAGCACCCTCATCGGCCACATTTCCCATAGAGTTAAATGTAAAATATGTATCAAGTAGAAAATGCCGATAAGTTAAAAAGGGCTGAACAATTTTCTTGACGTTTTCACCGTATACTCTTTTTCATTAGCACTACCTTAATCAGGTCAAACCATAAAATGGCCACTATATAATCTTTTTTATCCCATAATTTTAATTATAAAGCGGACAGTCAAACAGCCGTGTACAAAAATACTTTTGACCCTTTTTAATTTATATTCATTTTTTTTGTCTTTTCCTTAGTTTTTTGAATTTACATCAGGCTCTAGACAAATTCTATCGCAGCTTCATTTTTTGTTTGTTTTTGTTGTTGTTGTTGGGGGGGGGGGGGGGGGGGGTGCCGGTACTTTTTGTACTTTTTTTATGCAAAATCTTGCATAAAATGTTGAGATTGCTTAAAATCAAAATTATATGCCCAGTTATAATCAAAGAGCTATACAATGTAATGATAGAATGAATCATGCCTGATATTCATGGAAAGCTGTGACACACATTTGAAATGATAACAAACCAGATAATCACAATGGGATCGTGCAAGGTTATATAAAGATGGTCACTTTGATTATTATTGATAGGATCTGTTAGTATTTCCTCTGTGCCCACCTGGTATTTCCTTAGCTGCCAGTTTGTTGTACTGCTACACCTTATTAACCCAATGGGTGCTACATGCTAACTATTACTGTAAAACAGAAATGTTTGTGTATTTTAATTTCGCTAATTTCTTGAGGACTTTTACTCGCGAGAATTTCATGACACGATTATATTTCCAATCTACATTATAGAGCAGAGCATTGCAAAGTTACACAATGTAACTCCAAAGTTTACGTTCGCGATATTTTTATGCCATGAATTAGGCCAGTTTTGCTGATTCGTGACATTTTAAACTCGTAAACATTTCTGGTTTTACAATATATTTTTGGGGTTCTTTTTATGCTTGGTATAATGCTAAACATCATATTAACCAAATGGGTGCTACATAGAAACTATAAGTCTGATTCAAAATAATAGGAAAGAAAAGAAATTCTATCCTTTGTTTGGTTATATCTCAAAATGAATATTTCCGATTCCGCCTGATTTTGCTTGAACACATCACATATTATAATAAAGGATTAACACATTTTCAGATGTAACCAAAGTCTCCAAATTACCTTCAAAATAAATATAGAGCCAAATGTCCATTACTATTACTAACATCCGATTAATTATTGAACGAACAAATTTCCACTAGCGTGAATGCAGCTACGAGATATGTGATTGATGAAGCGCTGGCGCTGGGACTTGTTCCTTGGATTTGTTTACGAATACGCAATTCTTCAATTGTTTTGTTCAATTATTAATAAGACTATGTTAGCAAGATCATGACCATTTTGACTGAAAAAATTGTTTAAAAACAGTTTCTTTCGACTTATCGCTTATAATACAATATGGTTTTTATGTTTGATATTGATTTTTATGCATATTTATAGCAAAGAAAACCTGTCGAGAAGATAATGGAGGTTGCCAGCAAGTATGTCATGAGAGAATGGGTGGTAACTACTGCTCATGCCATATAGGATTTACCATTGAGGAAGATGGCGCCAATTGTACAGGTAATAAAAGCATCAATAATCCCCACCATTGGGTCTTTGCCCGGGGTGGGAGGGGGGGGGGGGGGCACTGACATTCAAGGGGTATGTGCCGCCCTGAAGACCCCAATTTTCACCCGCTCCTGTTGGCTCTTAAGACCCCCTTTTGAGCAAGCATCAGCTCTTCTTAAGACCCCCATTTTTATTGGAAATTTGCATTCCAAAGCCCCATTTTTGTGAACATTTCTTTTGAAAAGTTATTAAGACCCTTATTTTTGTCAAAAATCCGCTCCCAAGCCCCCATTTTTTGAGGCCCTGGATGGCACACCCCTACCCAAAAATAAGTTGAGTGCCTCCCCCAGGGTCTTTGTGAAAAGATAGAGGGCAGTATATTTGTGTTTTTTCATTGGTTGTAGCTACTGCTTGTGTCATCTAGGAGTCGTTATTGAGGAGTATGGGACCAATTATTGTACAGGTATGGGTTACAGATGCATTCAGACTTCTTCAATGATAGAGGGCACTACATGATAAATGCAGCACACCTTCAAATGACTGGTTAACTAGTGTCTCAGATCCGCATTTCACTACCCCTGTTTTAGTGAGAAATCGGTTTATCCTTGGTGTAAGACAGCACAAAACTAACCTAGCACCAAATCCTCTAGTGAGGGATTAAAGGATTATACAGCTTTAATCCGTAATAGGATACTCCCCCGGGTTCTCAAACCTTCACTTTGTAGAAACATGTTAGTTTCTTTGGGTTTACTGATCATCTACTTCAAAAGCACCATCTTTAGTTTGATATGTATAATGAAATCTGTATCGTAACCAAATATTTGATTTCCATTTTTCTCTATCTAGATATCAATGAATGCGAACATCCAGCAGCTTTATATGGGGGAAGCTTTAGTCATCATTGTAATCAAAAGTGTATAAATACTCCCGGCAGCTATTATTGTGATTGTGAGGAGGGATTTGAACTAAGCCCAAATGGCAGAGTATGTAAAGGTAAGAATTGATACTCCCGGCAGCTATTATTGTGACTGTGAGGAGGGATTTGAACTGAGCCCAAATGGCAGAGTATGTAAAGGTAAGAGTTGATACTCCTGGCAGCTATTATTGTGACTGTGAGGAGGGATTTGAACTAAGCCCAAATGGCAGAGTATGTAAAGGTAAGAATTGATACTGTCGGCAGCTATTATTGTGACTGTGAGGAGGGATTTGAACTGAGCCCAAATGGCAGAGTATGTAAAGGTAAGAATTAAATGTACCCAAAAAATGTCTTGACAGGAACCATGACAGCCACGGTCATTTTTCCAGCATTTAAAAAACAAACAGAAAAAGACCGACCGACCCGACCTCAAAGTTTTTGGTAACACAACAATTTTGTTGACCTAGTAAGAAGTAAGTTTTAAGCAACTCAAATATCTCACCAGAAATAGTAAATATCAACTAACCATGAATATAGGTGGCACCAAAAAAGGATTTCTTGGCAAAAAAGACTTCCATCAAATTCTACTTGCTACCACTGTTGAATTGTAAAGCATGAAATCCTAAACTTGTAATTTGTATCTCTGCTTTGTGATTTTTGTACAGCAGGAATGTAATTTTTAATCATTTCTCATGTTTTTAATATTGTGTATAATGTGTATAATGTGTAGCTTCAAGACCATTTGATTTTATCATGTTAATCATAGTTGACTGCAGTGACCAAATCTTTTTTGTTTCGCTCTTATGTTTTTGGTTCATCTGCCGTCAGCTATGATGTTTTTGTAAAGCGCCTAGAGAATTTATCTGTTGTTAGGCGCTCAAAAAATGTCTTTATTATTATTATTATTATTATTATCTCCCTTTCAGATATGGATGAGTGTTCAACAGAATTACGTCGCCTTTGCTCTCAGGAGTGCATCAACTTTCCTGGTGGTTATCATTGTGAATGTTACCAAGGTTACGCATCTTTGGATACTGAATCCGAAGAATGCGTTGATATCAATGAATGTGTTAATATGCCGGATGAATGTCACAAATGTATCAACTTTGACGGCGGGTAAGTTCTCATGGATTTTTTGATGAACTGATTCCTTATTAAAAAAAAGTACTGTAGCAGCTTTCTTCAGCCTAATATAATAAGCTTAGTGAATATTTGTCTTAGAAACATTAGTGAAAAGCTGAATGCCTCTCAAGTTTCTCCCCCCCCCCCCTCGCCTCGCAAGTTTTCTCATGCCTTTCGTCGGAACAACTATGTCTTGCCCCCCCCCCCCCTGTTTCAAAAAGCTTTTGCTGGTTAGTGATTAACCCATCTTTTCAATAATATTGGTGACGCTAATCTTTGCAACGCGTCACGATGCAAAATGATTGACTGTCGACGCGCGAGCCATTAACACTGTGGATGCGAGATGTGACTCTGACAAATTGCTAATTTGAGGGCGTCAGCACACTGGAAGCATCACTCTCGGCAATAACAAGCTATAGCTATAATTCATCATGCACATTTCTTATGCATGTTTGAAAAGCATTTTCAAGGTAATACTAACATATCATAACATTTTTATAACTGAAGCAGTAGTCATGTATAGCAAATGCAAATAAGTATGTTGACAAAAAAGTGGGTGAACTAACAAGTAATGTGACTATCCCAATTAAGAATGAAATTATTATAACATAATCAATAACCAATTGTTCTGACTTTCTTCAGTTTCCGCTGTGAGTGTAACAAAGGATACTTGGCAAGTGAAAACATCACTAAATGTGAAGACATCAATGAATGTCAGATCAATAACGGAGATTGTCAGCATGTATGCGTCAATCTAGCGGGTAGCCATGAATGCCGTTGTCGTATCGGTTATCAAGGTGTGGATTCTACCAATCAAGTTTGTACAGACATCGATGAGTGTGCATCGGATAGGAAAGGACCATGTGATCATTTCTGTAGTAATACACAAGGTATGAATGTATAATAGGAGTATGCTAATTAGCAGAGTAAATGCAAGATATACCAACTTGGTGTGGGGAAACAAGCAATAGCAAGGGATACTAAAGCGTTAAAACTAATGGTAAAATGTACTAGGGCAAGAAATGAGAATTGCTATGCACTGAAAAACAAATAACAATAAAACTTGAATATGCACTGGGACAAGCAATAGAAATTGCTTTGCACTAAAATAACAAGAGAAGAGCGACGTTTCAAATGGATAAACCACCCTTCATCAGGGTCACAATATAAAAACAATAGTAAGAACTATCAAGTAGATAGTGAGCTAGACGAGTACACAACTATAATTTAGCACAATGTCAGTAAGTGATGATGTCTGCTAGACAAGTTACTACTGATATTTAGTCAAATATAGAGTTGATGTATTCATTGGGTATAATATGTGGGGAGAGATGAGATGGAATGAACATGCCCAAACCTCTTACCAGTGGCATAGATAGAATAGGAAGGGGGGAGGGGGCAGACTGAAAAATCTGATAAATCAGGAGAGGGTCATAATCTACAAAAAGCTACCTCAAAAGATTGGACATTTAATCATGACAACTTTTTTGGATCAGGCGGTTCTTAGTGGTAAACCACTGCAATCATGTTACCTTTTCTCATTCTGATGGTACCAACTTTACATGAATTGGAAAAAAATGTTTAGCATTTTGCCAGAAAAAAACTTATCTTTAATATAATGTTGAGAGTAAATTTCTTACAACAGGTATATTAAAGTTACCAAGGAGCCATTATTGGGACCAAGAATATCATCTAGGATAGCCCGATCGTTATTGATGCAAAAACAGTTGCCCATTGATTAACATAATTGATTTATCTTTATTTAGGCTCCTTTGCTTGTTCCTGTCGTAGTGGTTTTTATCTGAGAGAAAACAAGTTAACTTGTGAGGATATAGATGAGTGCTTAGATGATAACGGTGGCTGTGGACAACGATGTGTCAATCTACCAGGATCATGGGAATGTGGGTAGGTATTATAGGGTGCTTTGTATTATCCAGTGCTGGGGTCAAGTACACCCCATCCGAGTCTGAGTCCGAGTCCCCGATGTCCGAGTCCCTGTGTCCAAGTCCTCCCCTAATTAAATTTGACCCGTTTTGTTTTAGGTAAGATATGTCCAGGCACAACTTTCAAATCTGTCTTCATTCTGTATCTCCAACTTTTTAAAGTTTAGTTTGTGATACCTTCATTATTTTATAACCACATTTTAAAGGTTGTCACATGTCCAACCTAAGGGTGAAAATAAGAGATTGAACCCGGGCCACTTTGCGGACTTGTTTATGTGTAGGAATGCTACGCAAGTATTCCAAACCTTGCAATTTCAATCCAAATGTTTGCACGTGCAAGGCCATCATCTGAGTAAAGTTATTCAGGCTAGTTCACATGGGTAGTTACTCCCAAACATTAGTTACTCTCCATGCAATAAAATATTTTGGTTATTACTTATTCCTGCCGCACATCCGCACAACCGCTACTTATGCGTTACATCCAATGGATCCATTCAATAATTTAGATCCGATCTAAGACTAAGCAGAAGTAAGTCTTTTTTGCCAAGATCAAGCGTGATCCATAATGCGCTGCTCAAAATGATCTTAAATAAGTCTAACCCCTTAATGAACTGTGGTTGCATTTATATGCATTTTTTTCTTCCTTAAAACATTATTGCTGTTAATAAGCTGGGTTTCCATGCCAGGGATAGTATATCATGATTGGACAACACAATGTTTTGTTCTTAGATATGAGGGGGAGATAGCTTTTCTTATGCAATTAAGTTGCCTAAATTCAACACCTTTCACTGCTATTTTGAACAACCATTACATTTTTTTTCGCATCTCAGAATAGTGTGGAATATTTTGAAGAAAAAAAGAGTAACATTTTCATGAATAGTATGGTATGTAATCAAAGAGAGAATACAGGTCTCCATCAAAAATGTAAGTCATTTGAATTTAAATACCACCGACAATACTATCTACGAAATGTTTTCAGTTTAGGATATCCTTATAAAAATTACATAATTTAAATATAATATATTATATTTTACAGTTGCTTTGATGGTTTCCGTCAACCCGAGCCTGATGTAGACATATGCATAGATATCGATGAATGCACTCAAAGAACGCATCGTTGCGCCGTAGAAGAGGGCGCTGTGTGTAAGAATACAAAGGGTAACTACACATGCCAATGTCCTCAAGGATTTGAAACACATAACTGGATTCATTGTAAAGGTAAGTGTATTGCATTTAGAAGAGTTGAAACAAGTCTTGTCTTGTAACTCAACATTTAATACAGCTATATGAATTGACTCAAGCGATATTTTTAGCGAATCAAGCGCATTGAATTTGTTTAGCAACTCGAGCGACTTGAATTTATTGGAGCTTTACAAATATCTGGAAACATTATTTGATTCGGCCTGATTTTATTTCGATTCATTTCAACACTGGCATTAAGGATAGATTACTTTGAGATGGGATATCCACTTCAATGAGGGGGCATAACATTCACATTGTAAGTCCACTCACAGATGTGTTTGTGACTCTTATTTTACACCTCAAATTCAGCTTCAAACTGTTCTTAATAGTGATGGGCCAATCCAGATCGTGAGTTCTGGATCTGCCCGATATTGGACCAGATCAGATCGGATCTGGATCAACCAAAATCCCCTCATTTACCGATCTAATATTTTTAGGCTATACACAATGTATTCCATCCTGAACAATGTCAGAAACAATGAAATAAATAATACTGTGGTACATGAGCCAGTGGTATAAAAATCTGCAGGTTTACAGATTAAATTGGTATCAAACGCTAGAATTAATTTCCCCAAAGGTGATCGAGCTACAGCCTTCTGGTGCTCAACCCCTCGATATATATCACAGTCATCTCTCATTCTGAGTCGTAACATAACATGGTCTTTATATTAATTCTTTATTATCTATCTATAATGAGAATTTTGGTGTCATTTTCACTCGTAAAATCTGAATGCCTTGATACATTTTGATCAATTTGGTGTAAGCTTAGAAAATGCTCTGAGAGCACATATAATAAACTCAAAATTGACTTCACCTGCAAAGTCCCCCTTTTGATGTGCTGCATCACATATAATCAGCTATTCTCGGTGATGCCATCAACAATGATGTCATTCAATTTCTAGCTGACGAATCTGGTGGAACAAGGATCCTAGTTGGATGTAAGAAATCACAGAGATCTATTAAGTCATAACATGATTTTAAAAACTCCAATCTGTGGACATAATTAGTTATCAAAGAAGTTGTGTTTAATATTTTGCCCGTATGTGTTTATCTTCTCAGATATTGATGAATGTCAAGATAGCAAGCTCAACCCATGTGAGCAGATTTGCAATAATACATTAGCAGGGTATGTATATGTACTCATTGTCACCTCATGATGCGGGTAATATCACCCTAACCCTAACTACCCGGATGTGTTTTTGGTAATAAATCCTATCAGGGAAGAAAAATAGGGACAGCAGTCCCAAATAGGTCATTCGTTTATATGGGTAGTTTGGTTGCAATTGTACTTCATCTGTTTAAATGTAATCAATTTTATATATGCAGCCAATTTTACATCTTGACCTCAGATGACCTTTGACCTTGATATGTGACCTTTGACCTCATTAACATATGAAGGTTTCCATGTTGCATCTATGACTGAAGTTTGGTTGCAATTGGTCATTGTATGGAAAAGAAATGGACAAAACAAAAAGTGTATACCAAATTGTTGACAGACACAGACACAGACTACACACACAGACTACACACACGAAGGATGCTGCCATAAGGTCTTTTCCTACGAACGACCTAAAAACAATCAAAATTGGTGGGTGAGGGAGGAATCAGGCAGGCTGCTCCAGCGCCGGGAATCAAACCCAGGTCGACTGCAGAGTAAGATAACAAATCTGAACGTTTTTGTCCTCCATTTCATAGCCTGTCTGATTGCGCCACAATATAGACCGGGTAAGCGCACGCTACCAGCACCTAGCAGTGTAGCGATGGTGTTGAGGAAGGTTAGGGTTAATATGATATGCCATCACATTGAAGTTACACAGGTATTCTATAATACCATCAACCACCCGACCCAACATTTGAAAGTGTTGTACTACATATAATACATAGCAAGAAATAAAATATGGCTACTGAGTTATAAAGAGGGTATGATTCCCTAGGTAAAATCAAAATCATTCAATCTTTACTGCGTGGTCATTGACAAGTGTCAATAACAGGTTAAGCTTTCCCTGAATAGTTATTTAGACCTAATCATTTCTGGTACACATGTTACCTCTAACTTATTTTGTCTTAAAATAATAGTAATATAATGTAAAAGCTGAATGCAAACTGCTTATCCACAAAAATAGCCTGTGTAAGTAAATGTAATAAATATAAGAGGACCTGACGTTTCGATTCTAAAATAATAGTGTTTATAACTTTTCTTATTCTTCTGGTGACATTTATGAATTTGAATATGAATATGACCGTCTCTGTCTGTAGGTTCACCTGTTCCTGTTTACAAGGCTTCCAGCAGGATAATGATACACATTGTATAGGTACGTTCACCAGTTTTGCCAAACCTACCATCAATAGTCAAGTATACAACATTAGACGTTTTAAAAATGCTAGAAGTACCTCTTTGACCATTTGGGACCTTTTGTCAACCGTTATCCATGAATTTGACTTCTTGGGTAATATAACCAATAAACAGGAGATTTACTGTTTTTACAACTTACAGATATGCATGTCTTTGTTAAGCTCTCCCAAAGATAAACAGGCAAAAAGGACAGTCCCATATGCTACATTCATCCCAAGGGGAAACCAACCAATTGTAAAGAAATAAAACATATACAGAAGAAACAAAAGGATCTCTCAAATTGTAGAAGTTTGGTTTTTCATTTTGACAAATCCAAGATGATTTAAAAAAACCAGTGACGAGCTGCTGACATCAAATAGTCTGAAGTGCTCAGTTGAGCATGAAACTGTCACAAGTGGGTATAATAATGTTACTTATATTGGATTTGTTAAAACGAAAACCAAATGTCTACAATTAGGCTATATTAAAAAAATCATTTGTCTCAAAGCTCCCGCGCGCGTTAGTTAATTGGTGCATGTTAGAAGAAAAAAATTATGAAAAAAAAAATATATATATATATATATATATATTTTTGTTTTTTCAACAACAAAAATCAGATTTTCATCGTCCAAATACAATAAAAATCCCCAAATTTCACAGATTTTTCAGATTTTCATTGATCACATCATTTTAAATACAAAAGTTCACTTTTACAAGGATTTCAATATTTTATATTTATAAAAAAAAATTAAAAAAACTTTTAACAAAATCGCATTCCGCATTAGGTTTTGAAAAACTGAAGAGCTTTGAGACAACATTTTTTATTTAATATAGCCTTACCATTGAAACAATTCTGATGAACCTTCACCAAATGAAACACTGTTGGCCTCGATCTACCATGTTCAAGGTCTCACAACATATACAAATTGAGTGCATGGGTATCAATTTGAGCCAATCACGATTTTGGACAGACATTCAAGATACTTGAATTATTTTTTGATCAAGGAGCCATCAAGGGACACATAGGCGGCGGAAGTTGGGGCATGTGGTGTTCCTCCGCCCTAGATTTTAAGATCCCCCCTGCATCCCCCCTAAAATTTGCCAGGCACCCCATAGAACATATGTATTAAATAATGTTGTCCCCCCCCCAAATCCTGATGCTTCCGACCTCACTGAAGTGACACCAATCTACATCTTGATGAACAAGCTTACACTTAACAATGGGGGGGGGGGGGGGGGGGTAGGTTCCAAAAGTTATGACCTGTTTTAGGGTGGCGTGTCCAAAACGTTGTGAATCCTAATTAAAGGACAACAGTCTTTTACTAAAGATCAAAGTTCATGAATAAAAAAACGAGGCTTGACAATCTTTTGTCTTGATCAAAAGATAAAGTTTGATTTCTATTATTGTTTTTGTTTTCTTCAGATATTGATGAATGTAAACAAAACATGTGTGACCATAGTGACAGATGCAATAACACAGAAGGCAGCTATACATGTGACTGCCGGGAAGGCTATTTCCTTATGGCAGATGGGGTATCATGTTCAGATGTCAATGAATGTTTGGATAATAATGGAGGATGTCAACATATATGTATCAATGATAAAGGAGGGTAAGTCTGAGTCATAAGGCAGCTATACATGTGGCTGCCGGGAAGGTTATTTCCTTATGGCTGATGGGATATTTGTACAGATGTAATGTTGGGATAATAAGGAGGATGTCAACATATATGTAAAATGCACAGGGGGCAGCTATACATGACATAATTGTAAGGTGATCCCTTAACCCTTAAGGTTCGTTCACACTAGACGTTATTTACCGTGCGTTGCGGTGCGTTATCGCAATGAGTTAAAAAATGTTTAACTACCATTGCGGCAGTCTGCGACGCATTGCGTTGACGCTGACGTTCTCCTATTTTGCCACACGGCGCTACAGCCATCGCATGCGGTGACCTGCGTTGACCCAGCGTGACCTGCGATGAATTGCCGTACATTGCGGCAGAAGTAAGGCTACCGCATCGCATTGCACGGTAAACATCGCCTAGTGTGAACGAACCTTTAGTCCCGTAGATTTGGGCTATGTGAACCCTTTATGTTTTTTTCAGCTACTTTATTTTTGCAATCAAGTAAGTTGCTGAGCACTGAAACAGGAAACAAGTGATTCCTACAAATCTGGTATAATTGGAAAAATGAACATTGAATACATCAGCTTTCCATTGACGTGCAACACACTATAACAAAATAACACAATAAACAAAATTCAGGCAGAGGAAAAGTTACAAGTTATGCCTCCAAATAATTATTGTGTGAACATAGCTATAATAATTTACTGTGTTGTACATTCCAAGCAGACAAAGATATTGTTCTAATGCTTGCATTTTATTTTGTTGATTTTAGGCATAGATGTGAGTGTGATGATGGCTATGAGCTTACAGCGGATGGGAGAGGCTGCAAAGGTAAGGTCAAAAAGGAAAACAATTTGTTTTGGTCTCAGATCCCCCTTTTCGCTCTTCTATGGCCCATTTGTCCCTCCCCCTGATATTTTTATTCTCAAAACAATAACCACCCCTAGGGTGTTAGGGTAAATATTTCATTTCAATAGTAGGGTCCCAACATAAGAACTGCCTTACACATGTTAACTTGATGACAGACAGAAAATGGAGTTAACATGGAAAAAGTCCAATCCCTAAGGAACTTGTTGTCTTCCCCTACAACCCTTACCCCCTAACCGGGATCCCAATTTTGGAAGAAAAATCAACAAATAAATTGCCTCTCCCCGACTGGGAATCGAACTGGGGACCCTCCGGACCAAAAAACCCAGCCCCATAGGCAAGCCACGGCTCTCAGCTACTCGTTCGCGCAGTATAATGATACAGTTTCGATTAAGTAAAGTTAACATCTTATCTGTAATATTTCGGGAAATGGGTCTCAATAGAAACACATTAAATGATAGACTCAAGGAGAAATCATAGTATGAGGGCTGAAAGTACTTGGATATCTAGAATATCCTCTATGATGGTGACCAGAAGGTTATTAAATCATCAAACAAATCAGAGACATTTCACAAGTAAAAAATGTGAAATAGATGAGAAAGTATGCTTTAGAAAACTAGAATCCTTGGTTATGAGATAGCATTATACTTTTTATTTTTTATTTCAGATATCAATGAATGTTCCACAGACTATTCATGTTGTAATCAGATTCATAATTGTGTCAATCTAGAAGGTAGTTATACATGCAGCTGTGATGTAGGATTCTATATGGAGGCGGATAATTGTACTTGTATGGGTAAGTTAAATAAAAATATTATATATACACTATCAAACACCTACACTGATCCTTGTCAAATCTCGATCAACACCCCAAACATCAGTATGTGAGTTTGTGAAACCATTAACTAGCTTGACTGAAGTTATATGTCCATTTTTCCCAAGGAGAAAGGATAATTGAGAATTCTGAATTTCAGATGCTCTGTTTCTCTTTTAATTGTATATGATAACAATGCTTAGCCAGTGACAATGAGAAGGTGAACACCATTGATCAAGTGATCAATTATTTTCAGGACTATCACACCTTTTAAGCAACAAAAAAACCAACAGAACGACCGACCTGACCTCAACATGTTTGGTACTTGAGGGCAACACAACCATTTGTGTGGCCTTATTGCAAAATATGCCCCAAGAAATAACAGCATTGACAAACAGATATTAACCATGTCCAGGTATTAAAGGGGCATTAAGAGATGTGGTGTAGGCAGCACCCTCAATTACAAAAATATATAATAAAAACTGGGATTTGTATATTTTTACAATTGTATTACATGTATGAACTTAAGGATTAAGAAAAATCAGCCCTCTTTGTACAACAAAACGTTGATTCAAAATGCTGATCTAGCCGAGATCAGCATTTTACATGGTTAAGGGTGGTATTCCAACATATTTAAAATATTGTTTTACTCAAGTTTTGCTGGTGTGTTTTTTAGTAGAAACAACAATAATGGCAATTTTTAATGTTCATTTTGAATTCTGAAGTTAATTAATTAAAATTAAAAAAATTCAACATGACACTGTGTCCCTTTAATAGGATCAAAATAAGTTTAGATATATAAAAAATAAATTTAAATTTGAAAAACTATGATACTATTCTTAACTTTTCAGTTTTGTGCATGCTTTCTGCTATGAACCATATCTGAAGAACTAACCAAGCTAAATGTACCATTTTTGAGGATAATTTCCAAACTTACTGCTGATCAAGACTAAGTAAACACAAAGTCTCTGAAACTATAAATGTGGTTGAGAGATTACCTTGAACTTGGGTCAACCTTTTTTTTAACCACCCGGTATAATTTATTTTTTTTAACTGAAATAAATATTTGTGGGTTTTTTTCATACAGATATAGATGAATGTGAGAAGGATAATGGCCGCTGCAGTCAACAGTGTTATAACTCACCAGGAAGTTACAAGTGAGTATCATCTTACTATCGTATGTATTATAATTTGAAACATTGAATTGAATATTTGACCAAACATATTAAAATAATGTTTTTGGTCAATGCAGTTTTGAGATAGAGGCCAATTAAGTTGATAAAATATAAAGAATGAAAATAACAAGAAATGTTCCTTAAAATCGTATTTTGTATTTTAAAGTCCAAATTTGCTTGAAAAAGGGCATCATTTTAAAACTTTTGTCAAATGTTATTAACCGGACGATTTCAAAATATGGACATGCCTCCTGATTGGTCAATAGTAAAATTGCCACGCGCATGCATGTATATTTGTTGGCCTATTTCATGCCATTGTCCGCAGCTTCGCGGGGGAAAAAAACACGCTGGCATTAAATAGCTTGAATTTCGTCTATAGCATTATGAAAGACACTATAAAACTGGAGCATTTAGAAAAAATGGATAAATGAGCTGATTTTAAATTATTTTTTTAAAGTTATGTTTCAAAATAATAAGCCTTTTAAAGGTATGGTGAACACTCTACATCCGACTGATATACATCGTTTTTCCCAAGTTTGACCCACTCTGAAGCACACCCTCTCCTATTGAATATACCCATTTCAATTACTGTTCTCCTAATGTGTCCACCATTCTTCTGTCCCTATTTATGTTCAATTTGTGTAAAAATAAATACAAGATATCTGCATTTGCATAGCATTCTGATTACTGTATATTATTGTTTTCAGCTGTTCATGTGAGGAGGGCTATATGCAAATGGAGGAGAATCCTAAAGTGTGTGTGGATATAGATGAGTGCCTAGAGGTAAGGGTTATTTGTATGACACAAATATGTGACATGATCAAGCGAAATGAGTCACATGTCGGAAGTTTTCAATTTTGATATTTGTCCATCATTTAAAAGCAGGTGAAAAATGCTACAGTATGGTTCAAACCCCACTAAAATTGAACTTCTAGTTTTTAAGTTACAAACAATTTACCAACTGAGAAAACAAAGTATAACAGAAGAATTTGTCACCTCTTTGTACCTAATAACTCAAAATCAATATTCCCAACATCCGACTCATTCCGCTTTTTCGTGTCACATATGTCAACCTTAGTTAAAATGTGACCATCCCATCGAAAAAAAATTGAAGATCAAACGACATTGAATAGTTATATAAACATGTAAGCGCTTTGAGCCTCCGGGGAGTGCGCATCACAAATACTTGTTGTAAGTTTTTATGTATGTATGTATGCTGAAACCTGGAATAATGGATTAAAGATTGCACTATTTTAATAAAACGATTAAGATAGCTGTCAGAAATCATGTTTTTTATCCTTTATTAATGGAATTTTGAAAAAATAACTGTATGAAATGAAAAAGTAAAGATTCCCCTATTTATTTTTAAATTTTGATGTGTGACCCTCTGCAGCTATTTTCACCCACATATCAAAATAAAATGTTTCTACATCAGAACCAATTTGCTAAATCGTGTTACATATTTGTTTCTAATCAATCAAAACATGGTGCTTAAGTGGCTATTCTTTTGCTCTTGTAAACATCTTTCATACATTGTGTATTTGTTCATGTTACAGAACAATGGAGAGTGTAATCAACATTGCAACAACTACAATGGTGGTTACAACTGTTCATGTGATCCTACCTGGAAACTAGCAGTAGATGGCTATACGTGTCAACGTAAGTCGTACATAGTCATACATATTCAGTGTCACCTCTAGTTGTTTGGGGGGGGGGTGACATTGGTGTGAATTATGGTTACATCACAAATGCACAAATAACTCCAATGTTTGGCATTTGCACCATGGGATCAAAGAAATAATATCAGTCCTTGTATGGTATGGAAACGATGCGCCTATGACTACTATATGCACTGATGTCACCTCCTCCCCTGGTAACATACATGATGGCTAGTTTCTATTGGAAAAATACAACAACAACAACAACATACAATGTAAGATACCCTATAACATAATAAGTGGGTCATGGTTAAAGATGTGGGCCAAATCTGATCTGAGTTTCCCCTTGAATAAGATCATTATTGATCTGATTCTTTGTTAACGTAGATCTTATTTCAAATCAAATATTACCTATAAACTTATTTCACAGGAGCAGAGTTTTATAAGTTATGCACATGGGCAGAGCACTATAATCTGGATCACAACACAAACATTTCCTGGGAAAGAAAATCTACTTCCTATGTGTGGCAAACCCTCTGTAAATATCAATGTTAATGTTATACTTTGGCTGTGAGCTTTAAGCTTCCCTTTCAATTTGACTTATCCAAATAAAGTTACATCACTAGTGGAGAAAAAAGTAGTTAATGACCGAAACATTATCAACCCCTCAATTATCGTTTTGCTATCCATATATTATCCACTAATGACCTTTTTTACCACTAACAACCTTTATAAGGCCCCATTGACGAATAATGAACCAGAAATGAACCAGAAAATATGAAAATTAAAAGGGTCATCCGTTTACCCGACAGGTGAAAAGGCGACCCTATTTGGCGGCACATCCCCATAACCTCAGATCCACTGAGTACCCCCACCCCCAGTTTAACCCTATTCAACTCTATCATATTGTGGGAACCAAGCACAGTCCAAGAACTATATATTAAATATTGTTTCGTCCAGAAGAAATCTGTCACAGTAAATTATTTACATTTTCATAATGCCAGCTTAGCATTAACTTGGGGCTTCATCTTGCAGTTATTGTCCGTTTTCCCATTGAATACAGTACAGTGTGCTTGTAATTGAAGCATTATTGACCCGCTGCACGCGCAAAGTTTACGTGCAATTTGAATAGGGACATATTGTTTTCAGTTATATCATGAAAACTAACCGGCCGATTCGTTTTGATCGAGCGGTTACTACAAGTTTATGTTTTTAAATATAACATACTTAATTTACATGGGTATAGGTTAACGAGAACTTAGGACCATCGCCATTTTTATTAGGACTATATCTCGTCTTTTGGAGTCTCTTTATTGCCGTGTCAAAATTTGTCCCGTAAAAGTCAACGGCAAAACCTGTCATCTTTCTCACAAAGTCGCCCTCACTATTTCCGTCGCTGTATAAAAACCACTTGACGTAAGATTTTTGAACGATTGATACGATAAAGAGGGCGGTCCCTTTATCATTTTAAGCTATTGTTTATTATTCTACGACCTTGGGAAAGCAGTGCCATAGACTCTTCAACAACCTCATATTTTCCCTAGTTATCACAAGTTAACCAAGATCTAGCGATGAGCCGACCATGCGAGTAGGAGATATCGACCATATCGATTGGCCCTACCATTTTTGGTGAGGGATGATAGCTTCAATCGACCCATGGGCAAGGTTGTGTGGAAAACATATGGGTGCCGCTTGCCGCTTATTGTGACCAGTTGGGAGGAATATATGTATTAAAGTAAAACACTTTAATTTTACGGCAACTAAATTGAGTGAATTTAGCATTAATATATTTGGGGCGATTCAATTTTACAAATTTGTGTAATCTTTCTGTATGCTATATTGCCATTTGATAAATAGAAATATAAAATAATATAATTGGGAGCAAATACTTTGGTGAATTGGACCGTCTCGCGAAATTAAATTGCTAGCCAAATTAAGTAGTTTTACAGTATATGGGTATCAAATACATAGTAGGCCCTAAACATGAAGGCAAATCATGACAAAAAGACTAAGTATAATATTCATAAAACAAGTACCAGAATTTGGAATAATATACAAGAATTATTCATTTAAATTGCAGATAATTTAGACAATACTTCTTCTAAACAATCATACATTTCAATAATGTTTTCATCATCAAGCGTTGATATTAATTCAACCATGGACTTTAATATTCTAAATTTATAATAAGTCCATGCTTGCTACTACATGTATTATAGCGGGTCTATTTCTTAACAAACACCCCTATTTCGTCTCTGAAATCGACTATTCCAGACCTGTTACTTAATTGCCGAGTATTCGGTCAAACAATAGATGGACGGGTCACCCATAGGTCGTTGACCAGCTCGTTCATTGGCTGAGAGTGCTGAAGTATCACTTGACTAATCGGGGCTAATTTTTAAAACAGGATTAAAGTTTTGATAAACCTGGTATGCATGTCAAGGGTTGTCGCTCGTTTGCCGTGGAGCATAACTGCACTATGTGGTGTTACAACTGGGCTAATATGGGTTGTTATAGTATTCCCATGGGATGCTCATTCAAAACACACACACTATAATGTTATATATACATAAATTATATATTCAGAATACTGTTTTGTTCTTGTAGATTGTCCAACTTGTGAGAATTTTGAGGAGATGCAGGCTATGGTCGTAGCACTTGCGGCATCGCTACAGGAGCAAAATGAACTAATAACAGAATTAACAAAGAAAAACACGCAACTTGAAAACAGGGTAAGTTTAACTGGTTTGCCCACAAACTCATGCCTAATTCTGGTGGGGCTCTTGTTATTTTTACATGTTTACATATTCTTTAAACCATAGAATAGTCAATTTGTTACAATTTATTGTCAATATTACTATCTAGATTGTTAACACTTTCCACATGGCAGGCGTCTGCAGACGACATTCCAAAAGTTCACAAAATGTTTAAAAAATGTCAAAGTTATTGAATTTCAATACCATATTTGGAATCACCATGAGAAGAAATGCATTGATATAAGTACAAACATGCCTAGTATTGGTTCAGTAATCCTTCAGATAGACTTTGAAAATTGGGAAAGGTTTCTGAAAATCTGTTTTTATATTGTAAAACTAATAGCCGCATGAAGGTGTTAAATACACAATTTCAAAAAAGATAAATTTGCATCCTCTAATCCAACAAAATTAAGACTACTTGCATTCTGCTGACAACAGATTAGTTAAAGTAGTGGTGGTTCCATGGGATTTCAAACTTTCCTCCTTTCCCCCTTCTCTCCCCAATTTCACAAACTATTCAGGGTTTTAAAAAGCCTAAAGACATTTGTTAAAGCTATGGACAAAATAATCCCAACTAGGATATACTTTAAAAGTGGTACTATCGCGATCATATAATATCATGCAAATATTATTTTTTATATACTGTAAAAGTGGAAATTTTCGCGCGGGTCATTTTTCACGCTTTGCACACTTTGAATATTTGTATGATTTTGAGCTTCCTTACATAGACATACATACAAAATGAATATTTTCACATTTGCTGATATTAGCACAAAAAGTGTGAAAATGAATGTAGCACGAAAATTTCTGCTTTAACAGAAGGTCTATGTGATGAAACTACTACAAATCGTGAATTTGAAAACACACAAAACAGTTGAAAATCTGCAAAGCGCAAACAAGTAATTGCGCAAGAATTACCACTTTTACAGTAGTTCGTATAAGAGCACTGTTTATTTATCAGTTATAATCAAAACGAACAATTGTTGATCTGAGCGCTCCCGTTCAACTAAAGGTTTAATGCAGTCTTGCGACGCACTGCATTCCAAAACAACAGGCATGCAATGCTGTCGTGGTCACGCAGATGTCGCACACGCGAGGGAATGATATGAAATGATCGACAATTATTTGTTTTGATTATAGTAAATAACAATTTGCCGTTGTAATAAATGTGAATTATTCTTTTCTTTTCTTACAGTTACGATCATTAGAAGATTGGCAGAATGAGAACCAAGGTGGTGGCAATGCAATATCAAATGGAAATGGCATGAGTATCTACTGAGTTTAGTGTACAGAATTCAACGTGTTGGTTATTTATTGATCAGGAAAGAATAGTAATGTAAAAAAAGAAGAGACTATTGTAGGTGTGTTGTACTAAATTCACATGCAAGGTTTGTCAATTACTGATAACCTGGTTTAAATCAGAGATAATGAAAAGCAGGGATGCTCATCTCTATTGAAATGTTGTAAACAACTGGTGATATGTTTGTCTTGCTTGCACCTTGCATGTTTGAAAAAGCCTGGTAATCAATACGGGTACTACTAGTAGTGTGTTGCGGCAACAAATTGTCTCTCATACTAATACATACAATATTATGATGTATAGAAAAAATCACGTTGGTGGAAATTCAAATCCTTCAAACAATTTGAATGACTAAAATGATTGCATGAATTCACTGATGTGATTTACATAACAAAATTCAACAAAAATATATCTCATATATGGTACCTGTTTTACTCAGGGTTTTATTTTACCTAAAACTCAAACCCACAGACACTCGAGACAATGAGTGCATCTTTTCAAATCGATAATAGTTTCTGTGAATGAGAGTGAAGAGTTATTTATTACTGTTGAGAAGTTATTTCATGATGGCGCTAGAGACCATGCAGCCTTTTATGATGGTTCTAGAATTCCAAGGGCATTTAACTAAACCCCTCAAACAAGTTCTGATATTATTTCCAATTGCTTATCTTTTATATATATTTTGTTGATGTTCTTGTGTGTTGCACATACATAGAAAGCTGATGTGTTCATCTTTACAATGATACTACATTTGTAGCAAACGCTTGTTTCAATGCTAATTGCTAAGCCACCTGCTTGAGAATATAGGGAGGTCTCAATCTCAATGTGTCAAAGTTATTACGAAACATTCAATAAATTGGCGATCAAACAAAATTTCCGAAATTGTTTTGAGGAGTTTATTAATGTATGTGTAATGGTGTTTTTCCAAATAGATGGATGAATGGGGTAACAACTCATCTATCTCTGTCATGAAGCCAGAGCTTTTTCTTAAAGATTAGCGAGAGAAAGAAAAAGTAAAATGGCACCCTATATGGAATAGACATCACATTCAGTCTATTTCTGTAGGTATCCCTACATGCATTGCACTTGTGCTGTGAATAGCTTTTGGGCTATTTTGTCTCAGGTATAGCCAATACATATAGAAGACAAACTAGTCTTTCTCTATTGCTTTGTTGGTGCTATATTATGAAAAAATAGTGGCTAGAGAGAAAAATATGTGTAAAAATTTGAAAAAGATCACATAATATTGCTTTAAGGGCAGTGTCAACCCGGCACTTGTTTCAAAAATTGAATTTCATATTTCTCTATTATTTTATACTTTTATATGTATTCTATCATTACCATCAAAAGTAACTAATCGGAAGCTATTATTTCCCGTTCTTTTGGGTGATTTAAAAATGTTGTTTTGGTAAGTTTGAGTCAGGAAAAGGCGCATGGTTATTTGGCGGGAATTTAAGCGGAGTTCCGCGCTTTTCAAATGCTGCGACAGCTGTTCGATCATTGCGTCGCGCGCTGAAACTTCCCGCGCGTAATACTAGACGCGCCGCTTAATATCCGCGACGTAGACGCGAAAAACAAAAGAGCGCAAAACAATGTCTAAAATATAAACAAAGGCCAATCTTACGATCATTTAAATTTCAGTTTTCTTCCAATTTCTTCACATTGTGACAATATAAATTGAATCTGATAGTTTATTATGATTGTTCATAATAGTATACTCGCTTTTTAGGTCACACGCCCGTGTGTTCCGTGAACATTTAGCTTTAAATGGTGGAAAATGTCAATATTTTTACTAAATCGATGTTTTCTAGAAGTTCAAATTTGAAGGAATTTTACGAATTTTCAGACAACATAACTAAAAATATATCAAACTATCAGGTAAGCTTTTACTACCATTGTGTAGAGGACTTTCAGCGCTAGGAGGCAATTTTTTATTTTTTCGATTATGGATTTTAAACTCGAGATATGCATCCATTTCTAGCGAAATGTACGCAAAAAAACACGACTTTTACACTTTTCCGATGTTTTTAGCAATATTTCCAAAACCAAGCTTTATTTTGGAAAAAGAAAAAATTGCCTCCTAGACAAAATTGTTTTGTTTACAAAAACGTATATTAGAACAAATTACCATTTTTTATTTTATAGTTATGCTGTCTGAAAAATTTGGGGTAAAAAAATGGCTTTTTGGTTCATTTCTCAAAATTTAGTTTATTTGGTATCACATTGATATCACCATCGGCTTCCTTATCAAATTTCCTTTCTAAAAATGTATACTTTTATGTACTTTTATTCAATATTCTCAAACTTAGAAGCAAAAGTTGATCATCAAAATAATAGGGTTGACACTTCCCTTAAATGGAGCAGTTCTTTGGTTGTAATTCTTTGGTACACAGCATATTATTTTGAAGAAAATTTGGATAAGTATTAATAATGGGGTTATAAGGGTAAGCAAAGAATAAGCAAGTAAATGTATTAAATATGTTTGTACACACCAGAGTAAATAGGGAAAAACATAACAAAAATGTCCATGGATTCTTAAAATAAAACTAAATGTACCTATATACGTACTAGTTCATATTATATTGAAACTGACGGGGCCTGCATGAAATAAGAATAAGTAGTTCAAAAACATTGTATTTAGTGTGACCAACTTTGTGACTATATATGAAGTTAAATCTAATTTTTACCACATGCTTAGGCGACTGGAAAAAAACAACCCTGTTCTACAGGCAAACGCACCTCAGGTAGGGTCGGTATAGGTTCCAGGCTGATCACTCACCCCCTATACTATGCTACTGCTGTACTTCTCATTTCCTGCCACAGAACAATTGTGCTAACTGGATACAAGTCTAATTTACATTACAGCAGACTGGGTCCCAGTCTATATATCTACACATCCACTAGCCCGGTCGGTGGCTGGGGCGATCAGTAATATGACGCAATCAGTATGGGCAGTGGCTAAGGTCAATTGTGTGACCTTATATTGAAGGACATTAAGTAAAGTGTCATGACTGGCATACTAGGTATTGAACCTTTAGCCAAAAATAAGATAACAAGAGATACTTGAAACAAGGACATAATTCTGTTATACCCTGCACACCTACATCGGTAGTATGCTTCGTTCTTAAAAATCATGCACTATGAATACCTTTGTGAAGGGTATAACAGAATTACTCCGAAACAAGTCAAGGGTCAGTAGGGCTTTTTTGGTGTGATTTTTAAATCAAAAATGTCGACAACAAAGTAACATTTGCAACAAATGTGCAAAAATGTTGTAGGCCCGTAGAACAGGATGGTTTTTCCTATCGCTTTATCTATTTTTACTATTTTTGTAAATATTTATATTTTCCATCCAAAACTTGGTAATATTTGGTATTTGTACAAAATTCTACTAGTTATTTTCATTAAAAATACCAATTGTAATTATGTTGTTGTATCATGTCTATTAAATGAGTTGCATGTCTACAACCATGTACAGTAGTAATATTGTATTGGTAGGCAGGTGGATTAGAATCTTAGTTAGATTCAGAGTTGCCCTCACTAAATGCCACACTAAATTTCAGAGTTGCCATCACTTTCTTTAAGAAAATGTTCCATCCAAAAACGGTAGCTCTAAGCCATGATACTATAGCGGCTGCCATGCAGTTTTGTAAGAGAGCCACTCCCCACACCTGTAATATTCGTACAGTGGTAGGCAAATAGCTTCAAAATTGGTTACAAAATCATAAGCCCGTCCTACTACATTGCTTTTAAAACTCTTTTGTTATGGAATGGGACTAACTTACAGATTTCCCTTCTAAAGTACATATGAGTAGGCCCTACTTACTAAAAGGTGATGACTAACATTAAGCAACAACAAAAATTGAAGAAAAGAAATTATATGTTACATAAATATGTCCAGCCATTTTTATTTAGTCATGCTTTGTTTTTTACTAAACATTTTTCATTAAAATCCTTTAAAGATTATTTGTGTCTTGCTGGACCAGTTTGTTACCTTTATGGTTATTTGATATGTAGAAAGTGACTGGGTTAATGGTTACTGATTAATAGGGGACATTTCAAACGTGTCTATACTGATTGTTAAAATAGGGAACATGAAACTGTAAAAAACACTAAAATTTCACAACCTAAAAATTTAGCAGCGAATTTGAAAAACGTTGGCATTTTAATTTCACTAATTTGAATAATCTTGCTATGTTAACCTATGTATAAAATCCTAATTAGGACAAACAAAGAAGAAGGTCTGTCTCAGAAACATTTGGCATAAAAGCTAAGTGCTGTGCGATTTTTTTTTTTTTAATATTTTTTTAAAGGCTATGAGCTATGCTAATCCAAGCTTACAGAGACCTTTTCAAAAAAATATTTTGTAAGAAATCCAAAAAAAACCCAAAACAATGTAGGCCTCAGCGCGTAGACCTAGGTGCCATAGCTCATTTCACATACCAAATCTTCTTTGTTGCTTTTTATACATGTAGCATTGAACAGAAACACCCACTTTCAACATACCTCATATTCTTATAATATTTCTAGAATAAAAGTTGTAGAGATATACAGTACAAATACACTTCATTTGGTGTTTCTTTTCAGTCCAACTCAAAAATGTCTTGATAAAACAAGCTTACATTCATTCACCAGTATCATAAATAATAGAGGGATCTATTGAGGTTTAAACTAAGAATTTGTCTGTAAAGATCAGTCATACTAATGGGCAACGTCGGCCCGACCTTCAAAATCCTTCCGACCCAAAATTATTATTTTTTCCTATCTTTTTTTTCTCTCAAAAATTTCCTTTTTTTAGTACACATATTACTAATTAGTCTAAATTCACAAATTTATTCCTTTAATTTTGTGTTTAGAAAATAAAAATACTCATCAAAATATTACAGACTTCTGTTTCCGTTTTGGTTACCACAACAAGTACATCTCATTTTACTTTTGGTACCTGAAAAAATAAAATCCAGACTGACCGACCCGACCCAACTTTTGAAAGTGATCTATGGACAATCAAACATTTTCTTGTTTATTGTCCCATTACGGAATAAATGTTGTTGAATATTGCACATTTCATTAGTCTTGAGCATGCATACATCAGTAACAGGACAGCAAATAAGGCCTTGTCCAGTTATGTTTGGTTTGGCAGTGATTTTAATGTGATCACACATATCCTATATTTATACCATTGTAAAAATTTGCCATGTAAAAATAATGTTGTTATAACCAATGATGGTAAAAGTACTATTTAGTTTGATCATGTCCATGTAAAATCACTAAATTTATCCAAACTTCAATCTTGAGGGCATTGCTAAGAAATTAATAGCTATCATATTACTTACAAGAGAGGTGATTTATAGTTATTATATGTAAATAGTTACATTGTAAATAATTACATTGCAAAAATAAATACTCTATATTTATTCTCTATAAATATAACTGTTTTTAGTAGTAAAAATATTTATCTACAAAGGTGGGTGATCCATTTTTCACATGGTGTTTTATATTCAACATGAGGAGCATGTAAAAAAAAGAAAAAACCGTCTCTCATTTCGTAAGTCTGAAACACTAAATCAGCTTTGTGTGTTGCTGTTTAGACATAAACGTATTACAATAATGGGTAGGTCATTTTGATTACAAGAATCACCAGCTGACTAAATGATTCTTGATCTTATTAAAACCCTCATTGACAGTGATGCGGGGGGGGGGGGGGATGCCCCCAGACACAAATCTTACCCTACTTTCCCCCAGTCAGCTCAAGCCTCTCCCCATTTTCTGCAAACAATAAAATGTTTTGACATTTAATGTCCAAATTACCTAAAGTAAGCTTAAAATTGTTCAGAAACGTCTATTTTGACATTAAAAGGCAAAGTTTCTGCACCCTTCAAGCGCATCTCTCCCCCAATCTTTTTCCTCCCCACTCACCAATTTTGTTTGCTCTAACATCTGTTTGATGCTGGTGCCACCACTGGACTGCTTATTGAATTTGATGTTAGGAGTTGTTGTTAAATTCATTCTTATCAACAATAAATAAACATGTAAATATTGTAACCCATGTGTAATTAGTAGTCATTTTTGTTTGTGTGACTTTCGTATGTGATGCAGCACATCAAAAGGGGGGACTTTGCGGCTGTGTGTTTTCAAGATATAGATGAAAACAGACAGAAAGAAATAATCAGAATAATAAGAATATAGGAGTCATTTTCACTTGTAAAATCTGAATGCCTTGATAAATTTTGATAAATTTGATGTCATTTAAAATCTTAGGAAATGCTCTGAGAGCACACATAATACACTCAAAATTGACATCACCTGCAAAGTCCCCCCTTTTGATGTGCTGCGTCACATATCAGTTGGATCATTATAACATGCTTCCCTCAAATCTTATGATTTGTCTTTTTCTTATATTATTGCATTGGCCTTCAGTGGTGTATTTAAAAAAGAGTCATGACCTCCACCTCTTGGGAGTCTGTTAGAACATCATCACCTGATGTCAAATAAATGGTGCCGAGAGAAGAAGCAAACAATCAAGGCAAAGTCCATTAAAAACAAATGCATAAACTACATCTGAGTTGAAATGTAGTTGTCCACAATCTCTTTATCAAACTTGTGATACTTTGTAATTCTAGAGGAAGGTTTAGTGTCCAGATCAATGATGTGGCAGGAGTGTATATAATCCTTGTTGCCATGGGTACAGAGGCGTGGATGATGACTTAACCTGCAAATAAATCAGATAATATCATGAAATGAAATTAAGTAACACGTTTTGCACATTTTCATGTCAAATACCAGAAAATAAAGAATAATATATTGAATTTTTATCAGACAGACACATTTGAGCACACATGTATCTGTGCATGCTTGTAAACTCATGAAATTCCAATCATAGCCGAGAAATTGAGCTTGTGTTGCGCACCACTGTTTGAGGTCGAGGTTGACCGTGCGTACTTTTACACACGGTCAGCTTCATGTGACACACCCCCTCCCACCTACGCGAATACCATACCTAATGGAGATATCCTTGTGGAGACGTATTATCGTACACACAATATGATTGGCTAAAGTCGGAACATATGACCAAACCTCCACAGGGTATCTTAGTGTATGTAGGGGGATCTATGTGGCTCACAGACCATTTCCCATTAGTTTCACTTATGGAACATAGTTTTGTGTCTCCACAAGGGAAATTGTCTCCACGAGGTTGTCCTAGAATTTAAAATCTGCTCCACAAGGTATTGCATATAGGAGCACACCTAATTACGCGGATGAAGTTCAATGCTATTCACCAACCAGAACTGAATTTGTGTGGTTGTTGATCCTTTTGTAGAGAAAAATTACAAATGGTGAAAATAGAGTTCTTTAGATCCCATTCATGCATCAAGTCTTAGACAGAATAATGCACGCCTGGCACCTAAAGTACACTTTATCTGAAAGACTGTTATAGTACACATCTGCCGGCGAACAACAACAAAACTAATGGCGTTTTCTGCTGAACATCTGCCGACGAGATTCGTGAACTAACAGATGCAGATTTGAGGATTCTTTTGGATTATTAAGATGCTGCATCTACCAATCATGTTATAATATGGGTTCCGATGATATTGTTCTTCTGCCAGGGGAATTTAGTCTGCCTTCTTGCTCGCTATGGGTACTGTGTAGGCCTATGCAGAGCAACGTAAACTTTTTTCCGGGTTTCAATTTAGTTTAGACAATGAAATATGTATGAGGTGTAATAAACCAAATACAACATGGTTCATTTTGAGAAAGTAGTGCAAACTACTGGTGGTGGCTCCCTCCCGATGCGGGACCAGTAGTTTGCACGACTTTCCCTCAAAACATGTTGTATTTGTATAATATTGGTCTGAGAGCTCAATATGATGGTTCTGGGTTTTTGCATAAATATGCCTTACATATCTGCACCCACCTCTTACTGGTTGACACAGGCTGTATTGAAACTAAGATGGAACAATCCTTAGCAGTCCCTGACACAAGAAAACATCTTAATTTATGCACCATTGTAGCTATGGAAACGGTATCTAGGTTATCAGGTGTTACCAGGTCGGAATCTGTCATCCTCTGATGACATTCTTTCTCATCAAATGGCCAGTTGAGCTGAATCTTCTCCCTGGAAAATGATAGATTGACGAAATCAGCTTATACTACAGAATTGCTCACTGCCTTGTATTCCACGACTTACTCCATATTACATGTACAGGGCGTCTTAAAAAATTACAACACACCCTTACGTGATCGTAACTTCCTAAATAAGTGTCGGTATAAAACCATTCAAGCGACAAAATCAAGTCAAATTAGTTGACTATGATTTGAAGAAAACCGTGTTTGATTCGGTTCGGTAATTACGGAGAAATTGGCGAAAGTTAGGGGTTTTTTTCTCTCCGTGTAACAAATGATTCCTTTTGAAAATGCAACACCCAAGATTGTTTATTAAAGAGAATACAAGTGATTGCAACTGTGATCTGTCTTGTCATGCTATTATCATTATAATGTTTAAGATTTTTATTTACTAGTTTGACTGAGCCAATAGAACAATATATCATAATTACCTTTCATTAACATCGCCTTCCATGGCTTGTGTAAGCCTTACATACAGTTGAAAGACGCCTTCTATGTCTAGGTCATCTAACATCTGCGTTTTTAACAGGGCATCCAGGACGCATCCATGAGGTAAATGGCTACTGAAGCTTTCTAAGGAAGGGAAATATTGAATTGGAAATTAGGTGTTATGAAGACCAATGATACTATAGTTTAATCGGTTTCAAATTGGCGAGAAATTTTTGGTTTTTATCTCCCCGCACACAGGTAATTCAAGCGTATGTGCGCGATTATGACCACACGCACAAGGTTTTGGTAGCACGCACACGTCACGCATATGATGCACAGTGCGTTTGTTGCCTTCAAGCGCGCCCACGTCCTTCTGTATTAATTCACTGCTGTAAGGAGGCTTCGCCATATTAAGTACTGATGTAAACAAATGCAGATCTGGTAGCACATCAGGAACGAAATATTTGTTGGTGTAACCTGACTAATGCTAAAAACCTTAATACTAACCCAACCTTTTTTGTTTGAATTCTTTTAAAAACAACCGACCACAATTTGTCTTAACTCTCCATTTATTTAAGCTCAAATCATGCCTTACATGTATCCAGTAAAAAGGATAATGATAATGACATTCTTGATTTGGCCCAATCAAATGAGTTGTGACATTAATGACTTGAACCAATCAGATGAGTTGTTACAATTGACATTCATGACTTGAACCAATCAGATGAGTTGTTACATGTGACATTTATGAATTGAACCAATCAGATGAGTTGTTACATGCGTGACATTCATGAATTGAACCAATCAGATGAGTTCTTACAATTGGCAATCATGAAGTGAACCAATAAGATGATTCGTTTCAATTGAAATTCATGACTTGAACCAATCAAATGAGTTGTTGCATGTGAAATATATCACTTGAAACTAACCTTGACTATGTGCATTAGATGTAGTGGTCCCATAGCTTGAAGCCTTACATGTCTGTATTGGCTGTCTGTCTTGCTTGGAATCAGGTGTTTCGTTTTTTTGATGCAGTAAAACTTTGATGACTATATCCAAGAAACTTTCTATAATATGACTGAAAATACAAAATGATGTTTATAATCTAAAAACAGATCATTTCAATAAATATTAGGTTTCTAATTCATGATGATTTTGATTAGCAATATCATGACCCGGTGATATCAGATGTGTTGAAACAAAAATGAGTGAACAAAACAGTTGGAAGTAGCGTATTCTTTATTAAACAATTGAAGCTATTCAGTTTTAAGAATCACCAAGTCTGTTGTTACTGTCTAAATAGGTGAACCAGTGAAAATCATGGTGGGTGGTTTGCAAAATTAACAAACAAAATACATGATTAATAAATGCAAGGTAATAGATCAGCCTGTATTGTTTAGTATAATAAAACAGATGAATCGGTTGTTTTTTCAGTGATAAATAATTCAACAATGTGTTGTACAGTATGATCTTCTGAAGCATTTGACTTATATAGTACCTTAATTTAAACAGTATGGTCTTATTTCTTGTTTCAATTCTAAATTAAGATAATTTTGAAAGTTTCAGAAAGTTCCCCAAAATTCCTGTTAATTCTAAAAATTTGTGTGAAAAACTTCCACATTCCATGGGAATTTTGCAACCCTAAACAACAACAAATATGTTTACAAAATATGTAAACCTTCCATTTCAACAGTCAATTTTCCAACTATATCTCAAAACGCTCTGAGAGTTGCACTTCCCTGTTTCAACTTTCAATGATAGAGTGCCCTCTACAGTTAAATATGGTCATATATATTAGTGGTGTTGGAGGCGTATGCTTCATGTCTCATGGACAATGAGAAGGACCACCAATGCCAGCCAGTATTATTGAAGAAATAGGGGTGTTTAAACGACTTCTTCATGCTATCAACACCCAAATGCTGAGCTACTTCAGCCATATCTCACGTCGCAAGGGTAACAACCTAGAGAAGATGATCATGCAAGGCATGATTGAAGGGAAGCGTAAGAAAGGCAGACCTCGTTCCCGGTGGATTGACCAAATAAAATTGATTACTGACCAAATAAAAGTGTTACTCCTTTGCTGAAAATCGTTATTTGTGGCGTAGTATCTGTAAGGTCACAAGCTGTCAGTCATGACAGGACCGAACCAACCAACCAACCATATTCCATATTGCCAACATACATCATACCTTTGTAAGGGGTTGTCACATTGAGTATCTTCTTCTGTGTCAGATGCACCAAAGTAATCCTTCAAGTTCTCATACAATGTAATATGGTCATCTACTGTAGGTTTGGTTCTTCCTTGTGAAGCGTAAACACATTTACCATTCTAGGTGCAAACCAATTGAACAAAAAAGTATTAGCTATAACATAATTGTGATCAAATAACCCCCAATCAATGAGTTTTGTAGAAAAATAAAGTATATAATGAAGAAAATGTACCAAATGATGATCAAACAGGCATCCCCTGGCATGGGGATCAAGCCTACTGATAGGATTGAGAAATATATAGCCTATAGCATTGTTTTTGTGATATCTAGAGGTTTTGGTGGTTTACGGTTAAAGTAGAATGTTGGCCCTGATGGAGCCAAATACTGTGGCATAATGCTATGGACATAATTCCAACAATGCCTGCGTACATGCGTATAAGCGTACATGTGTAAACCCGGAAGTGCGTACAAGGCGTCCTGATCAATCAATCCTGAAATCGCCAGGCGAATGCAGGCATAGTTGTTCCTGCATTTCATGCATCTGGACGCAGCTCCGCAAACAACAATAAAACACACGCTTGTGAAATAGCTTGAATTTTGTCCATGCCAGTAACTAAGGGTGGGAATTTCGGGTAATTGTGTACCAGGGTACCGGAAATATTTGTTGGGCGGGACTCGATTACCCGGGACTCGCTCCCAACCCTTCCAGTAACTATAGCACAAACAATTGTATCACCCTCTTGAGATTATATGGTGTACAATATGTAGGACCCATAAAATATGGTACTTTTTAATAATCATGTTCCTGAGTGCAAGACTCGTGGTTGCTCCTAATACCCTAACTGCAGTTATTTTTGCATGAGTTGAGTGAATTCTGTTGATTTGATTACAGGTATATTATGTGATCTTTCCAGGGAACGCCCTCAACATGGAAAAAAAAATTGAAAGCAGATTTTCTTGCAGATTTACATTTCTGATACATTCCAAGTTACAGGGCGATATGATTCTTAATTACTTCAAAATCATGGTTTTAGAGTGAAAATAAACTGTCGGGATAACGCGACAGTTTATATTTTCACTCTAAATTCACTCTAAAACCATGATTTTGAGGTAATTATGAATCGTATCGCTCTGTAACTTGGAATGTATGTACGATTTATGATCAGAAATGTAAATCTGCAAGAAAATCTACTTTCTAAAAAAGTCATGAATAGAGGGCGCTCTCTGGAAAAGATCACATAATATGCCTTTAAATTAAAAAAAATTCAGTGAATTTGCCTTTATTCCGTATCAAAATGGAATAAAGTAAATTTCACTCAACTCATGTACGATAAGAAAATTTAAAAAAAATTGTACATGAGTTAAGTGAAATCAGTTGATTTGTTTAAAAATAATGTTATTCCGTGAATTTGGCTTTATTCCGTATTAAAACGGAATTAAGTGAATTTTACTCAAATCATGTACAATAAAAATAATTGCGCCCCAAGCATAATGGCTGATTGGTTTGTTATCTATGATACACAACTCCCCTCAAAATCATATCAACATCATATTCTCAACCCTTTTTCTGTTCATTAACTTGATTTTGCAAGACTTTAAGTCTCCCTCTATTCCCCCTATCCCAATATAATAACAATCTCGAGTTACACAGAATATCTTACCTTAAATATTCTCAAATTATTTTGCGGATTATCAAGCAGACTACGAAGAGCATATTTCATTCTGTGTATATCACTGTTAAAACAAGAAACAAAGCTCATTGGTAAATAAGTTAGTAATGCATGCTCACTAATACCAGTTCAAAATGCTCATTATTGCTGAAGAAGAATATGTGTGCAGCTGCAACAAAAGGGTGCAGTTGTGTCTCAAACAAAACATTAATACCAACAAAAGGAGCTTTTTGAATGCATCAAAATGTCACCTTTGTGGTTAAGATTGGGTATTACTTTCTGATTGTATGAAGAGATATTACTGTTAAAGGTAGATGTTCTGATTGCTGGCCTGATTTTCAACTTGATTTTTTCTATTTGACATGAAAGGTCATCCTTAATATTATCACATTCCAAAGTTTGAGTCGCACTCCAATGGTTCTTATTTTAGAAGAACAAGGTCACAAGAAATTTGTCCAAACTGCGCCCCTTTTTCTGTGACAAGTTTTAACCAAGAGGCCTTTAAAAGTATATGGAAATGGGTACAGCAGTCTGGTGTTTCTTTATTTATAGCTGAGACTAATATTTGGTATATTAGTCTCAGTTTATAGAGACTTCATAAAGTCTGCGGTTAAAGATGCTCAACTGAATTTCAACTTTAATCATATTCCAAGTGAGATTTTTATTATTATCCCACATTTCCCTTGATTGCTTTGTTTAAGTAGTTTGAATAAAAATCTCAAAATCAGAGTGTTAAGGTTCACTTGAGTTCCTATTGACTTACTATCTGTAAATATTGCAATCAAATAAAACAATGAACTAATGATTACAGACCATGGACTTCCACTTACCCAGAGAACAAATCAATAGGGCAATACGCATTGACTTCGCTCCAATCTCCCCTTTTTACCTAGAGAAAAAAAACAGGAATTTAGACATTAATTTATTTCCAACACACAATAAGTAAAACAGCAAGCATGTTAAAAATCTTATAAATCCCACATACAGTTAAGGCAATAATATTTTCTCTCTTATATTGAAGTTCGACTTATCAGGAAAGACTTTCCTGGACTCATAAATCTGTCTTGATTGTATTTTCTGTGAAAAACCACCACAGAACTTTACTAAATTTGCTTCCAATTTACGTTTTGATTTTCATCATAAAGCATTCCAGTATTCTGTTCACTTGTGTAAAGTTAAGATCGTAGCAGGAAACAATATAAACGGCGGCAACACTGTGTGGCGTCAAACCATGGAATTATATTTACAAATGAAAAACAGTGGGGGGGGGGGCGGAATCACTCAGAAGTCGAAGTCTGGTTTATTTCAACATATTCACCCCGTGATTTTGAAGTAATTAGGAATTGTATGACTCTGTAACTTACAAGATCATCACGATTTTTGATAACAAATGCAATTCTGCCAGAAAATCTGCTTTCAAAGTAAAAATTAATGATAGAAAAGATTTGCATAATATGACTTAAACCCTAACTCTACCCCCCCCCCCCCCCACTTTTTTTCAGAATTTTTTCTTCAACGTGGAAAATCGACCAAAATATCCCCCCGATCCCCCTGGGATTTGATCCAGGGACCTCCAGCATGTGGAGCTTCCAATCCCCTGCTACACCACGCCTTCCAAGCACAGTCTGGGCAGTGTATTGCCCAGACTGTATGAAGTGGGTCCATTTTTTCAGCGAAAAACTTCCACGCCGGGTGGTACCAACGTGCCCAGTCATGGTATATCGTGGTATATGGCAGTGTTAGGGTTATATTAACAAAACTAATAGAAAATTTTTGAAGAAAAAAAAAAATCAAAAAATTGCTTGTTAACCCTAACTCTACCCCCACTTTTTTCAGCATTTTTTCTTCAACGTGGAAAATCGACCAAAATATCCCCCCGATCCCTCCCCCCCCCCCCCCCCCCCCGGGATTTGATCCAGGGACCTCCAGCACGTGGAGCTTCCAATCCCTCGCTACACCACGCCTTCCAAGCACAAAGCACAGTCTGGGCAGTGTATTGCCCAGACTGTATGGAGTGGGTCCATTTTTTCAGCGAAAAACTTCCACGCCGGGTGGTACCAACGTGCCCAGTCGTGGTATATTGTGGTATATGGCAGTGTTAGGGTTATAGCATTTAATTAAGTTCTGAATAACTAGATTGTTAAAGCACAATTTGAGCACGAAGTACCACTTTATTTGAGCAAACACCAAAGTGCTAGAAGGTCAAATTCTACCATAAGGTCATGTTTTTTATACTGGGTACCCAAAAAAGGTGGATCTGTTACATTTGCACTACATATTATTACTTTGCATGCATATATTTTGGCTATTCTTTATCGCACATACTTAAATTTGGTCTTATTTTGATGAGAAAGTATTTGGCCTTTATTTTAAAAAGAAAAATATAAACTACCATGGTTCTGTTAATTACAATAGTTCGTTAAACCTAATTAGTCAGGGGTGGAGGAGTATGTGGAGGAGGAGTATGTGGAGGAGGAGGAGGAGTGCATAGTTGAACAAGTATGGTGCAATATACATTGGGCAAACATAAAATGCACTGGTTTCACTCTTGGTACAATTCTATATTGAAAACATAACATTATTGAAGTATATTTGAATTAAAAATATAATTAGTTAATTAAGGAATCATTAATTAGCATTAAATAAGAAGCTCAAAAAAATGTTAAGAAACGTAAGTTGGTCGCAGTTTGCAAATGTATGCAAACATTTGCCTGCCCCAAACTGTCCATTTTAAAAATATAGAAAGGTTGAGGTACCCTTTTGAATAAATAAATTTAACTATTTAATTAAAAATTAAAAGAAGATATGTAATTGACCTTATGTATTCTGTATTGTCTGGATGTTAATTAGCACATTTTGTTAAATGCGTTTAAGTGTGGTGTTATTACTTGTTTTTAACTGTGTTACCAAATAAGTAAACAACTGCTGATTTTCATCAAGCTTGTAAACTCAGGAGAATCATTAAATTCTTAGGAATGCAACTGACCTGACCTAGTATAGGATGACCAGCATAAGCAGTTTGCCAATCAACATTGGATCACCCTATATGTTGAATACAACTTAAAACGAAAACAATTATATTTCAAACTTAAATCAGACTCTTGAAATTTGAATACTGGGTTCAAACATTATGGAAACTAACCTAATTTGTTCATTTGAATGTGCTTTGCACATCATGAAGGTACAAGAAGAATGAACGCAATTAATTGTATGCCACTAAACATGTGCCATTGGGAAAATTTGAGTCACCCTGTAGTTAAAGGGCCCCTTTTTATTGAACATTATTTGAAACTCATACCACTTTAAGCATTTGCCACATCAAATTGGAATGTAAAATCATGTTTCAGATGCAAATATAAATTCATTCAATTTAATGAGTTGTGGATAATCATGTATACCTATAAATTAATGTTTTAAACACCCTATATGTTAGAAAAGGATGACTTTTAAAATCAATCAATGTTCATGTACATGTAATTGATGCATTTTTATTTGAAATCTACTTGAATTTTGTTAAAATACTAGTCTTTGTATGTATGTAGTAATAGAAGCATTTTTCTGGAACTAAATAAACAAATTTGTAGACACCCTTGTATGTAGAATTTCAGATTCGTAATGACATTTAATTTGCATATGTCTGGATGGGTATTTTATTAAACTACTTTAAATCTGTACTGAACTTTTCTCTCATCACTTCATATACATAGTGGAAGTAATTATTGTAACCCTTCTTTTTTAAGAAGATTTTGCTTGTTACACCCTGTACAATTTCGGACCACCCTGTATAATCAACTTGATTGTATGCTATTTGCATCCGTTACAGTATATGCTTTCAGAATATGTATACTTTTACCAACTTTAAATGTAAACTTTTTCAGATATAATGCATAAACTGAAAAAGGAACCTAATTTATGGAAAAAGGGACATGTAACACAAATTGTACCCAGTATAAAAAACATGACCATAACATTACAACATAATAGCAATAGCCTCAAAGTATACATCTAAAGAAGATTAACTGAAGATAAAACAATTAAATTGTAGAAGGAAATTAACCATGGTAAATAAACAATGAATTAAGTTGTTAAGAAAGTTCAAACTTGTTAACTTGCAAATTAACACTTTTTAAGAAGATAAACAAAATTTAATTGTCTTACAAAGGTCAATCAGGTGATATGATAAGTAATCATTCCTGGAATCTTGAAGCATTTGGAAATGTTGTGCAAAATAGGGCCTTTCTTTAGAAGCACATTTTCACAATCACTTGACAACAGTAAAAACCCAATTTTAAAGAAAATTGTCTCGGTCAGAAGGTACTAAGAGTCTGAAATAGGCTGATTTATCAGGGTTTATATTTTCAGCCCAATTTTTCCTTTCAAAGTTTTAGGGGAGCAATTTGCACTCCCCCCTTTCACCACTGCCCCCCTCCCCACCCCCCTTCACCACTGCTTGACCGATCGCAAGTACAGGGAAATACAAAATACCTTGAGTCTCTGCAATAGGCAGTATCTGCAGACTATTTTCTTTACTGCCCTCTCTGGTAGTATCCATGGTGATGTTGTAATGAAACCCATCTTAGGCTAAAATGGGGTTAGTATAAAAGACACATAGAAAGTTATTGTGCATGTACATCAAAGCTACAAAGAGTATTAATTGATTAAGGCACTTTATAAGCAAATTCATTTCAAACCATGTTTTAAAATATCAAATTTACAATGCTCACATCTCGAATAAAAGGATACATTCCCTCATAAGGTGACCAATAAGTATCACCACCCTGTTCTACAGGGTGAGTCAAAAAACTGCAATAGTGGAAAGAAGCCATTTTGTTTTCAAAACCAAATAGATTTTAAAACTTTGTAAACATTGCAAGAATGAACAATTTAATCCTAATTTTGTGTGAAAAAATGAAGTCAATCACATATTTCGTTTGTCTTTGGGGACCCTCTTTGCTGCTCAACCAAATTTACATGTTTGTCCACGAGCACAGTGGTTTTCAATTGAAATGGCACACATTGCATTTTCATATTTACACTTCTTTCCACTATTGCAGTTTTTTTTGACTCACCCTGTATGGTCAAACAGACCTCTAATAGGTAGGGCATGGGTTTTTTTACATTTTAACTTTCATGAAAATATTGGGGAATTTTCAACCACTTTTGAAATTGTTTAAAATTTTCAAAAAAAATCAAAAATGTTTCAAACAATTTGTAACAACAAATTCAAATTAGTAAAACATGGGTAGGTGAGGCTCGTAGAACAGGGTCGTCGCCTCAATGACAACACATAATTACCTTAATTTCAACACAGAATGTTGGCTTGTCACAGTCTGCTTCTGACGGATGCAGGTAACTTAGATCTGGAAGGCTTATAGCAACGCTACATCGTGGATCGGCCATTTTGTGACAGCGCCCTCTAGGTCTCAATTTGTTAAATCTTTCATTCACAGATTTGATAAACACTGGAGTAACTGGGACTAGTTCCTATGGAGAAAATGTAAACTTATATCAAATTTACCAAATTGGTTTTTTTTTAATTGTCACTATGGGATGCTTTGTGCTTTCAACCATAAAATAATTTCTTCAGATCTATTCATTTAAAGGGGCATTGAGAGATGTATCGATATACTAAATGAGCAAATAAAGTAAAGATAATCATCAACATAGCCCAAATCCAAAATATCATGCAATTTCGACATCGCCTTCAAGCCAAACTAAGCAAATAACGGCACTTCCGGGTTGAGATTGGCCGCGAAAGTCTGTGAGTAAAACTTAGCATAACTTCCGAATTCAGCACCTTAGTTTCGATATGATTATATCGAAACTAAGAAAATCATGAAATGTTATATGATAAATGGCGAATGTTGGTAAACTGTTTCAGATGGTAGTTAATACAGGGTGAGTCAAAAAGACTGCAATAGTGGAAAGAAGCCATTTTGTTTTCAAAACCAAAATGAATTTTAAAACTTTTTAAATGTTGCAAGAATGATGTATTTAATCCTAACTTTGTGTGAAAAAATGAAGTCGATCGCATTTTTCGTTTGTCTTTGGTGACCATCTTTGCTGCACAACCAAATTTACCTGTTTGTCCACGAGCACAGTGATTTTCATTTGAAATGGCACACATTGCATTTTCATATTTGAATATCCCGCCAACAAAAACATGGAAAATGTCAGTTTTTTATTAAAATTTAGAACATTATACGCTTTCATAGCATGGGTATGATTATAATTGATTATGCTAACTCACATGTATACAAGAAAGGATGCATCAAATTCCAATAACATCACAAATGAACTCAAGTTTCCAAATTTAAATGAGAGGCACATTTTGTGATCTGATGCATATTTTGGGTATCTCGTGGACAAACGTGTGAAATGGGTGTACTGGTCAAAAGGTTTACCAAAGGCAAACGGAAAATTATATTGACTTCATTTTTTCACGCAAAGTTAGGATTAAATACATCATTCTTGCAACGTTTAAAAAGTTTTAAAATTCATTTTGGTTTTGAAAACAAAATGGCTTCTTTCCACTATTGCAGTCTTTTTGACTCACCCTGTATATGCCTAAGTATTACTTTGATGCAAAAAAATGATTTCCAGGATAATTGAGGGCGCACTCCCATACGTATCTCTCAATGCCCCTTTAAGGTCTAAGGATAGTGATACTTGGCACAATATTTGATTACTTCATTATTTGTACAGGGGTGAATGTTCATTTACTGTCCCTGATGTTGGAACACTTTAGTATGTGTCAATAAAAACTCCCCCTCTCCCCTGGTTCAATGTTGAAACACGCCTTTTGGGTTACGGGATACAGGAAGGGGTCAACATTGCCCTGTGGGATGGGGGAGTTATTCAGGTCGAGCAAAGGCTTCAAGATTTCAATCAAAGACAGCTATTTTCAATAATGTATGGGGACACATTAAAGTGTATTATTATTATGGCTTTCCAACTAAATATGACCAAAATTGAAGTTCAGTTCTGATGACAAGGGATTCATTATGTGGTAATTATATTCAATTACATCATAATTAATATTGTACCCATTTCTACCAACAACCCCTGCTGACTTTTCCATTTCGCATTATCTACATCTATCTACATCTATGCTGGTACTCGTCAACCCCTTTTCAGCAACTAAACGAGTCCCCATAACCTAGGAATATGTGGTGTGTACAGACACAGACCGGGATGATCCCTACTCTTTACGAAGGAGTCTGTGACCTTTTAACATGCTCGGGATGGATCTTCCGATACACGGCACCAACATTTCTACGTGACTTCCGAACCACGGTGCGCTATGAGCATGCCTACTTCAATCTGTACGGACGAGGCTGTGTTGGTAGATCATGCTGAAACGATCCACCAACAAACAGAACTACGGCACACAGCAGTATACGAGCGCTCCTAACCGCTGCGCCACCTTGCCCCTTATACATGTATACATATAAAATAGAAATTATACAACATTTGACTGGCATGAAATCCACCCCAATAGCCAAATTTGAGGATTTCTTCACAAAACGCCTTGTCAGTTCTAGGGGTTCCCCAACCCAAGTAAATAATTCCATCGTATGTTATTGTGTGCATTGCTGATTAAAGACTTACCGGTAAACAGACATATGCTCCAAGCAATGGCTTCATTATAATCCTCACATATTGCAACTGCTCTTTCAAATCTCTCTCAGCATGGTTGGGTTTATCCTCCTGTATTGGATCAATATCTCAAGGAATTTAAAGGTATATTATGTGATCTTTCCAGGGAAAGCCCTCAACATCGAAAAAAAAATTGAAAGAAGATTTTCTTGCAGATTTACATTTCTGATCATAAATTGTTCATACATTCCAAGTTACAGGGCGATACGATTCTTAATTACTTCAAAATCATGATTTTAGAGTGAAAATAAACTGTCGGATTATCCGACAGTTTATTATTTTCACTCTAAATTCACTCTAAAACCATGATTTTGAGGTAATTAGGAATCGTATCGCTCTGTAACTTGGAATGTATGTATGATTTATGATCAGAAATGTAAATCTGCAAGAAAATCTACTTTCTAAAAAAAATAATGAATAGAGGGCGCTCTCTGGAAAATATCACATAATATGCCTTTAAGATGCCCACACGCAGTAGTTCAACAACAAAAAGTATTACGCACTACATATACGGTGTGCCATATATTCGTGCACCCCTTTCGGCCGAACGCATCTGACTGTAAAAAATTCTAGCATAGCGCCATCTCTTGAATACTCCGCCTGGCTGTTGCGTATTGCTATTACTTCACTGGAATAATCAATAGACGGCGCTATCATGTCACCGCTAGCATGTCACCGCTAGCAGCATAGCCTGGGGATACGCAATATCACCTATACACAAAACCATGCACCTCAGGCAGTGAAAAAAATGGCGCGTACAAAGACCAAAGAACAGTGGCCTGGTAACTCTCCAGACATGGATCCAGTGGAGAAATTGTGGGCAATTTTGAAAGAGAAAGTCTTTGCAACACCCTACTGCACTACACTACCCCAGCTGATAGCTAGAGTCAAACGTGTTTGGCAGGAACTAGACCAGAACAAGGATCTTCTTGCTTCATTGGTGGACAAGAATTGGACAGAACGAGTGTCGGAGGTGATCGAGCACCATGGGGACAATAACTTTAAATAAATAAGCAGGATAAGGTTGTTAAAGACTCTACTAACTCTAAAGACCTCAAGGAATAAACCAATACTCTGAAAAAAAATGTAACTTTAATTTTAAATCATTACATGTGACTTTTTTTTTGGGGGGGGGGAGGTGCACGAATATATGGCACACCGTATAGCATAGGAACTTTGCTGGGACAAGCATGTTCCATTGTTATGATTAGTTAATATAGCATCATCAGAGCAAGACGTCAGTTTGTTTCACAGAGCTGTTGCATGATATATTAGATGGAAAGAATGCAAAACAAACAAAAATCGTAATTTAGAGACGGATGGTTTATATCTGGTAGAAGTGTATATTACTGGTCCCTTTTGTCGTTGGATGATTATTTTACTTCCCTCCAGTACTTGTCGGGAAGTAGATGTAATCATCCAACACCTCAGGACCAGGGGTAGCATCTAACGCGTCTGCGCATCATAGACCTCTTCCTTTCTTGTTTGATGCATCAAGTTGCACCTCAAAATTGACCAAGGGGTCTGAATCAAATTGGCATGAACCCCATAAATTTCACAAAATGGAAACTTTAAAGGCATATTATGTGATCTTTTCCAAGTAGCGCCCTCTATCATTGATTTTTACTATGAAAGCAGATTTTCTTGCAGATTTGCATTTTTGATCATAAATCATAAAGATCTTCCAAGTTACAGATCGATGCGATTCCTAATTACTTCAAAATCAAGGTTTGAAAATAGATTGTACCGCTACGGTATAATCTATTTTTCAAATTTTACTCTAAATTCACTCTAAACCAAGATTTTGAGGTAATTAGGAATCGTATTGCTCTGTGACTTCGAATATATTTATGATTTATGATCAGAAAAGTAAATCTGCAAGAAAATCTGCTTCCAATTTTTTTTTATGGATTGTGGGCGTCCCCTGGAAAAGATCAAATAATATACCTTTAAGAAATACTGAAGAATTGTCATTGTTCATCCTATTACATCAAAACCCCTTGAAATGTTTTTGGAGCCCTCAAATCTGTTTTTTGCAGTCCTAAAAGGGTCAAGAAAAATTCAAAAGGACCCCTGACATTTTTGAGCCAGCGTTACCCCAGCTCTGGACCAGTAATTCAAACTACTTCTCTCTGTATCATGTTGTATTAGATTACTATCACACCTTTGCAAGATTTATACCGGCATCTTACTTTCAAAATTTCAATATAAATTTCTATTTCTGTTTTATTACTTTTGAGCACTTATCTCATATTGAGAAATACCCCAGGCCCGGGGGTACTCACTATTGTTTGACAGGGTGTGCCGCTGGAGGGTTGAAATCCTAACCCACTTTTAGGGTGTTTTTTACCTCCAAAAATGGCTGATTTAACAGGTTATTTTGCGATTTTCATGATTTGAGACCCATATTTGGGTGATTTTTTGCAAATTGGAACCCATGTTTAAGGTTACCAGCACAAATTATACCTTATATACGTGAGTATCCCCCCATTACTCCTACCCCCTGTGGAAAACATAGGTACATTGTGTTTTGCGATGGAATTCTCCTTCCATAGTTACCTGGTCTGTATCAGGTTCAACAGGACACTTGCACAGCTTAAGAATATGGTGATCCTGTAAGGGATAGAAAGAAGTAAATCAGTTAAGACAGGACTTTGACAACCAATAACTGTGACCAGTCATATCATAAAGGAGCCTTTGTCATCAGTATGCATTTTAAGAAGTACAGTATGCACAAAACATACAAAATAAATGTATGCAATTTTAACCTTATATGAATCAAGTGAGGTGTCATTTTAAAGCTTTTTAATGTTCACAATTGTGATTTTACCTTGCTAGGTTGTGATACATGTCTCACCTATGTGATTATAACTTACTATGTGTTACTTATAACCAATGTGAAATTAAAATATGAATTTTATATTACCTGAATGATATCATTTATAAACAATGTAATTTACTTGTCTATAGACCATGTAACCTCTTGTTGATCAACAATGTTAAGTGCCCAGTTCCAATGGGGAACATGCATTGACAGTTGTATTGACTGCTGTTGTTATAGGTGACTGGTTTGGTTTAGTGTTCGCATCCTTTTTCAGGAATTCTGTCATGTTCTTTTTCCCCTTTATTTCATCCATAACTTTTTGGTTAAAATATTCAAAAAGCTGACATCTTGGTACGGTAATAGATTTGCTTGTCCAATAGCATTTTAAAGCAAGTTTTGTGTTAACCCCCCCCCCCCCCCCCCCCCCCCCCCCCCCCCGAACCATGAAATAATATCACAAAGGCCTCATTCTCTTCAAGTAATGCAACCAATCAGACTGGTTAGCTGGTAATGTTGATTTCACATTGTTTTTGTTTTTTAAAAAGTGCCCTCATCCTCCTTTTTTCCAAAAGTTAGGAAGAGAAACTAGTTCTTATTTTTATTTGACCTAATACAGTCACACATCCAATTATTGCCCCTAAACGTTGATGGAATTTAACAAAAAGTATGTTTTTAAAAAACGTTGACGATGTCATGAACTTGAAGTAAGTTCATGAGCCTTTTTATTTTTGGACACAAATGCGTAGCCGTCATTATGCTGAGTGACCAAATGTATCAAGCGACCCCCCTCCCCCCACAGCCCTCCCCTCCCCACAGCCCCCCCCCCCTTCCCCCGGATATGAAAAGTGGTATACTGTTACCTTGCTATGTGATATAACCAGTGATGCATTTCCTTCTGCCCTGTACTCCCAGTTCTCAATATTTCCAAGTCCCATCAATATGCTTTGAGTCATTATCTCTTCTCCACAATGTGTGACACTGTTAAGCCAAGAAAGCATTTAGTGAGAAAGTGAAGTGGAATTAAACTATTTCATGTATCATTTGAAATGTATGATTGTGAACTCTTTAACAGACACATCAGGTGTTAAAGTTCACATCGTCCCAGAGGACATCAATTTCCCATTTTTTTCTTAAATATCAGAGAGCCTTTGGGTTAAATGACCGAAAGAAATATAGATCTTTCAGAGATTTTTTTAAAAATTAGGTGTTTGGGTGAAAGCAAGGCTTAAAGAGGAAGTCTTACAATGCATAACCCAAATGGAAGTGCACCAGGGAACACGGGTCTACATTCCAATATAGTGAATATCTTAAGTCCTTCAACTGGACCCCACTCCACTTTTATGAATGTCTTCAGTAGTTCTCAACCATTGTAGAACATGCATATAATCAAGGTATAGGATATTACTTGAGAGGAAACATGAATTGATCATTTTAAAACCTATTTATTACATTAATTGGCCCAACAGTGAATGGAACTTCATCCATCATTTGTTGCAATTGTGCCAAGACAAAATTAGAATTAAAAATAAAAACATAAAGTATTACTTTTATAAGCAAACATTTTATATATTGGGATACTTTGACCCTTGATGGGTAACATAGCAACATTTTTTAATTTGGTATAATTACAACAACACATTACCCTGCTACATAATAATATGTGTATCTGGAACTGGACCTTCACACACACAGCATGAAGCTATACGAAAGGAGTTTATAAAATTGTTACATTATCTCTTGTCCTTTCCTGCCCATTGTTCTCCTGTCTATATATGTTGTGTATGTTGTATTCTGTCATATTACCTTCGATAAAGATTCCGTTAGAATCGAAACGTCAGGTCCTCTTATATTTATTACATTTACTTACACAGGCTATTTTTGTGGATAAGCAGTTTGCATTCAGCTTTTACATTATACTTATTTATTATCTATTTATTTATTTATTTGTTTATTTTTAATCATTTATTTATTTATTTATTAAACTGTTGCACTGACATACTGCGAATAAGCTGGCAACCCTTCTTATTCGCAGTATCATACTGCCAATAAGCCGACAATTCCTTCTTATTCGCAAAACGGTACTGTGAATAAGCTGACAACCCCTTCTTATTCGCAGTAACTTACTGCGAATAAGCTCTGCGAATAAGCTGGCAACCCTTCTTATTCGCAGTATCGTGTGTGCACTCTCACATGTTGTTCCTAGAACTGTTAGTAATAAATTGAGTTCATTAACTTTGATCAAGCATCCTCATTTTGGGGAATATATTGAGGTGAAAAATCAGCAGTGCTAACACTCAATGTGAATTTTTCGACATGAAAAGTCAATAGCGGCCATAGGGAGTTGTGTGACCCTAGAGGTAGCAAGCTACCTGGGTTACCATTGGGACTGGAGGTAGGCTTAGAAGTAGGGAGTATTTATAAATACTTTGGTGGGGGGATCAACGACAAAAAAAACTGTCCTTGTTGGGGGCGGATAAAAAAAAAGTGGTTAAAAGTAGACAGATACGGATACGATAGAAATGTTTCCATGTGTCCCCAAAAGGCAATACCTGTTGGTACAAGCTAGGGATGTTCATATCATTGACTATAGAGGGCGACATATTTGACCAAAATATGTAGAAAACTCATGTTTACCTCTTTTAAATTCAGCGGAAAAGTACGAAACTGCTGGGATGTATTCACTGATGTATAAATAACCCCACACAAGCAACTAGACATCATGAAAGTAAACCCTTAATTTACCTAAAATGGTTTTAAAATGTGCATGACTTAAACTACTTTTGGTTATAACTTTTTTATTATTCAGCCTGCAGACAAGGTTGAACCATCATTTTTTATTGTAAAGTACTTTGTTTCCATGTATTCCATTTTCAAAGAGATAATTTTATTTTCAAAATTTTATGAACATGGCTATACAAACAAGCTTGTTCAGAGCCAAACGTACATCAATACCTGTTGGTACAAGCTTGTTCAGAGCCAAACGTACAGTACATCAATCATTCATAGCAAAAATTTAGTGTGAAGTCAAAAAAGTAGCGCATTTCTTTATGCCCCCTTACGGCCTAGTTAGTATAGCCTTATACAGTTGATACAGGCTACACTGTTAGTAGCTCTACATGTATGTAGTCTAGCCTCTAGACTAGGGCCTTTATTTTTTATAATAATTATATATTTTATAATTAATACGCATACGGACCTGCAATAACTGTTGTTGTTTTGGTTCAACACATACCGCGTGTAGATTTTCACAGAACGGACATCTACTTTTGAAATCAATCAGAAGTTGTATATAGGAAGCAAGAGGATAAGATTCTGCATTTCAATTTCAATTTAAAATCTCTGTTTTCTCGCCGAATAATTTGTATGATCTGCGGCGGCGTAAATATAGCACGTAGGCTGAAAATTTGCAATGCGCATGTGTAAATATAGCCTGTAGCTTATCTATAGATGGCGCTAATACTAACCACCGTTAAAATTCCTCAGTGCAGTAGGGTGCGGACTCAACGATGACAAGTTATTGGAATATCACCCACATTTCGTTCATTCAATAGCTTTTTAATATTAAATTAACACTGCAAAAAAGAGATTCCACTCATTTAGGGAGGTAATAATTTAGTTGATATACACCTTTGAAATTGTACATTTTTGTTGAAGTAGGCCCTACATGCTGATATTTGCTACATAACTAGCGCCGGAAGTGGTAATTTTTACAATTTTAGTGAAGTGACATCGCAGGTATTTTACTGTTTTGTTAATGCCTCTTATTATTATTTATTATTATTGTAGGCCTACTACATACAGCCAAACCTAGAGGTTGTCCCATTTCGAGCTATAAACGTGAAAGCAAACATTTCGCGCCGCAACATATCAACAGTTATAGGAATTCCCTCTTGCCATTATGGGATAGGCCCGTAGTATGATCAGCAAAGGACCATGTAATATAATTTATTTATAATGCTCGTCTGTATTGTACTGATAATATTATGAAGAAATGTGATCTATATTATACTTTGTATTGAACATAGGACACTGAAAAAAGTGTTAAAGTTAAAAAAAGGCATGGACACGTATTTGTTATAGATTTCTATGGTGGTGCTCGTCTGAAATTCAAGATTCGCTCAATACCCTAAACTATTGGAGAACAAAGTGAGTCAATGGACCCCTGGTAATAATGGCACCTGTCCGAGTTATGTAATGATGCATGGTATTGAGCTTGATACAAAACATTTATTTTCACTTGCATGTCACCTAACGCTATAAGAACCAATGAATACTTACAATAATCTAAAAGGCGCCGCAGTTGACTAATATTAATTATAGTATGGGTGCTATTTTCTCTAGCGATCTTGATGTTAAATAAAATTAATGCTAGGTAGTTCATATACCACATGTTGTAATATAAAGCAATGTTAATGATTTTTATCGTGTATCATGACACATTTTGTAAACCCTTCTCAAAACGTGCATGGAAGGCACGATTAGAGATGAAATGCACAAACAATGATAATTGAATTGCACACGCGTTTATATCGGCCATTTTCCAAATGTGCTTGACATATTTTAAATTAAATAGTATGATTGACTTTGTCTCATAGTAAAACTTTTAATTTTTGTATTAATTTTGTGATTTTCTGTTTGAGCGCATCGTCGGGTAGACGGGTGCCGCTGTTTTAAAAGCGTACGGTCAAATAAATAAATAAATTAGTCTCAGGCCGAAAACAAAATAGGGACAGACTATAGTATAATACGTCTTACATACGAATATCTGGTATGGAATTAAAAGTAGAATCGCGCCCCCTATATATGTATATGGACAGGTGTTGAAAGAAGCCGAAATCTCCCATTCAAACAGAGCTTCGTGTGTGTGGCTGGTTGAAGTTTCATGAATGGTGATTTGATGAAATAAAACCTACAGGGTGTCCCAAAAAAATGTTAACACTCCGGGCACATAAGATATCTCAAATGGACAGGAACACACGGGTCTAACCTTGATGTACTATGAAAGCTGAGTAAATAAGCTTTCATTTGCATTTTATTGCGTTCCAATTGGTTATTTAGAACGGGAGATATGCTTCAGCAAACATGAGGAAGCAAAATCGGCTTGGTCCAATCCTCTCAGTATGAAACTAAAGCTTTTAAAATGCACGAAGCAAGAAGCAACATGATTAAGTCACACACATACATCAGTTAATCTCTTCTTTGTTCTTTTCAACGCATTCTTTCGATTCTTTTCAAGCTTAAAAGACATAAATAAATATATTCCACATAAATTGATTTATGGTTAATTTCAGTGCAATACTAGTTTTATCTCAGTGCAATATTAGTTAATTTATTTAATTGGATGGACCATTTTAACAAAGAACATGAAATGTTTCAATTTCAATTTTAAAGACTACTTTACTGACAGCTACCCATTGCACATGGAAAAAGAACTGAACTCATGACAAAATACCTATATAATTTATGTGGAATATATTTATTTTTGTCTTTTAAGCATGAAAAGAATCGAAAGAATGCGTTGAAAAGAACAAAGAAGAGATTAACTGATGTGTGTGTGTGACTTAATCATGTTGCTTCTTGCTTGTGCATTTTAAAAGCTTAACCTTTATACTGAGAGGATTGGACCAAGCCGATTTTGCTTCCTCATGTTTGCTAAAGCATATCTCCCGTTCTAAATAACCAATTGGAACGCAATAAAATGCAAATGAAAGCTTATTTACTCAGCTTTCATAGTACATCAAGATTTAGACCCGTGTGTTCCTGTCCTTTTGAGATATCCTATGTGCCCGGAGTGTTAACATTTTTTGGGACACCCTGTATAATGAACTTCGAGTAAACAAATCGTGACAAATAGTCGTCTCAGATAATCATACGGACGGGCGGGGAGAGTATGATAAAATACCAAATGATAAAAGGTGGGCCAATATGGGGAAATGGATTGGAATGGAATACTGTCCTTTCGCAAACAAATCGTCGCTGTTCTGACATAACGGCACATCACAACAGAAATAAGTAAATAGATGTGCCGGTATGTCAGAACAGCGACGAAATAATTACCCCATATGCCTACCCACACCTGAGAGTGAGACGATATATATAAATTCAGGATTTTGAATACAATTGAATACATTTTGGTCGATCCAACGCCTTATAACGTTTTGTTTAATGTTATGATGATGATATTATTATCAAACATTAATATATTGTACATACAGTGTTCTTGATAATTAACACAATTATTTCCGATTTACCCAGCTCATAGTCATAGCAACCTGAGACATGATATAATTATATAGGCCTTCGTGGTAGACCTAATATAATATTGATTCTGAATATCATGGCTTGGAAATTAACAACTCAACAAGTTATTATAATCGTATGAAATGGAACAAGTCTCAATTTATACAAATTGGTGTGATGTCATTTAATGACGTGCGTTTTATCATGGAATGGAAAGAGTACTAAACTATAACTTATAAAGACTTTTAATACATACATGGTCAATATGAATAATGTTGTAATTGCGTCACACGTAACGCCCAAATAAGAACAGGGAACAACAGGATATGCACATTTTTTGGTCTAGTGCCAACGAAATAATGATAATACTCTTTGAACAAAAGATTACGTTCCCTATTTTGTCAAGGGTTTTGAGAGGCGGGGCTTGGTTGAGTCAGTCGGGGAGTCAGTATGCCTTATCGTACGGGTATATTGATTTACTTCTTGATAATACTACAGGTTTCTCATTTCCAGCAATAACAGATGGATTTTCTTTACAGTAGATCAAACAATGTCTTCCAATCTTTGTAATCATGAACAATGTGTGGAAATTGGCCAAGCTAAACAACATTTCCCAAGTCTACTTGTTAAAAGAATCTGCATAGATCGAGCCCTGCAGGGGTTTTGGCACAATTCCTGACAGACTGAAAGCGTGTTGCATTATATTTGTTGAAAGACCATGTACCGTCCTGGCTGGCTGGCTCTGTATACACTTTGTTTTGATCATAAAGTTTTACGGATCAATCTGTCCATGAAACAGATTCTGTGGAACGAGCTGACCTGAGTCGCTAGTCCTACTTTAACTATAAAGACCCTATATTTATAAAGACCAGATCGATGGACTGTTAAAACAGTGTTTTAAAATTTGTTGTTTAAAAATATTTAGCCAACATTGTTTAAATTTTAAACAACATTGGTAAAATATACTTTATTGTCATAAATTTAACCAACATTATGCAAAAATATTTCAAACAGCTGTTGAGCGATTCACCGGTTAACTAACATTTGTTTAAAAGAACATGTTTTAAACAACTTGTTTAGAAATTAAATTACTCAATGTTGGTTAAAACATGCTCTTTTAAACAACTGTTAGTTAACCGATGAATCGCTCAACAGTTGTTTACAATAGTTTTGCGCAATGTTGGTTAAATCTGAGACCATAATAACTAGTTATTATGGTCTCAGGTTAAATTTTAAACAACTATTGGCTACATTTATAATGAAAATGAAAGTTTATTTAACCAATGTTGTTTGTCGGGGTGACCTTTCTGGTGAATTTTGGGGGTCGGAAAAGAAATCTGTTGCCGTGTGGTGATCTAGAGTTAGGGTTATAAGCTCTATAATTTTAGGTGGTAGTTAGTAGGCCTACATGAAATAGGCCTACGTAGGCTATGTGAAAAAAGAAGAAAAAACTTCTTGAGAAAAAAATTGAGGGCTCCCTCCATGAAGGATCTAGTCCCGCGATCCCGTAGCTGACAGAGAAGTATAATCTGGACTAACATATGTTAGTCCAGGTATAATTATCATCACTCGGCTCGGAGGAGGAGGTTCATCCATCCATGGACTTGTCTGATAAGTCCATGATCCATCTAAGATATTAAATAAAGATACGATATACATTTCTTTCGATTGACAATCCGCTATTACTTATTAGAAATACTAATAAAAGAACAAAGTAAACCTTATGAGTCCCATAGTAGGACTACTTTGTCAATTCCACGGAAGTATTCACAGGCAAATTTAGCATGTGAATGGCTCGGGGAAACCACAACAGCACGGCAGCCTCCCACGGAGCAAGGCGGATAAGGTTAACACGCGATCGACCAATCAGAGACTGTTGCTGGGTTTCTTCCATGTTGGTTTGTTGATAATCTGTCAAGTATTTTTTTGGCTCGTCTCAAAAAAAAGGGAAAAAAGCAGCTCCTTGAGGTCAGACATCGTTGGAGGACTGACCTTTTAGTCGGGCCGAGCCCCCAGGGACCAAAACCAAAACAAAAAGTTGAGCGATGCTTATCAAGTAAAATGAATCCCGTTTCAGTAAACCGGCGTGATTAAATTCGTTTAATTTCATAAAGACACAGGGAACAATTTTCAATGTCCTTAATACATGAGTATTTAACCCCGGGTTTTAACCATAGGTCATAATTATTTCTTACAAGGGGCCTCTTCTATAGAATTAAAAGCCAACAGCCTTTCACAGATGGGTCTTTGATAAAACTCAACATCACGCAGTACCCAGTAACGACACACGGTCACTACCTAGAAATAGCAGCCGCTCAAAAACAGGAAATTAATGTGCCTATATTTAATTTTCTACAAAGCTGATGGCCTCAAGCCGTCCGTCGTCCGCTCGTACATGCCAGTTAGTTTGCAACAGGTCAATGCAATTGTCTTTGGTTGCCACATCTAAAGACAAGAAGGATGGCTGGACAATTTAATAATTGTTTACAATTATTGCTTCATACGTATTCCAACATCTGAAGGGGGGAAAGGTTACTGTAGGAGTTATGAAGGGATGTTTCCGTAGTTACCCACTTCAACTTTTTCCAGTTTGTTTTGCTTTAAGAAATGCTCCAGGAGCATGAAATCAGATGTTCCAGAAAGATGACACATGTAAATGCTCAGCAGCATAACATGGTGTTCAAGGAGCATCTCTACGAGTCCACACATCTGACACCATTTTTCTGACACATTTTCCCAGTTTGTTTTGCTTTAAGAAATGCTCCAGGAGCATGAAATCAGATGTTCCAGAAAGATGACACATGTAAATGCTCAGCAGCATAACATAGTGTTAAGGAGCATCTCTACGAGTCCACACATCTGACTCACTTTTTCTGACACATTTTTCCAGTTTGTTTTGCTGTAAGAAATGCTCCAGGAGCAAGAAATCAGATGTTCCAGAAAGATGACACATGTAAATGCTCAGCAGCATAACAAAGTGTTCAAGGAGCATCTCTCCGATTCCACACATCTGACACACTTTTTCGGACACATTTTCCCAGTTTGTTTAGCTTTAAGAAATGCTCCAGGAGCAAGAAATCAGATGTTCCAGAAAGATGACACATGTTAATGATCATCAGCATAACAAAGTGTTCAAGGAGAATCTCTCCGAAACCCCACATCTGACACACTTTTTTCTGACACATTTTCCTAGTTTGTTTTGCTTTAAGAAATGCTCCAGGAGCATGAAATCAGATGTTCCAGACAGATGACACATGTAAATGCTCAGCAGCATAACAAAGTGTTCAAGGAGCATCTCCCCGGAACCACACATCTGACACACCTTTTCTGACACATTTTACCATTTTGTTTTGCTTTAAGAAATGCTCCAGGAGCATGAAATCAGATGTTCCAGAAAGATAACACATGTAGATGCTCAGCAGCATAACATAGTGTTCAAGGAGCATCTCTACGAGTCCACACATCTGACTCACTTTTTCTGACACATTTTTCCAGTTTGTTTTGCTTTAAGAAATGCTCTAGGAGCAAGAAATCAGATGTTCCAGAAAGATGACACATGTAAATGCTCAGCAGCATAACAAAGTGTTCAAGGAGCATCTCTCCGAAACCACACATCTGACACATTTTCCCAATTTGTTTTGCTTTAAGAAATTCTCCAGGAACATGAAATCAGATGTTCCAGAAAGATGACACATGTTAATGATCAGCAGCATAAGAAAAGTGTTCAAGGAGCATCTCTCCGAAACCACACATCTGACACAATTTTTCTGACACATTTTCCCAGTTTGTTTTGCTTTAAGAAATGCTCCAGGAGCATGAAGTCAGATGTTCCAGAAAGATGACACATGTAAATGCTCAGCAGCATAACATGGTGTTCAAGTAGCATTTCTCCGAGTCCACACATCTGACACACTTTTTCTGACACATTTCCTCCCAATTTGTTTTGCTTTAGGAAATGCTCCAGGAGCATTATAGCTCTCAGAGTCCAGGTTTAAAATGAGTATAAATATAACTCGAAATGTTCCAAGAGAATCATATATAAAGTATGAGAAGATGGGAAGCTGCTCAGAGGGGTCAAACTCACTAGTCATAAGGGTCGCTAGTCATAAGGGTCACTAGTCATAAAGGTCGCTAGTCATAAACCCTTACCCAACCCTAACCCTTACCATACCCTAACCCTAAGATACTTTTATTATGACTAGCGCACTCGTGGTATAGGAAAATACACGTTATGACTAGCGACCCTTATGACTAGCGGGTAGACCCCGCTTAAGAGCATGTTCAATTTAATGTTATGCAATGAACTTCTTCGTTAAAGGCATATTATGTGATCTTTTCCAGATAGCGCCCTAAATTCCTGATTTTTTTAGAAAGTAGATTTTCTTGCAGATTTACATTTCTGATCATAAATCGTACATACATTCCAAGTTACAGAGCGATACGATTCCTTATTACCTCAAAATTATGGTTTTAGAGTGAATTTAGAGTGAAAATACCATGACAGTTTATTTTCACTCTAAAACCATGATTTTGAGGTAATTAAGAATTGTATCGCCCTGTAACTTGGAATGTATGATTTATGATCAGAAATGTAAATCTGCAAGAAAATCTACTTGCAATTTTTTTTCGATGTTGAGGGCGTTCCCTGGAAAGATCACATAATATACCTTTAAACCAGTGACAGTTAAAAATACAATAATATTGACAAGGTAGTGATGCTTCTGAACCACTTATGTTTATGTTATTTTGACCAATTAATATGCTCCTAGACCACTGATCCGAATGCCCTTATACTGAACACCAACGTTTAACGCTCCACTATTAAAGGTATATTATGCGATCTTTTCCAGGAATCGCCCTCAATCCTCAAAAAATAATTGGAAGCAGACTTCCTCGAAGATTTATATTTCTGATCGGAAATCATAAATATATTCCAAGTTACAGAGCGATACGATTCTAATCACCTCAAAATCATGGTTTTAGACTTTTAAGAGTGAACATATTTTCACTCTAAAACCATGATTTTGAAGAAATTAGGAATCGTATCGCCCTATAACTTTAAGTATTTACAATCAGAAATGTAAATCTGCAAGAAAGTCTGCTTCAATTTTTTTCTCTTCGAGGATTGAGAGCGTTCCCTGGAAAAGATCGCATAATATGTCTAAGTGTATAGGCTATCCTAGTCTGCTTCGTATACCGTGTATTTCACTGTTACACAATCGAACAACACCCTCTAATACTGCTCCCATCAGAGAACCGACCAATGTATTTGGTCGGTCCTCAATTGTATAAGAGGGTGTTGGTGTTGTTCAAGTGTGCGACAGTATAATTATTCAAGGTATACACAGTCGACTAAGGCTATCCCAGAAAAATATGTGCACATCTCCTATAGAGGGTTCATTTTAAATTTTCTGAAAATTCCTGGATTTCCAAGAGCAAAATTGTAAAAGAATCTGGATTTCCGGTCCAAATTGATCAGAAAAAAAATCTGAATTTTTGAACTCCTCTAAAGGGACAGTTTATGCAAAATAGAAAACGACCGGAAAAAAATTGCCGACAGGGATATTTCAATTTCAGGGGGGGGGACCTGCCCCCTAGCCCGACCCTAGGTACGCCACTGCACATAATATTTTAGTTTTAGAGCCCAATGTTTTCTGCTTTCTCTTATAATGCGCTTTGATCTTGATGAAAAGGCGCTTTATAAATGCTCATTTGTATTGTATTGTATTGTATAATAGAACACAGAATTTCATGTTTTTTCCAATAAATTGTGTCAATCAAAAAAAATCAACAAACGGATAGTTTGTCTAATATTTCATGTAAATTAATGTTTGCCTTGATCCAAACAATCAAAGAAATGTAGGTTTAACACTAAGCTGTGACTTATACCCGGGAACCCGCCCGCTATTCCGGGTACCAAATTGGGTACCCGAATACCCGAAATGTAAAAAAAAATTTTAGTACAAATGTGTCCCCAAATGACCTCTATTGACCCTACCATGTGTCATTCTGGGGGACAAATTTGTACAACAACAAAATCTAAAAAATAAAAAAAATCTTAAAAAAACAAAAAATATTTTTTAGTTTCTATTTTCGGGTACCCGGCGCCCGAAAAACGGGTCGGGTACCGTGCATTCACAGCCTTAATTTTACTAATTGAAAAAATACCCACACACGTTGAAGTTAGAATTTAAACTGTACACAGTTCAACAAAAATAAGTTCCCCTTTAGATTATGCCTGATATTTTTAAAATGAGTTACTCCGTCGAAACGAGTTTTGGCACACATAATGTATGTGTGCACAGCAACGCTAGAGCAGGCTTATAGCTAGCTACGCAGGTGTTGTAACAGTAATGCTTTAATGAGCACAAATTGAATGGGAATACCTCAATTCAAAAGTGGCCAAATGATGTATTGAATGAAGGAGGATGGTTAAGCAACTTGAACCAGGGTCTCTGCTTTGAACACCGCAGTTGTTGCGCAGCTTGAATGAGCACACATTGACTGGAGGAATACCTCATTTCAAAAGGTTAAAAATGAGGTGTTCAAGCAAAGACCCTGGTTCAAGACCGTGTTTCAAGCTGCTTAACCACAGTCCTTCAATACATCATTTAGCAACTTTTGAATTCAAGTATTCCTCCATTCATTGTGGGCTCATTCAAGCATTACAACACCTGCATAGTTGTAGGCTGTAGCCCCGTTCTAGTGTTGCTGTGCATATGTACAGTATGTGTGCCAAAACCCGTTTCGATGGATTAACTCATTTTAAATATAAATATCAGGCATATAAATCTAAAGGGGAACTTATTTTTTAATCAGTTCCAAATTGGCGAAAAATATTTGTTTTTGAACTCTCCTCGCGCAAAAGTAATCCAAGCATAAGCACACAATTATATGGCCACACACAGTTTTGGTGGCATGTCCGCTTCCTTCTGTATTCGTTCGCTACTGCAAGGAGGCATCACCGATATGGAACTGATCAATTTATAGACTCCATGAGATGTTTCCATCTCATATTTGCTTCAAGTCTAGTGTCAATATCTATGGATATTATTGACAGTATTGTATTCAACAGTTGCCCAGAAACAAAGAGTTGTTAAATTACAAAGATCTGAAACGTAAGAGGCAAGCTTTACTGGGTTTATAAGAAATGAATAAACAAACACAATTCAATAATATTTTTATAATATGCAAGGTTTCTATCGTTTTATTTTATAACATTTTTTTACCAAGTCGAAAAAACGTCTTTTACCAGGAAAAAGTACATAACATTTACATATAGACGAGTAGAAAAGGGCCAGTCATTGCACAAAAGTATAATGCCAGTGGCCATCTGACACAAAATGTACACTCTCAATAAAGCTTATTTCTCCATGCAATGTACAAAATTGATCTTTAGTATTTTGTGTTAAATACAAGTACTTTTAAGTACTTATTCAAAGTACCATACATACAATACATAATATATTTGTGTTGCATTGCATCCACTGTCAAAACAAAGATACAATTTAAAGCACCAGTGTTGTAATTTTCATATTTTTTTCTCCAGTATCCGATCAACAGAACTATTTTTTGTCTTTTTATAAACAACACGCATATTTATCTTTGTAAGAAAACGACATTGTATAACTCAATGATGATGAATACGTTGTTTCAAAATTGTACAGAAATTGGATACTTCCAGTCCAGTGCTATAATAGCTGAGCAGTTAAAATGGGCTTCTGAATACTGTCTTTACATGCACCAATGCATGAGCAATGTATTTCTTCAAAGAATTGTAATTTTGTGGGGGTTCAATAACTAGGGCACATACCAAACCTAATGAAATCAAAAAATTAAACAATTTTCAATGAAAAATAACTGTATAGTAATCTATGAAGAACATCTTTGTTCTGGAAATTAAAATTAAAGATTCACTCGCAGAACAATTGGAAGGATTAATTGCAAACACTGTAACAGTGGTAATTTGTGTGTGTTAAATTGTTAGCGCTTTGCTGATTTTTAATTGTTTTACCTGTTTTTAAATTCGCGATATGTAGCTCAATCACTACATCAACAAAAGAAATATATTCAATCTGTGCATTAAGTCTATTTTCATGGTAGCTGGAAGCTACTTCAAACTGCTTCGACCGCGAAAATAAATGTACACACGTAGTGTGCAAATTTCCACTATTACAGTAGGCAAGTACAAGTACCAAAATATATTTCAGTTCAACAAGTTCATTCACTATGACATTTGTCACAAAAATAGAGCATTTTCTGATCATAATATCCTCAAATTAATCATTGAAAGTTCAATTAATAAATCACTACTTGAATGTCTAAACTAAAACATACTACACTACAGCAGTGCATTTTATTGCACAGTCATTGGGTCAGACCAACATAATTGATTAAATTAAATTCAATAAAAATGGTTAAATTAGAATTGAAATATTGACAATGACTTTCAGAATGTCATATAAATCTTAGTTATGGCGCCAAATAAAAACCTATCATGTTATATGGGTAAACCGCAAATGGACCTCTCAGTAGGTTATTCAATCAGGTGGGCCTTTTTCACCTTCCAAAATGGCCGCAAAAAATATAAAAGACTGTCAATATTGCATTTACTACCTCTATTACGCTAGTGAATCTACCAGATAGAGCTATGGTTAATTCTGTTAAGAGGCAGAAAACACAGTATTGTCAACAGTAACAGTTGTGTTAATTTTGACCAACATTAATTAGCATTTCATGCTGTGCATTTCACTATTTTCACACATTACAAAACCTGGAAAATGTTAATAGGACATTTTCATTCAATTCATATCATCAAACATAACTAATTGCCATATAGCATATAATATTGAACAGACAAAACATATTATAATGGTAACAACACAAAATGCAAGATTCAGATCGCAACCGGTGGTAATTTGTGAGAGAACTTGAATGAATGCACACACTTTCCATCCTGAATCTCCTGAGAAAATATTTCACAACATGAATAGGCCTAGCTAGGTTGGTTTTCATAGTTATGTAATTTTGTTAAATCTGGGATATAAAAAAGTTCACAACATGAATAGCAGAATAGGCCTAGCTAGGTTGGTTTTCATAGTTTGTAAATTTGGTTAAATCTTGGATATAAAAAAGCTCAGAAAATGATCACATCTGGTCATGTATTTCAGTTGCATAACATTTTAGACACGAGACATGGCAATCATCATCAGGCCTAGAATTGTTTGTACAAGTCGAGATGAAAATACACTTTTTCTAAATGGAAGAGTGGAATGATTCTGACGTAAGATACACATATTACATGAATACAATACGAGTTCTAGGATTGCCCTCAATTGGCCCAAAAAGGCATAAGGTAATACTGATACTACAAGAGTGCACCATTGCAAAACCTGTAAATTGAATTTGAAGGCACCTCATGTATTCAATGATTCTTAAAAAAAAAAGTTTCAAGTCAAGGACCTATCGGTAAATAGGCGATTTATTAGTATGAAAATGAAAGAAAGTTTAGGCCCCTAACCTGATTTTAATTTAAGCACAAGTGTGCAACAAACCAAGTAGCCTAGAAACCTGTGAAATTAGGGATTCAATCAAATTTTTATATTTTTTATCAATAACAAAGGATCCTTCCAAAGTTTCATGAGATAACTGTAAGGAAACAAAGAGACAAAAAATAGGGGCCAATTAATTTGGAATTTCTGATTCCTAAACGAGTAAAACCACAATCGTATTTTTGCCCATGGCATAAACAAACAATATGGCGATTGGAATGAAATGAATCAATATTGATAATCTGCAATATTGCACAATTTCTATTTGTTATGAAGCTCAGGAAGTAATGCTTTTCTAGTGTATGTACGACAGCAAATTTAATGAATTATGAAAAGAGTCTTTGTAATATAATTATGGTATAATAATGGTAGGCTTAAAATGATACCAACTAATAATATCCAAAACAAAGACTCGCCCCTTCGTTTAACTTTAAGAAAAAATGTATTCAGGAAATATAATGGGCAAATTAATTTAGGTCTTAGTTCATTTTTGGACCCACCCCCCCCTAGAAGTCCCGTTTTAATCCACATAAGCTACAAAGCAAAATTGTACAAAACAGGCAAAAAACATAATGAACTGGCAAAAATAGCACTTTTACTGTCGTCATACAATGTTCAGAATAATAAAATAAATCCGTAGTCGAGTCCCGCGTTTTGGCGATGTAAACAAAGGAGGCAGCAGAGCTGTGAGGCAGGAATGAACAAGTCTCATCACGCAGTTTCCCCTGCGCTATAGTCCCGCTCCGACAGTAACTGGAACACCGCTGTTGAAATTGAAATCTGTGTCCTGTCCTTGGCCAAAGTTGATCATTGAATTCTTGCAGTTTTGTAGAAAGTCTGTTTGAGATGCCTCGGGTAGAAGAGTGTCTGTTTTACCATCATAGAGCACACACACGGAACCTTCCTCGCCAATTCGGTACGATACCTCGGCTGGATCGATCCAGACGGTCAGTTCGGTCGGTAGACTCGATTGCAACATTTCAACTGAAAAACCCGCGGTTTCTCCCGCCTTTGCCACTAACGGATCTACGGTTAGGAAGTTGAATCGTAGGCACCTGTATGCACTACCACGAAAAGAAGCCTCTGGAAACCAATGTGATTTGTAATGTTCACATAAAAGGTTCTTTAATACTCTGGAAAACACCTCGAGTCTTGTCGTATCAAAGCATTCTCGGGCTCTCAGTAGGTTAGCTAGGAAATTAGCCGCGCTGTTAATTTCTAGTTTCATGGTGAAAATTGTTCGTTGAATTCCACTCGGAATTAAAGAGGTAGAAGAATGTTCAATCAAATAGCTATCAAAACAGCATAGACTACGGTCATTCTAGGGTTCACAAGAAGATAATATGAAGCGATTATGTGGTAGAAATCCCACAAATGGTTGAAGCTTCTAGAAAAATATTTCGCCCAGTGATGCAAGACGGCCGGCCGCGTCTATTCTGTGTACAGCAGTGTAGCGTTGATATTTTGCAGACTGAATAATAGCCACATTAATCCTCTAAATGTCTCCAAATATCCACGTAATATACTTCTAAAACAGTGTATATACGGTGACGAAAGCGTGTTGTTATTATCGAAAAAGCGTAGGTAACAATAAGCGTCTAATATTAATCTAATTCAGCAGGCGAATTGCAGTCACAGCTTCATGTTGGACGGTCTATCTGCAAAAGGAATGTAAACGCAAACTCAGCTGACTGACGCTGTATAGATTGTATGTAAATCTAATATATGCAGAGTGACGTCAGAAGCGTGAAATATTAGCCAATCAAAACGTCGGAGTTGTATTGACGACAGGGTCAATTAAGCTATATAAGGAAACTAGATAAATACGTCATAAGCCGTGATCAGCTGATAACTTGGAAATTGTAAACATTGCCTTTGCTAGAGGAAAGCACAATAACATAACAATACACACGTACGGCACTCATAAAAACAAATGGGAAAAGGATTAGGAAGGGTCTGTCGGAAAGTGACAAAAGGTTGAAAATGCTCTTATATTCTGAATACGGATTGTGTGATTGAGATGAAAATGATAAAAGAGTTCACACAATTTTGTAGCAGAACATCACAACAAAATTATAATATAATGGACCCAATTAAACATTTGAGTCATATGGAATGAAAGTTATTGAGTTGAAAAGAAAATGAAATCCGGGATTGAAACCTGGGTCATTTTCGATATTTCCTAATTTTATAAAAACGGACAAGAAGACTTATAGATTGGTTTATTGGAAATAATAACTCCTTGCTGCTAATAATATTTATATAAATGTATAATTTCATATTTTATAGTCCTTGGTAGGCTAGGCATGATCATAAAATTTTGAAAATAAAATTATCTCTTCGAAAATGGATTACATGAAAATAAAGTACTTTACAAGAAAAAAAATGATTGTCTGCAGGCTATAAAAGTTATAACCAAAAGTTTGCCTCATATTGCTGAAAACTGGGCAAGTCATGCACATTTTAAACCATTTTAGGTAAAGAAGGGTTTACTTTCATGATGTCCAGTTACTTGTGTGGGGTTAGACATCAATGAATACATCCCGCCCACTTCGTACAAAATCGCTGGATTTATAATATTAGAGGTAAACATGGAGTTTTCTACATATTTTGGTCAATTTTTTTCCAAAAAAATGTTGCCCTCTATAGTCAATGATATGAATATCCCTATCCTTGGGCCAATTGACCTTTTGGTACCATGTATTAGGGGGGGGGGGGGGGGGGCTAAAGTGGTACCGACTTTTCAATTGTGCAGCTTAAAGGCCGCTAGGCTGTAAATGAAGATCATATTTAATGGTTAATAAATTACAAAATTGCTCAAATGATGTTGTATTGTAATATGCTGCATATCAAACTGTTCCTTTAGGACATAAGCCAATGGTTGTTTAGTTTCTGAAATATCAGAAAAGTTATTCTCTAGCTGCAAAAAGTCATAAAAAGAATAGTTTGCTATATCTGTTGAGGTCAGCGTCTTAGTATTTTAGCTATACGGCTATGCGAGCTGACTTTGACCATTGACCTAATGAAACTAATCATACTATTATAGATGCTTAACTTTTAAAGTTCAAGTTGGTACCACTCTATAGCTTTGTCTCTACACAACATATGGTACCGAACGTGCATGCAAAATCAGCACTTGGTCAAAGGACTAGGCGGGGGACTACATGTAGGGTGGGGGAATTCTCCCCTGACGACACAACAGCAGGAGGAGGACTCGAGGAGGGATGAGAGCAATTTTATTTCCAAATGCGTCGTGCAAAACTGGGGTACAAAACAAAATAACCAAGAATGAACAATGCCCACACAATGCCCTAAAAAATCCCGCTAAAACTTCGTTTCGGGAAATTGACATGAAATAAACTGCAATCGGAACCTGGAAACATTTTTAGAACATTTTCCCCAACTATTATTAAACACAACTGGATGTGGGGCGTGGTGAGATGATTTTGACTTGCGAACACCCTGATAAAAAGACAATAGACCGGTGAGGTTACAGTCACAATAAGTGGGTTCCATGCAATAAATGCAAGGACTGAATGAAACAAAGGTGTCTTTACGTTGAGTAAAGAAAGACAAAGGACCGCAAACTATTGAATTGCAAATGAGTATTGTTTTCCTTACGAGGCATTCCATCACTACTGAAGCAAAACGCTGCTGCTATACACCTGTCGCACCCAGCGACGACCTGCTATGAAACTTTAGGGCAAAGTGCTATTGTTTCGGAATAGTCTGTGTTCAAGTCTCAAAGGTCGACATTGCATTTTGGGTTGTTTTGATCACAAGGGATGTGTTTTTAAACACCTCTCTGGTCCATGTTCCTCAAAAATAAGATTACTATTTTAATAACCATACATTATTGGACAAACAGTGGGAACTATGTTTGAGTCCATCTTAACATTTACAGACAAGATTTTCATATTGAATACAACAAGTTTGAATTATAATATTAGCATGTTTTATAGATACTGTCGACGATTCAGTACATATATTTTTATTATATTTCTGATCATAAATCATAAATGTGTTCCAGTTACAGAGCGATACGATTCCTAATTACCTCAAAATCATAGTTTTATAGTGAATTTAGAGTGAAAATATAAACTGCCCGACAGTTTATTTTCACTCTATAAAACCATGATTTTGAAGTATAACTATAGGAATCGTATCGCCCTGTAACTTGGAAAGTATTTACAATTTATGATCAGAAATGTAAATCTGCAAGAGAATCTGCTTAACATTTTTTCTCTCGAGGATTGAGGGCTTTCCCTGGAAAAGATCACATAATATACTTATAGGCCTAATAATAAACATGTTTAGCGTCCCCTCCCGCTTCCTTTTGACGTTTTTTTCCAAGCTATACGAGAATGGCCCATATATCAACATTGGTAAGAATATAATTTGAGATTGTGAGCTAGCAGTAGCACATTGATGATATCATCAGATACAAGTATATTACCCTGTTTGAAACAGGGCTGGGTCTTAAGCTTTTTGGTACTAGCCGGTCGGGCAGGTATAGCATGGTGGTAGCTTCAAAAAGTTACAAGCCCGACAAGAAATTCACCTTCCCAAATTTGATTCGATTATACAGATTGGTCATGTTTCATTTATTAATATCATAATTCATATCGTGTTTTGTTTGTTTGTAAAGTTTCCTCATCACTATCAATCTATCATATCATCACTATAAAATGATACATGTAGTACGTACGTGTAATGAAAATGCCCATATGAACTGAACCTAAATAAACGAGTAGAGAAACAACCAAACTATGTCTGAACCTGAGACTAATGTTTAGGTATATTAATCTCAGGTAAGGTCTACTGTAACCCCCGAATAGTCTCAGATTTAATCCATTGCAAATATATGCCCCACCCTTCTTTGTTCGATTCCAATGTTTGTACCGGGGTGTAAACAACCAAATTGGGTAGACATAGACTTGAACAAGTCTAAAAGCTTATAGACCCTGCTGGGCACGTGCGGGGTGAATTGGTTCTCTCTAATCTACAGGTCACCGATCAAGGCTGACAACGTGATCATAAACCCGGGCATAGACCTGTAGACCATGATTGGCTTTTTGCCCAAATTCATAACACCTGACGCCCACAGCAACTTGCAATCCGGGTTTGCAATTTGCTATTCAAGTTCATAGACACGGCCAAAGTATGCGGTTTGCGGTTTCCCGGAGTCCAGGAACAACAAATATCTCGACAGAAACAGGATAAACACGAAGCAGCTTGCTTTCTTTAGAGTTTAACCACTGGTTTAACATCGTTCATTTGGTCTAGAAACAAGATTAGAATGTAATTCCGATTTATCAGCATGTGAGACACCACCTTTCATCTTTCCCATGGAAGTACTCCCATGGCCTAATGAGCTGTCGATCAGTAATTAGATACAAATCAATATAAACCCCACTTTCATCCATAAATTAAATAGCTATAATTGCAGTTGTTCTGATAAAAAAACACTCAAGGGTTCTTCAAACTTTCATGAACTTGAAATCAAGAGTATTTATGGGGGGTTTTTCTTCAAGAAACCAGGACATAGATAAATAAGGTGGATTATATAGCCTTATATTGATTACTCTATAAATCCTGAAAACAACTCCAAGCGGATTATGAAAAAATGGGCTTACAGGTCTTGAAAAGTCCAACAAAGAATCAAAGATGCCATCATTCTTGTCACAGCCAATTTATAATGAGGTTTAAACAATCACCAAAAGATGACCCTGCTGAGAACTAACCATTGAAAATTCATCAGAGTAGAACTGATCAGATTATGATTAAGTATTTCACCACATTATCCCTCTTCTTGGCATCAATCCATAACATTATTTTCAGTAAAATGGGCAATAGAGCTCTATAGTTTGATCAGATCCAAATTGGCGAAGCCTCCTTACAGCAGTGACTGAACACAGAAGGATGCAGGGGCTCATGAAGGCATCAAAATGTAACCTCGCTGCATCAAGAAAGCATGCATGCGACCAAAAACCGTGTGCGTGTCTCACGGTGTCTGGACATAAGCGTGCAAGTACACTTGGATTACTTTTGCGCACAGAGAGATAAAAACCAAATATTTCTTGCCAATTAGGAACTGATTAAACTATAGTTAGCATTACCTTGGAGTGAATATAAGTGCCTCCAAGCTGCTAACAACTTTTCATTGTCTACTTTTAGAGGTCCTTGCCAAGACATAATAAGCAGAGCTGTTTACACAGGAATATGCAGGAATCAATAACAAAATACTTGCCTTATTTATAATCCTTCAGACACCATTTTGTATTCAACTTGAGTCATAAGATATGAATGTTTCAAAACTTTTCACAATTTGAGTCACACATATATCTAAGACTTCACTAGAGTCACTTACCCGAAAGATTTAACATGATTCATTAATCCAAAAGACTTGAGTCAATTGAAGCACTAACTAAGACTTAAAACACACAAAGTAAAAAACCACAAGTTCTTTGTAAGTCTTAACACACACGAAGTAAAAAAACACATGTCAAAAAAAACTTGAGTCACTAATAAACCACAACTACTCTTGACCTTATAATATTCCTAATGGTTACACAGTTTGGCCAAAAGTGTTGTCTTCACATTGGGGACACAAACTTCCCCCTTCCCCCATTGTGTTCAAGATTTGTTGAATAAGTGCAAAATTAATCAGGGGGTATCAATGCTGTCAGACAGATACCTTCTAAAAATTACATGACACATTTGTTTCCCAGTTCACAAGTAGATTAACTTCTTTCATTGGAACACATTTTAGTTGGAAAGTTATCTGTCAGTCGGATAGATCCCCGGGTAGGTACTTTTACAAGTTTTCCATGTTTTTTGGCACTTTTTGGTCTGTAACTCAAAAAATAAATAAGATATTTAAAAATTTAAAAAAAAACACTCCTGGGGAATGTTATCAGGATTATCATAAAACTAGTATGACAAAATATTTTTTGAGTTTCTTTTCCAAACCTAAAATGGGTCAAAAAACGTGTTTTTTATAATTTTTTCCAAAATGGTCAATTTCATTATCATGGTTGGATTCGTTGAACCCTTTTCTGCAAAAAACTGTATACGTTTATAAAGATTAAATGAATATTGAAGAAGTTACGGCAGTTTTACGGAGGCTGTACCTGAGATGAGAGTCCAGACCCCCCTTTTTAAGCTGGGTGGGGAAAATTAAACCCACACACATTGCAAATCTCAAAAATTATCACAAAATCAGATTAACAAAAAAGAAAAGAAATTCAATACTATGACACCACCAATTGACATTTGGATCATTGTTCATGGTTTATTTACATAGAGCAACATTACATTATATTTCATCCTTTTTAAATGCATAAAAATAGACATTTTTATTCACATACTTAAACTGTATACATTCTGTATATAACACATTCGAATGTATGCATATTGTACGTATGCATATAATTATAATAATTATATAAAGTATTTCCAGATTGCATTATATGCATGCATGCATACATACTGTACAAGTATTCATTTCATACACGCTTAGAAAAAATGGTTCTAAAGTTGTCCTGCCAGGAGAACCCTTAAAGGTTCTATAAAGAACCAAAAATAGTTCCCCAAACATGATACAGAACCATTTTTGGTTGATACAGAACCATTTTTGGTTCTATGAAGAACCTTTTCGGGTTCTTCAATTTTCAAGAACCTTTTTGGAAGGTTCTATAAGGAACCTCTCTCTTGAACCTTCAAAAAAGGTTCTTGAAAATTGAAGAACCAAACAAGGTTCTTCATAGAACCAAAAATGGTTCTGTATCGACCAAAAATGGTTCTGTATCACGTTTGGGGAACTGTTTTTGGATCTTTAAAGAACCTTTAAGGGTTCTCCTGGCAGGACAAAAAAGGGTTCTTTAATTTCTTAGAGTGTACAAACAATTTCAATCTTCTTGTTTCGAAACAAAGGTCAATTTATATCAAATATCAAATAAACTTAAGATACCATATCATTTATTTTAGTCTCTGATGCAAGAAAGCCATGATCGGAGATAAAAATTCAGTATCTCATTAGGATACTTGCCATACATTTTCACAAGCAGCTCAATTTGACCCTTATATTTAATTAGAAAACAAGTATTCAGGATGGAATACTGTGCAAGCTAATATTTTTGCCCAAAGAAGATTTTAAGGTCTTCCCACGATGCATTGCGCGAACGCCAGCCAAAGCTTTTTTTTCACACGATGCATTTGTCGAGCTCTTAAGTTTTAGAAATAAGAAAAAGAAACACGACTGATAACTAATTTATTCATTGATCAATGATGAACGTGATATATGAAGCCATGATTGCAGTAGCGTAGCCAGGGGGGTGCAAGGGGGGGGGGGGGGGCAGAGTGCCCCCCCTGAAAAATTATTTGACCGGGAAATCGGGAAGGCAGTGGAAAATCGGGAAGGCAAAGGAAGGGAAAGAAAGGGAGAAAAGGAAGGAAAGGAAAGGGAAAAAAGGGAAGGAAAGGGAAAAGGAAAAGGGAAGGGAAAGGCAGTAGCATGCGCAGAAGGGGAAATTTGGCGGGTCGATTTTGTTTTTTGCAGCAGTCGGCTAAATAAAGACAAATGTTATGATGAAAACCCGGTGGATTGGCCAAAACTGTTTGTTTTTTTGTACTGCGCGACTTTTTGACTGTGCGATTTTTTTTGGGGACCGTGCGAATTTACGAGGTGACTGCCCAAAAACACCTTTTACGCCACCGGGTCGAACTGGTGCTCACCGGGAAAAAATACCTTTGCCCCCCCTGACAAGTGACCCTGGCTACGCTACTGCATGATTGTGTGCATATGACTATGGGAACTGAGACAAATTGGAGACCAGAATTAAGGCATTTTGCAAAATTGCAATGCATTATTGTGGTGTCTTTAAAATCTTCTTTGATTTTTGCAATTATGACTAAACATTTTGTGAGGTCTTACATTTACAGCTGTTGATATCATCGACACTAAACACTATCAAATAAACTCTGAAAAGGCTTCAGTTTAACCAAATTCTGCATGTTAATTGTTACCATACCAAAACAGTAGGTTCATTACCATACACAAAATAAAACCATGGCAACATTTCAGCTTTCACATAAAAATTAAGTACAAATGTTGACCCGACACACGTGTACTTATCAATAGGTTTTTCCCAGATCATGTTATATTTATCACACGACACCAGTGCGCATATTGTGCAATAACACATCACCAGTAAACATATTGTGCAATTATACTGTAGGAAATTCCCACAGTTAACAATGGAATGGACTTCTGTATCATTATGATGATAAAGAATATAATTGTTATGATTCCACACAAGGTCTGATAGTTGACATTGAATTTCAACCACAAATGGATTGACTTGATAGCTGTTGGCGTAACCATTATTTACCAAAGAAATATGGGCAATGAATCTATTAAAGGTTAAGCTAGCAAAAACAAGATATGGTATCAACATGGAGTATTGTATACAGGTCATGCTTTATGAACAGATTCATATTAATTAAGAGCTCAAGGTTTTCTGCTTTCTCTATCAGAAAGCAGCCGGGAATTTCATGTTTTTGTTTCCAATATGTTTCAATAAAAAAATACACAGCATATAGTTTTTGACAAAATATGTCATGTAAATTAATATTTGCCTTGGTCTAAACACTCAAAATATACAATTTTAAAGAAAGGCTTATCCTTTTGGGTGGAGGCGTGTTAGCTCAAATTGAAAACTGAATGTTTACATATTAAATGTTGCATATGGTGATAGTTATTGTTACCTCAAAATATACATACAGTAATTTCTAAGTACTATACACACACCCATATTTTGACTTGCAGCGGGTTTTAGTTCCGCCCCAAATCAATACTGGAGTTCTCCAGTTAGTCATTGTTCTGTTCTATAACATGAAATGGACCAGCATATTTCAATAATAATTGATAATAGCTAAAAAAAATTATGATTGGAAATACACTTATATCAGTACCTTGACAAATTAATATCATGCAGAACATTTGAACTATTCTATCTTTGTGTCAACATTGGGCTGTTGTGCTCCATTTTCAATCAATAATCCAGGGCCAAAAATCTGCATGGCCCCAGTCAATAGTTAGGTCACCCAAGCCCTATATGAAAGCTATGAAGATTGTTAAACGGGGTCAGTAGTCACAAACATGCACAAACACAATAGTCGAACGACCTTGCTATTGTCAAAACTCCCTACACAGAGGACTGCAGTGCAAATCTGTACGATGTTTGCCATGTAATGTCTATGGCGCCTAATGGCGGATTTCATTCCGTGGTATGAAGCTATGAAGTTTCCGTGGTCTTCGCTATCTCCAAGCAGATAGAGCAATACGTACACGGAATTTTTTTTAGACGAGGGTTCATTTCATGATTTGGTGAGGTTTAGAATGAGTTAGGATTCCTGTAATTTCGAAGACCACCGATTTTCAAAATGTGAATTTTCCAACATTTTACGACATAAATTTGGTCACAAAACGTGTTTAATACTATACGTTTTACCAATCTGCAGATGTTATTGACCCTCCTTTAAAATTCTACCTGATTTTTAGCACGTTTCTCAGTTTTTGAGATGCCCAAATAGACCATTTTCCGAAGCTATATCTAGCAAATATTGCAGTCACTGATACTCCATTGTTTTCTTGCGTATAACAAAATATGACATAGCGTGACCTCCCTACTGACTGGCCCGGCCAACTTAATTTCATATCATGCAGAACATTTGAACTATTTTATCTTTGTGTCAACAGTGGGCTGTTGCACTCCATATTCAACCAATAATCTGCATGACCAACTGCATGGCATTTATAATAAGCTCATGCTCCAGTCTATCTATCGATGGTTTAGCGCAACAAAGCCCTATTTGCAATACATGTATGCCTTTTGTGAGATTGTGTTACCAAAAGGGTACATCTTAAAAGTACCAGCTATAATTGTAGATATTGCCTTTTCACATAACTGAGGTGTAGTGAAAATGTCATATCTGTTATAGCTGCCCCGTTTTACTTTTTAAAGGGGCGTGCGTGGAGAGATTGGTGAGAAAAATGAAATATGGAAAAAAATATTTGTTTCAATAGATACTGTATAGGAACCCTGAAACGTTATAATTTATGAGAAAAGGTTTGAAGTGATGGCGCTATATAGACATTCTGGTGAAGCCATACTGCGCCAAATTCTGCTGATAATTTCAATGTGATCTACATGTACATCAAAATTACCGAATTGTGAAATATTACATGATATACTGCGAATTAAGTTAAACCGTTTCTGATGGTAGTTAGTAATATATGCATATACTTTGATACAAAAAAAACAATTTCTAGGAAAATTGAGGGCACACTCCCATACCCCGTCTCTCAATGCCCCTTTAAGTTAATATCCATGGGATTTCCACACATGATACCATCTGGCAGTTATAACAGATAGAACCTTTGTTATCTTAGTTATTTATTACAGCTCTGAATGTGCTGGATCCCATCGAACCCAACTAAAGGAGGAAATTTGCATATTTTTTGCACACAATAATGCTGTAAATACAAATGTTTAATTTAATGGACACAAAATATTCTAAACACAAAAATATTCACTATCTACAGTATCATATGCATTGACTGCATCATGAAGCTGGACCGGGGGGGGGGGGGGGGGGGTTACTTAGTGGATATGAGGTTACGGGGAAGTGCCGCCAAATAGGGTCCCATTTTTCACCCTCTAGTAAATGGATGACCCCTTTTCATAGCCATTTTTGGTAAATTTATGGGCTAAAATCCTTCATTTTGCTGTTTTTTTGCCGATATTTTAGCTAAATCTGCCAAATATACTATAGGGAAATTACAGGTTTCTGGTAAATATGGGTCCATTTTCTTCCGAAAATTGGTAAATGTTTGGGTCAATTTTCATTTTAGTGGCAGCACATCCTTACCCAAAAAAACAGGAGCTGGACTGATCTACATGGCCCTATTATAGAGGGTTATTTTCGAACATTTTAATTTTGGCATTTTACATAATGTGAAAATAGTGTAACTTGTAAAAACGTCTCTCTGGTTTCGTATATTAGTCATTGTTATACTACCATTATTTCACAATGATATTACCGTACACGCATGATTACATATGTATACGCCCATTTGATGCAAATATATAATTTCACTATGCTGTGAATTCATATATTTTCCATTTGATCAAAATCATTTTTCTTTGTTGCCAATGACAAAAGCCATAAACCTGTGATTGGAAATCATATTAAACTTATGTGGTTCTATTTTGCGGTGTTATACAAAAGTGTTATTAGAGCGTGATGTATGAACATGTTAAGACTTGGTTTGAGCACACAGTATTTTGTATATATAAATGGTTTGGTCAAGTAAAAGCTATCCCGCACAGACACGTCAAATACTCTTTGTTATGATACAATCTAATGGTCAAACCATGTATGGACATGCATGGACACAACATAATGGCTAGCTGTTTGGTCTGTTTTTCCCTTTATCAACACTAATATTGAAAATCAGCACTTGGTGAAAATAGCATTTTTTTTGTTTGAACCAACATCAACAGTTTTGAAAATTTATTGACACTAAATTCCACTAACGTGATAATGATATCATGGATTGAAATCTACGGTGTTGATTAGATTGGACCGAGATCAAAATAAATGTGATCCGATCAAGCAATCTGAATATATCACAGTTTTAGTTTTATCGGTTTTGTGCAATGCAATATTTGGCAGAAAACCCCATTAAGAATGGACCATTACTTCCAAAGATATGATGAATTGATGGGTTTTCAAAACACCAGAAAACAAAAGAAATTTATATAACCTTTGGTTATAATCTCAAAATCACTATTTGTGACTCAGATCGACTCATTTTGATCATGTTACAAATGTTGTTGAAATGCCAATTATGACAACAGCCTGCTTTCTTTAACCATGTTTATTTATTTATCTAACAATGATATTATTGACGATAATTAGCATGTAAACTCATTAATTCTATCACAATTTTACATGAAATACTGCAAAAGGTCAATGCAATTAGCTGTTTGTTCCATAATTACCCTGATTATATTCACTAACAACGACACTGTCATCTGGTTGTATTCTGCGCTGCGTAATATCATGGTTAGGCGACAAATACAACCACCTGTTGTAAGGGCTCGGTTTTTTTGAAAAAATAGTGGGGAAAAAAAATAAATTTTTTTAAATGTTGAAGATTCACCAAAAATGTGACTTTTTTTTGGGGGGGGGGAGGGAGGGGAGGAAGCAAAAAGAAAACACACCCAATCAAACCTGAGAGGCCCTGGTTTTTGTTGTCTTCTTATATATGTACGGAATAACAAGCAAGTACGACAAGTTGGATTGCATAGCTGATATAATTATGGATCATGGACAGGTTCTTTCCTAGAATGTGGGGGCGGGAGGAAAATTGATTTTATAAAAGACAGCAATCAAGACCTTTGTGTGAGATGGGGAGGCTAATGTAATCAACCAAGCTGTTCATGGTTTAATTACCCTTTCAATATAGACAATGCTGTTTCCTGGTGTGTTTTAGACCACTTATATCACATGATTTACGTCAGAAAAATGGAGACTGGGATTGACTAATGGAAATATTAATGTTTTTGTATAATTATACGGATATATCAATAAATAGAGAAGTAATAATTGTTTTAATCCATTCGAACTGCAGTTATTTTATTGAAATTCTAAGGTCTGAATGAATTAGACAATCATTCGAACAGCAGTTCTTGCAGGTTGAGTTACAGTACAAAATCTGTATCTTTTATAATTTAATATAAATATGGACTCAAGATGATTCATTTTTATTCACCTGTTTACATACAAAGGCTTTATTAAGTCATACAGGGGTGAGTGTGAGAGGTCACACACAAAAAACCGAGGAAGATTACTAAAATAGCTGACAAATGGTGTAAAATTGGGATAAAAACATATAATATGGGCTGAAAATAAAATAAAATAAAATGCTAAAATGTTGGCCTTTCAAAACTGCTGAAATGAGCTGAAAAGAGGAACTCTCACACCCCTGATCATAATGGCTAGTCAAAATTTATCAAATTGGTCATCGACAATGCCCTGAATTTGATTCCATATTAATTTTTGTCCTTAATGGGGTAAAATCTAATTCTACTAAAACGAATTCCTCATTTCTTATTAAGAAGCCCCTAAATCTTATTTCTTTGATTAATTTCCTATACAAATAGGGGCAACTATCAAGCAGAATTAAATTGCAGATTCTTACTTTTTCATGGATTGGCAAAATGTTGACAAACAAATTGATAGATTTTGACGAACAATTTGATAAGAGTGTCCATAATTCAATTGTTTAATTGTCCGTATATTCCTAGGCTCAAATACAAAATAGATGATACTACATGAAGTATTTTTATATTTCACCTGATCTGAACACTGGATTAAGGGCTTGTCATAATCAAAAATAACCTGTTATTGACTACCCATGTATAGACACAAATATAAAATGTATGATACATGTACTATAGTCTAATTATCATAGTTCAGTCAGTTCCAAATTGGTGAACCTACTTATTTTTACAGCCATGCATCAGTGCTGCATTGCCAAGCAGGTTCATGCAGCGAATTAATACAGAAGAGAGTGGGCGCACAAAATACTTGTGTGATGCCATATGGCTCACTGTGCATGTATATGCATGATACATGCATATGCCAAAAAAGCGTGTACGCTAGGTTTATGTGCGGAGAGATTTTTTATTTTATTTCACCAATTCAGAACAGATTAAACTATAGTATTCTTATACTTAACCTGATCATCTGAACACTGGATTAAAGGGGCATTAAGAGATGTATCGATATACTAAATGAGCAAATAATGTAAAGATAATCATCAACATAGCCCAAATTCAAAATTTCATACAATTCCGACATCGCCTTCATGCCAAACAAAATAAGCAAATAACGGCACTTCCGGGTTGAGATTTGCCGCGAAAGTCTGTGAGTAAAATGATGCATAACTTAAGAATTCAGCACCTGAGTTTCGATATGATCATATCGAAACTAAGAAAATCATGAAAATTTATATTAAAAACGGCGAATGTTGGTAAACTGTTTCAGATGGTAGTTAGTATATATACCTAAGTATTACTTTGATGCAAAAAAAACTTATTTCCAGGATAATTGAGGGCGCACTCCCATACGTATCTCTCAATGCCCCTTTAAGGGCTTGTCATAAAAAAAAGCATAGCATGTTGTTGACTCATAATCATATCCAGCAATGATGTGATGGATAGGATTTGACCAGGTTACAACAGTTGCTTAACCACATAATATGCTGTGTGGGCAGTTATATTCTATCTATGCAAATTTATGGTCAGTCAGGGCAAACCATGTTAAAAATAATATCTTTAGTAACAATAATGGTATTCTTATGGCCAAATTCACAATTCAGTAGCTCAAATTCTCTAAATTTGGAACATTTTGTGAAGTCCAATACAGTTTCAACAAATTGTGAATCTATTCAGTACTACAGATACATTACATCAGCTGACAGACACATTTTGGCAAATGTTTCAATTTGAAATGCGCCCATCATTCAATATACACATGCAAGCCTATTTGGTAACGAATGGGCTACACTCTGAACACAACACATAACAAGTCCAATAGGGCACTAGTGCAAATATTCAGAACTGCACACTCTGCAATACATATGGAGCCAAAAAGACCTATCTACAATTATAGCTGCCATGTGTAAAACTGCATTTTCACAAGAGTACACCATATAGCACCAGAAGTGTCTGTCAAACATATAGCAGCTACAAAATGTATTACAGATAGCGACTTTTCACATCATTAGGTATCTGAACAAAAAGACCACATCTGCAATAGCTGCTCTGAGTTACATTAAGTTATACCAATTGCTCAGTTTGATAACAACCCATCTGCCAGCTATTACAGATAGGACCTTGTGGCACGAAGGCCTTGACATGCAAGTCCAATGGGGCACGAGTACAAATAAATAAGATACAATTGAATTACCCACAGATAGTCTATCTGTGAATTACCTCATTTCTATATCTGAGCGGTGTCAAATGATAGAAAGAGCTAGATATGCAAAAACATATATGTAAGCATTACTCTAAAAGTTAATTGTTTGCACAACACATATATTTGTCACCAAATTGTTGTGGTGTGGTGCGCTAAAATGAAAATGTGTGGTCGTTTCTTTGTAGGCTTTTAAAACGAAAAGTTAAATTGATGTTAATGTGAAATATTATCCACGCAAATGTTTGAATAAAATACCGTGTGCATATGAACATACAAGATTCTGTATATTGAATGATAAATAAGTTTTTATTGATTCTTTTATTATTAAACATATAATACAACAATCTGTGGTGCTGACATATATTATAAATTATGGCACCATCAATTGTTATTATAGTACAAAAGTCAAAGCTGCTGCTGCTGCTTAACACTTTCCACATGCAGGTGTCTGCAGACGACATTCCAAAATGTCACAAAATGTTTCAAAAATGTCAAAATGTTTCAAAAATGTCAAAATTGTTGAATTTTATCACCATATTTGGAATAACCATGAGAAATGCATTAACATAAGTACAAACATGCCTAGTATTGGTTCAGTAATTCATGAGATAGACTTTGAAAGTTGGGAAAACCAATAGCTGTGTGAAAAGTGTTAATTCAGCATCATTCAGCCTCATCAAATCTGTTCCTATTTTAAGCACCTTATACACAATGCCAGTCATCAGTTTTGCCAACTATTGTTGACCATGACCATTCAATGAATATAAAACAATTATCAACCAACATATGTTCCAATATGACATCAACGTCATACACTCCCACAATTATGACATCAACGTCATAATGGGAAAATCACTTACTGTGCATGCTATGTATACATGTCCATTGTCCTGCAGAAATCATGATTCATTTTAGCCATGGTTTGTCTATGGTTGGTCAAAGGTTGGTGACCCAATTTAGTCATAGGTGTTTACTACTATACATGATAATGCATCATAAATAAAGTCATATTCCAAAATTAAAATCTTAAATTTGATCAAAACATACACCTTTAACAAGCAGAGAGTTAAATAAGTAAAATTCATGAATCTAATCAAGTATAACATTTCTTAAGCTTGAAAATTTAAACAATTTCAATGACAACGATTATGTGATATTTTCATAAATAAATACATTGATATTAGTCATTGTTCTACTTAAAATTAATTCCCCTTAATTTTTTTTTTTTGGGGGGGTGAGGGACTGGCAGTACACACATTTTGTAGTTTAAGAATGAGAGGTCCCATCGTGAATTCATTTTTGTGAGAACTGAGGACGGGAGAGGGTACCCACATTACCTTGCCCCAGATTTTGGCACCATCATAACTTAGTACTGTTTAAAGTCTCATGCCTTACATCACCACATAAAGCAAGCATTTACGTAATTACATACATTGAATTAGGGACTCAAAAATATATATTCAATTCATTTCCTATTTCATCAATAATCTGTATAATTATGAACATATTACTGAAATCTACACATATATTTGGAATGTTCAGAGTGAAAGGGTTTTCTGTGCAAATATCTCAACAATTAATACATTAATGCTACCTATTTTAATCCTGGGTGCCGGAATTTGGAATACTGTAAAACCAGAAATATTTGTGTGCATTTAAATTTCGTGATTGAGCATTCACTCGCAAAAATGTCATGTAAGCGAATATTTCCAATCTAGCTTGTAGCCATGCATTACAAAGTTACATAACGCAACTCCAAAGTTTACATTCACACAATTTTCATGCTGTGAATTAGGCCAGTATTGTTGATTCGTGAAATGTTGAACTCGCAAACATTTCTGGTTTTACAGTAATGCTCAAACAGAATATACATCAATAAACACACAAATTTGCAATTGCAACAGACAGAAATACAACAAATGTGTAAAGTTGAATAAGTTATCCATTAAATCCTGAACTTCCCAGGCACCAAAAAGATCATCAGGAACAGGTTTAGATGGAGGCCATTCTGTGGCTCACCATTTCCTTGCATTTTGCTGATTCACTGATAGTAGGGTAAATGTCAAAATGATTGTGTATAATGAAAGTAATAGCTGCAGTATGAATGTTTGTATTGGATGAAATTAAAATACAACTTGATCCATACCCACCACTACTGTAAAAGTGGAAATGTTCGCGCTACATTTATTTTCGCGCGAAAGCAAGCGCGAAAATTAAAACGCGCGAATATATTCATTTTGTATGTAGGTCTATGTATGGAAGCTCAAAATCGCGAAAATAAAAACAAAGCAAAATTGTTCAAAATGTGCAAAGCGCGAACATTTACACTCGCGAACATTTCCACTTTTACAGTATCCTAATTGATCAAAGGTTATCTGTAAAAATTGTAAAAATAGATTAATCAAAATGGTCAGATTAATTCAGGGTGAAAGACAATGAATCAAAATGATAAGCTTTAGAGATAAGCTTAAAGTACATAATTATCAGGCTCATAACAAATGGTGCCAAGTTCTACAACTATTCACGTTTTTAAGCTATATTCCATTGCATTCGAATACCTAACCCTTCACCTATTTATCCTCCAAACAATTTCAGTAAAGTTTAGCCCAATTTCTGTTCTTTTTTAACCCATTTTGACCCATTTCACAATTTGCCAATATGCTCAATAATCAATGTCATACAAAGGGGAAAAAGATCGCTGACATTGGATAATTGATTTTAAAGATGGTTCATACACACGTGAAACATAAAGGACAATAACAATCATGATACACTATTATTAGTACATGCAGATAAGACTATAACACAAGAACAAAGCCCTGATAATCATTCCTGCCGGGATCACTACGCCTGAGACTAATATACCTTAGTCGCAGACTACGCCCTGGAAATGCGAGAACGTCGTCAGTGACATTTTGGTCAATAAGGTTTATAAATCGCAAATTGAAAAAAAAACCATTAATTATCCTTTTCTGTTGCATTGTGGGATCGAAAAGTGCAAAATCTGCCCCATTCAGGATCCCACAATGCATCAGAAAAGGATAATCAATGGATTTTTTCCCGATTGGTGATAAGGCTTATTGGCAGGAGAAGTATTTCCATGTTCAATTGTTAACATAATTATTGCTTTATGAAGCATAATTATTATTATTTTTAAATAATTGTAATTACAAGACTTGTAAAATGGCTTAACATTTGTTGATTTGCCTATATTTTCATGAATAAAATAAATAACTCAATTTTGGCCGAAAATGTCCACTTATGACATTCTTGCATTCCCATGACGACTAGATTGTTAATAATATTGTATACTTTGTATTTCAGTGAATGCGTAACTGTCAAGGAATTATTAATAAATTGTATAAAATTATAACTAATTTCAAATATTATTTTCAATTTAAAGTGACAAGTTGACCACCTCACTTCGTGCACACTTTTCACAATAATTATTTGCATAAATATCTCTCTCAATTAATATTGTACATCAACATGATATATTACTCAGTAGGATTGCAAGATCATCCAGACTGACTTTACAAAATAAAAATATTAGAAATCAAAGTGAAATATTCACTCACTTCGGGGCAAGGGGGGGGGGGTGACTGACATTGATAGTTCTTGGTTTAAAAATTAGTAAAACTTCGGAATATCATTTGCATACAAACTAAGGAGCATGGAGAGGTTCCGTGAGATGAGACTAAAGGTTTCCGTTTTACAGACCTCCACATTTCATTTATAAATGACTTGTTCCCTTTTCGTCAATTTACTTATTTTTTAAATCAATTCACCAAAACAATTCATTATTAATTTGTAATGAATTTGGAGACATGGGAAAATGTAATTCCAATTTTATAAAGCAAGAGAAAACATAAAACATTTAGTCTCATACCACAAGCTCCCCAAAGTTACTTATCAAACTGGCAGTGTTTATCATTCTTTATCAAATGCTTAAAACAACATATAGTTTTTGTATTAAAAATATCCACAACACCATTTTACCCCTTGCTAGAAATGTAATCAATCCATACATAGGACTAGTTTCGTGCCTATCCACAACCCTGAAACTTGCGCCAGCAAGCCCCTGAGCGCTTGGACTATTAAGCTCAAACACCATAACATGGACCATGGAACAAATACAAGTAGTTATTGTTCGTATTACCTGGTTGGATGAGTAGACACGAAACCAGTGCCATCCGTGTATGGATTGTGTATACCCACTCTGATGTATACATGAATGTCTATCTTTCACTGAGCATATTGCTCATACTAGCTAGTTGGATGAGGCAGGCAGGAAACCAGTGCTATCCGTGCATGGATTTTGTAACCCACTCTGATGTATACATGAATGTCCATCTTTCACTGAGCATATTGCTCATAGAAAGCTATCTTGACTCTTTCGATATGATGGCAGAGTTTGATCGCTGGTCCGAGTTTTAAATCCATGCATTCCTGGACGGTGGGTAGGGTTAATAGTAGAAGAGCTTGTCCATCAATCTCCTGTAAACACACACAAATAGAGATGTTTCACATAAATATCATAACAATATGTGGATGAACTATCATAACATAACTATCTGATATGTGGGTGAACTATCCATTACATACATTTAGACCCCATAATGCTTTCAGTGAGGAGGGGAGGGGGGGGGGGGGGGGGTGACCAAACACAAGCTACCAGCAGGAGAGTCCAAGCCCATGTCCACAAGGCCACATTGTTGGGTTCCTCAAAACTTAATATTTTTGTCACCATTGATATAGTTGACCATAATCAAGCAATGACATTGGGGAAGCAGGGGGGGGGGGGGGGGGGGGGGGGGGGGTGCCAGCATAACGTAGTAGTAGTTTTTAATACTCAGATCATACCTTTCAAGAAAACCAAGCGAGCTTGCCTTAAATATATAAGCTCTCCCGCTGAGAAAAACAATTACCGGTTTATTACTTTTACAAAGAAAACAAGTGTACGGTATTATTCAGCATAACGTAGGAGGTGTTTTTAGTACTCAGATCATACCTTTCAAGAAAACCAAGCGAGCTTTCCTTAAATATATAAGCTCTCCCGCTGAGAAAAACAATTACCGGCTTCTTACTTTCACAAAGAAAACAAGTACGGTATTATTCAGTATTCTTAGACGTGATTTACAAACAACTTAATTTATATCATAAGGATAGTACTCAGATCATACCTTTCAAGAAAACCAAGCGAGCTTGTCTTAAAAATATAAGCTCTCCCGCTGAGAAAAACAATTACCGGTTTCTTACTTTCACAAAGAAAACATGTGTACGATATTATTCAGTATTCTTAGACGTGATTTACAAACAACTTTATTTATATCATAAGGATACCAAACAATACGATTATATAAAAAGATCCTGCAAGTTGATTATCATGAATACTTACAACATGCATAATTCAAAAGTTAATTAATATCATAATTAAAATTTACAATTTCATACTAAAAACAGGCTAGCATAAGTTTATAGATACCACAATGAAAACTTACCAAATGTACCGTATTATCCCTAATAAGGACCCACCCATAACATTTTCAAATGATTTTGAAAATTAAACTAATTAATGGCCTATCCTAAAAATAAGCTTAACTTGAAAAATCATGAGTAAGATTTGATTTTCTTCTAATAAAATCCGGGCATTTAATGGGTCAAAAGCATACACATTTTCAGATTTTGTTGATGAGCAATGATGGTCCCAATTGTCTTGTCAAAACAACTACGATATCGGGTCAATTCCATTTCCAATGAATCATTATTTTATGATAAACAAATGAAACCCATAACAGTAGCAGTAATCGTAGACAGTGCAATAGACCATTGGAACAGTTCAAAGACTAGCCTATCTTTAGTTCATTTCTATTTCCCTGTAGGCGTGCTCATAAACATGACCTTCTATTCAACTCCTCAGTATGAATGAATCTTAAATTACCATAACAATTATCATATCATTACTAACAATAACATGCCATTATCAAGTTAGAATTGCCAGGAACAAACTACTTTCATATCCTCATTTAATCAGAGAATCCTATTTTACACTGTTAATCTATGGGGCCAAACAAGCCTGTTTATTTTTCAGAATCTTTATTCTGAAAATGTTTGAGGTTGGCTGAATTTCATATCATATACCCATCAACAAGGCCCTGGTATTAAAAAGTCACATTTATAAAAATTCATGCTCTACAAACATGGTGAAAGACAAATAGGACCCACCTATACAGTATACTATCTAAAACGTGTAAATAATATCAACTCTATACCTCCCACGCATCACGTCTCACGTTCTATGCCATACCACTAGTAGTTTAGTGACGTCACAGGATACGTCAACCCACCTATACAGCAAGTATTTGCAACCAACTGTGCTATGCAATGGGTGTTGTGCTACAGGGGACTAACTTTGTACTTGGAATTATTCCATTCAGTCTTACCTATCCCTGATTACGTAGCCCAATGGGGATTGTTATAATGGTTAGTCCTGATGTCAATTTCATTTTGATAAAAATAAATACTCATTTTAATAGGCGACAAAAAAACAACACTTGGTTTACGTATATTTAGATATCTTGGGTAACGTCGGTTGGGCTTCTTCCCCCCACCTAAAAATGATACCAAAATCTGTTAAAAAATTGCCGTTTTTGAAATTACCTAAATCGCTATCTTCACTCCCTTCATCATTTTATATTGTTGCCACCATTCACTTTTATAATGTCTAGCTTATCAGAATGTTAAAAATAGGAGTGCCTGAGTAACTGATATTAAATTATGACCATCAAAAGGAAAACATCCAGTGATGGTGCCAGGCAAGGACATGTGAGCAACCTCCCCCCCCCCCCCCCCCCCCCACCCCCCAAGTGAGCTCATATACCACTGTCTTTTGTCCCCAAAGCAATGAGTCTAAATGTAAAGTTTCAAACCAACTGTTAGCTATTTTAAAGCAATCTTGACAATACATTTTTCTCGTGCGCATTGCATTCCCTTTAGAAATCATTCTTTTGCCCCCTAGATTCTTTATTTGTACCCCCACAATGGATGGGAAGGGAACTTGGGTAAATCAGCTCCTGAAAAGGGGCACATGGTAAGTTGCTATTAAAATATGCCCATAGATAGTTCAATATCACCTTGCCAAATAAAAGTCTGCTTACAACACAGACCTCCCTCCCCCCCTTTGAAATTTTTCAATTATTTGTTGATTAATGGTCGCCTGGTAACGTCTCATTCTTTTTTATATCCTATTGATAAATAGTTGTCTAATATTGCATTTCATACAAAATGGGCTCTTTGTAATTTGTCTGTATCCCCATAGAAACTGAGGAAACATAGCTAATTCAGGCTATACTGTTTCCAATACTTGATGGTAAAACTGGCAACACTGCACAGTGCTGCTGTTGACAGTCAGCTATTGGTATTCCATGAAACCCTTGTCACGTTCCTTAGTTATATCTTTTACAAACAAAATGTGAACTCTTTTACAAGAATCAGCCTAGGGAACAATTTCCTGTATGCGTAATCACATCATTTTAAATACAAAAGGTCACTTTTACAAGGATTTAAATATTTTATATACTATAAAAATAAAAAATAAAAAATAAAAAATAAATAAACCTGCATTCCGCATTAGGTTTTGAAAAACTGAAGAGCTTTGAGACAATTTCTTTTCATTATAGCCTAATTCAGGCAGACCGCAGTCCGTCGCTAACTGCTTCCGTTTACTAGACTCGTATGCATAGAATTTCGTAGAGTTTCACAACTCATGAATATTAATGAGTTTCGACATGAGCTTCATTTCAATTTTTTATCACCCATTAAGATAGCTTTTAATACAAATTATGCCCCCAATATGATAGCTAAGATGTTTCTGTCAACTTTTTTAATCCAAAGAAGCAAATTTTCGTTTGAAAAAGGATTCAATTTTAATTAAAATCACGACCGTAAATTTCAAGTAAGCTTCCATAATTTAACCCGTCTTAATTTCGCTTCAAAACATACCTTTTTGACTTTAATCCAAGAAGCCAAGCTATTCACTTGGTGTAAAAATATGTTTTCTCTTTGAAACTTATGGTCATTATTTTTCATGTCCGTTAAGACAGGCTAGAACTAGCACTTTGTAGCGTTTTATTGACAGGTAATCATCCATTTTTTATTCTGGTTTGTTGACGAAATATCTGGCCTCCGATTGGTCAATCCGGTCAATCTTGGGTCGGAGGTCAAATTATCATGATTTAGAGCAAATAATTATTACGTAAATCAAACAAGAATGGCCTTTAAAATATTTCCTTACAATATTACATGTATTTTCAAAACTATTAGTTATTTGCCTTGGAATAAACAATTTACAATGTAAAACTTTTAATAATACTGATTTATACCCGCAAACAATGTCAGATTTTTAAAGAGTATTTTATTTATTTTATTTATAAAATTCTATTTGAATGAACTGAGAAATCTGACTCATTGATTTAAATTACACACAGAAAATGAGAAAGAAATAGAGAAGTGAAAGGTGAAAAGAGACAGAAAAGAGACAGAAATTTAAAGAGATAGTTTCTACTTTTTTTTGGGAGGGGGGGGGGGGGGGGGAAACAATTTGTTATCGGGACTGGGCTGGGAATTGGATCTGGACTTTTTCTTTCTTGCTTTTTTTTCCTTTCAAAAATGTCTTTTCATTGTTTTTGCCGTTTCTGGATGCAATTTTGTACGCCTGCGGATATTTTGTATGCCTGTTGCTATTTTGTATGCCAGCGGATATTTTGTACGCCTCAGGATATTTTGTACGCCTGCGGATATTTTGTACGCAAGCGGATATTTTGTACGCCTGCGGATATTTTGTACGCAAGCGGATATTTTGTACGCCTGCGGATATTTTGTACGCCTGCGGATATTTTGTACGCAAGCGGATATTTTGTACGCAAGCGGATATTTTGTACGCGAGCGGATATCATGGATATTTTGTACGCGAGCGGATATTTTGTACGCGAGCGGATAATTTTGTTTTGTACGCAAGCGGATATTTTGTACGCCTGCGGATATTTTTGTATGCCTGTAGATATTTTGTACGGCTGCGGCTTTTGTTCTGCATGCCATAGCCTTATGGCTTTTTATGCCATAAAAATAGGCCTATAGGCTATATTTACATACTACTTCATTCACTGAATGAAGTGAAGGTGTGAGTAGTCCGTGTGTCATGTGTGTAGTATTCGATGCCATTCGCTATACATGTATGGGTATAGTCGGCGCAGCACGTCAGTCCCGTACTGAAATCACGTATTTTCGATGGATATCGTGATTTAAGCAAATTATAAGCGGCTCAGTTTAGCAGACATTGTTGACAATTTAAAACTTAATCCAAAGGCAGACATCGACAATCCGATAGGAAATTTTCTCCTCTACATGAATATCGCCGTGAAATTCCTCGAAATGTGTTAAGACGACCTGGAACTAGCAACTTTTGGAGTCATCTTACGAACGATTATCTACTTCCGGTTGATAATTTTGCGCTAATAACCATGATGAATTTAAGGATTAATGTGGATAGAAACCTAGACAATTATGCTCTCTGAACACTTTACTTTCAACATTTCGCCATTTTGTATCGATTACGTGGGTCACATGATCATTATCAATAATTTTGTAGGGCTTCTTTCAGTTCAGAAAATTGACCTCGTCCTCATTTCGCGAGTCAAATCGGAAATCTCGCGAAAAACGAGGATTGTAAACGGGGAACGAGACCTCATTAACTGATCGACTGCGGTCTGCCTGAATTAAGTTTAAGATAGTTGCTAAATAAGATGTGAATGGGCATATAACTAAATCACTTCATTCATGTTTAAAAACATTTTAGAATAAGTTAAGAAACTGTTTACAAATATTTTAGAGTATTTCCAGAAACGAAAATTCTGGGGAAAAAAACAACTTTCTGGAATTTCCAAAATTAGGGTTGCTATTCATTTCTACAGTAAAGCAAAAAACAAAGTTTTCAAATTAAAGTTAGATGTTCCGATTTTCAACTTGAAGTTTTATATTCTACATGAAAGGTCATCCTTAAAAGAGTTGTATTCCGAAGTTTGAGTTGCATAACTCTAATGGTTCTTATTTTAGACGCACAAGATGCCGTGAAATGTGCCCATTGAGTTGTACACAAACTAATTGGTGGTTAACCACCTTTCGCGGTAATTCAATGTTATTTCACCGATTTCTTCGTAATCATACTGATTTGGACCGTCAAATTTTAGTATGTTAATCAGAAAAATATGATCTTTCATATGATATGAAAATCTCCATATGTTTGCGAAAAATCTGTGTTATGAAAATGTGATCGGGTCATATACCTTTAAAGTCTGTTAGAAAAGGACTATCAAACAACTTTCTTTGAATAATCACAGGAAACATAAAAAATGCTTATTAAGAGGGAATGTTTCATATAAGGGAGAATTGTAAATCTTGACAGTTTGGGAAATGAAGAATAATATCACCACTTTGTGAGCTGCGTTTAGTACACGTGTGGTGTAGTGCACGTGCACCAAATTCATAATAACATACTGGACTGGGTTCATAAGCTTTTAGCACAGGCCGCAGGTGGCTGATATTGTATAAGCCATGCGACAAACTTTATATCTTTAGTCATTTCAATAAGCAAGATGGTCAAATAAGTGAATGGCGAAAAGTTGTAACATTGGAAATCATTGGAAAAGCCAAAACATTTGAGTTATTCGTGTATAAGATGGTGTGAAACATTCTAGACTAAATTTGCTGGCAGTTGCTATGACAGACACTTTTTATTTACACACACTTGTCACATTTAATTTTGTATTGTTATATTTTTCACACAAAAAAACTGAATTATATACGATTCTGATTGAATGTTAAATCCACTGCAATAGCTTTCTGATTAGTAACCTCAAATGTTTTCTCTACTACATGTATGTGATGCAGCACGTCAAAAGGGGGTACCTTTGCTGCCAAGTGTTTTTCATAAAACAGATGAAAATAATCAGAAAAATCTGAATGCCGTCATCAATTTGAATGAACGATGTGTCATTTTAAAGCTTGGAAAATGCTGCAAAAGCAGAAATGCCTAACTCAAAAATGACTTCCCTTGCAAAGTGCTACATAACATAATATATGAGATTGTCCCTTTTTATGTCAATAATGTTGACATACCTGGCCAAGGCAAAGAAAGAAAAAAAATCTCTCAGGTTGGGACAGTCAATCTGGCAATCAGTCAATTCTTCTTCTTAATGACAAAAGAAAATCTGTGGCTTTTTAGATCCAATTGAAACATTGTTTCCCCAGAAAACTCATTATATAATCATCCTAGTTGCATATTTACCTTAGTTGATAAGTGAAAAACAGGTTCAATTATTCAAGGACGAGAAAACACCCAATATTATTCATTCTACATCGATAACAATCACCAGGTATAGGTTCAAGAAAAATCAGGATGAATTAATGAATATTATATTTGTGTATCATCTCATATCGTTCATTTTCCAAGGCCAGCCAGCCTGGGACCAGGCTATAAAGTATTTAGTATCATCAATTATGGCAGTGTATTGCCCCATAACTGATGACATGTGCACATGCTCATAACTAGTGAAATGTGTTGTAGCAGTACACGGTTTATTCCGTACGGAACAATAAATAAGATTAAACCCCAATTACATAAGGTTTATTGCGAATAGGTAAAAATGAATTGATTATCCTTTTCTGATGCATTGTGGGATAGAAAAGGAGCAAATTTTGTCCCTTTTCAATCCCACAATGCAACAGAAAAGGATAATCAATGGATTTTTACCTATTCACGATAAACCTTATTAGCTGTTATACGGTTGAGTTTCAACCGTATAATAAACAGCTTAGCATTATTAGAATTGGTGAAATAGTATTTCGGCCAATATTTAATTTAGACTGTACAACCAAAAGATTAAGTCAGGGTCAATGCTGTTATGAATTCCATCGTCAATAACCTTAACAACCCTGAATGCTACAAATACGGTTCCCCAATCCATCTCTGACGTGTCCAGGTCAGGCTATGATATGCGTAGGAAAATCTTAAGATATTCCAAGCTGACTACTCGGCTCAATGAGATAGGGGCCAGACTGCAACAAAGGTGACCTGGTTTAGATTCCCGGGGGACCGGCTCTGCTCCCCCTCAAATTCTACCTGTTTTTTCCCCCGGATAGTTTCATTCCTCAAACCACTCTCCCAGAGTTAGGGTTAAGATGTGATTCTGGAGCAATAGTTAAGCAGGAAATCAGGGGTAAAATTTAACCCACAACTTTTGTCCTTACATTAAGCATTCACCAAGTAAAGAAATTCACCAGTGTTTTAATGTATTGTCAAATAGTTTTATTGGACCCCTTTCTTTTTACAATTTACTTGAAGCAGACTTTCCAAAGAAAAACTTGAGGGGCTCAAACTCTGTGTCACCGTAAATTATTGGGGCGATATTGATGTGTATTTTGACCCATTGATGTGCATTTTGACCCTAGAAATGAAACAAATGTTTGCCATAACACACAAATGATAGACCTAACGAGACAAAAACATACACCCCTGTTGTAAAGGCAAACGGACCTTGTGGTCGAGTCGGTCGGCCTTATTCCACTTTTTATTTTCCCTTAAAGATAACATTATTTTTAAATATGTAAAAAATCCAAAAAGAATCTGTAAACCTTTTGCCATTATTGACAAGCAAAAACCCAAAAAGAAATAGTGTTGGTATTCACTTGCACATGATTTTCCCCCACTGATTATTTTTAAATGGGTCGGTCGGGCTGTACAATAGGGTTTCTTTTTCCCCCGTTGCCTAAGCGTATAGAATATGCACTAATGTTCGCAGTTAGTGACGGAGTATAGCAGTGTAATTTTTCCCTCAACATTCACCAGGAAAAGTGGTTCATTTCACCTTGCGAGAATCCAAACAGATTATCCAAATAGATCCTCGCCACCACATTTGATGAGAATCCAAGATGCTCTGTAATTGAGTTTGTGTGCGCTTTTTTTAAATTTGGGAGAATCCAGTTAGACTCTCGCAAATCTGTCAACGAGAATCAATTAAGAATAAGATTCTCAGATTCTCGCCCAATTTCTAGCCCTGTTCATCATAGGTTCTGCTGTCTTTTTGAGTACCACTTAACCCCCCTGGGGTCTACCTGTCTATCTTACAGTGGTTCTGATTGGTTTATTACAAGATGTACTCATATGAATAGCCAATTCAAATGCAGCTTGTAAAATGTTTCACTCCCATCTTTATCAGGGATACAATCATTCTAACAAGGTCTCTGATTGGTGCAATAAATGATGTATTTATCTTTCTGACCAATCGGCCGGTAGTTCTCAGGGGGTTAAAATGTTCTGAAAAATATATCTCACCTGTTCACTAAATACATTGGAGAGTGATGCACAATCTGTTTTCAAGATGAATTGCACAACTTCCTCTACGGTCCAATTCAGAGGATTGCTTGCTAGGTGTAAACGCTCTATATCTGGTGTCTTCTTCTTTTTATGTTTCTAATGAGAGAAAGAAATAATACAAAAGAATTTGTTATTAATAATGCTTTATGCAGAGGGAATTTCAATTTCTGTGTTGATCACAAGGGTCTGCAACAACCGTGGCTTATAGTAATATCAGAGAATTAACCAATTCCATGTAAAATACCTTACATCATGCCGCTTGTGCACCACACAGCACACAATTGTTAATTATTTGTTTAAGATTGTCTTTGCCCTTGTTCCTGATGTTTTAGTCAACTGACATTGCCGAAGAATAGCGGAGAAACTTTTCCCCGGAATTCATCCTGCTCGAGTAAGGATAATACCGGTGACATTATTAGGACACTCTATAGTCGTCATCAGAATACTTCGGTACTTTTTAAAACCGCCAACGCACGCGTCTAGTTTATGAGCATGTGGGCGGGGACATTCATGACCCATAGATACAGTCGCCGGTCGCGGCCAATCGGATAACAGAGGCCGCGATGCGTCAAACTGCTCAAAGATAGCGCTGTTGTGACGCTGTTCTACAACGCACTTCCGTGTTTACGCTGTACGCAGTTGTCACAGAAAAAGTGCCGAAGTATTCTGACGACGACTATAGTAGAAACTCACAGTGTGCAAGCGGTAGAGAACCCGGAAGCAAGCATACAACATCATTCGCAAGCGCCATAATACGCCCTCTCCGACTTGCTTTCTTCTACAAATTTGGTATAACTGTGTATTCTTTTGTATTCATTTCGAGCATTAGGATGATTCACAGAATAGTTCAGTGAATAAAATATGATCAAATTCGCAATCGTCGTGCACGGCGCCATATTGTCAAACAAAGTCAACCCAGAATGCCTTGCGGATGACCCTACGACCTTTAGCCAGCAAGGCACGCACGTAACGATATGACACTCAACTTCGTATCTTCCCTCGGAAAAACATTCGCCAATGGTAACACCCCGTTCCCGTTCCCTGCTATTCTCCAGTGAGCAATTTTACCGGGAAAATGTGGATACCGTAAAACGGGGTGAATACTGAATAGGGACATGGGCCCCATGTCCCTATTCACCCTGTTTTACGGTACACAAACTGGCCGGGTGACATTTAAAAAACTGTTCCCATTTTTGTCCCTATTCACCCCGTTTTACGGTACTCAATATAAACACACCAGGGAGTCTATATTAATGGGAAAGGAAATTTGAATCACAAAAACAAGAGCCTCCAATATGGGCGTTTATTATACGTTAGTACACGAGATGCGACTCATGAAATATTAGGGCGTTATCTTGACAACGCCAATGATTGACAGCAAGCAAGGTCATTGAGACATGCGATGTGACTCACAAAATGTGGGCGCTACATGTAGCACACTAGAGGCTTCGATCTGGGCAATGACAAGTCAGCGTAGTGGCACGTGCCTGAACACACTATATGATTGAAAAACAACTGCGTCCCTTGTAACATTTTGTTACTACACTTGTTCAATTGATTATATGACTAAGGGGTCGTCCATAATTTTCGCCATTTTCAGTTACGTACAAAGCGTACGTAAGAGGGGGAGAGGGGGTCGAAATATACCCCAACCGTACGTAACTTAAATGGCGATCTTGAGAGGCGGGATTTCTTTTTTTAAAGTACAAAATAAAATAAAATTTCGCCATTTATTGCGTACGTAACTCGAGGGGGGAGGGGGGTAAAAAGTTACGTACGCTCTGTACGTAAGTGAAAATGGCGATAATTTTGGACGACCCCTAAGGTGACCATGTTGAACAGAATTCCAACATTTGTTCAAGGATTTATATCATATTTTGCTACTTTAAAACGACCCTATGAATGTTATTTTTGAGAAATGAAATGTGTATTTCATCAGGCCTCACATTAAGAATTGGAGAGGGCATGCAATACGCGGATTTAGGGTTTCCCTAGTGTTGGGCGGTATCGCGCTGATGTTGGTACGCCAGACTTCTGGTTTTACGCTACTATAGGAAAATGCATTGAAATGGGACGATCGGCCAAAATAAACTCGGAAGATTTCATGGTCGACGCACCCCTCAAGTACAGAAGTCTTTCACAATTAAAAATAAAGATAGTATACCTAAACTATCCTTGGGGTTCGGCAGAATTAAAAAGTGCACATTAAGTTGAAATATCCATTGAAAGTTCCGCCTAAAATACCGAAAAGTTGCAAAATTAGGCAGTCTAGGCGTCATGTAATTTACCGAGCCAGTCATGCCAGTGGGGACTGGATATAACAGACTAAATCTAGAGGCAATGTAAAAGCTCATCAAAGTCCTAAAATGACGTATTTTAGGTTTATTTACGTTGTTTTTTGTGTCTAATTATTTATTTAAGGGACTGAACATAAATAATGTTGTGTGAAATTGTCGGGGGCTTATTATTTCTTTATTTCTTTATCTCTTTAGTGGGGGGTGGAGGGGATTCGGGGGAAATTACTTGCCAGTCGGGGGAAACTACTGCCAGTCGGGTGCAGGGCCGTCGCTACAGGGTGTGTGCAGGCCAGGCGCGGATACAGGGGGAGGGGGGGGGGGGGGGCTCGACGCCCCCCCCCCCCCCCCCCCCCCCCGACCACCACAAAAAAGGGTGGGGAAGGCCACTGAAAAACTAAGAGGGGAAAGAAAGAGTGGGAGGAAGAAGAGGGGACAAACGAAAAAGAAAAGGGTAGGGGGCGGTACAAAAAGGCGGGCGGGGAGGCATGCGAGGGACATAACGTTTGGAGTTTATTGAACGTCGGTTGGGAACATACGCGTACGTACGTTGACGAGAAATCTGATATTTTGGAGGTAACTATAACTTCTTTCTGGCATAATAGGCCTATATAAAAAGCCAATGGTTCGAAAATTGAAGAAAAAATCCAATTCTAAAGGGGGCACATCACTCATCTCAGCCTCACCCCCTTTTCGAGCTTTTAAACAATACTAAATCAGGAAAATATGCTCAACTTCTTTCTTGCATTGGGATAAAAACAAAATATTGATTGGAAATGAAGAGGTGGCTTTTCGATAAAATGTTGGTCAAAAGTATACACCAGATCGCACCAAATGAGTTCGAAAATTGAAAAAAAAAAATCCAATTCTGAGCCTGGGCACATCCCCCCTCAGACCCCCGCCCATGTTCGAGCTTTTAACCCATCTATTACTTAAATCAAGAATATATCAGTATAATTTATGCTCAACTTCTTTCGTGCATTGGTGTATTGATAAAAAAACAAAATATTTATTGGAAATGAAGAGGTGGCTTTTCGATAAAATATTGGTCAAAAGTATACACCAGATCGCACCAAATGAGTTCCAAAATTGAATTTTGTTTCTACTTTGCACATCCCCCTAAGACACCCCCTGTCCAAGTATGGCTCGGGCGGCAGCACCGCTTGGATGGTACATTATCAATTTCATTTATTACCCCCCCCCCCCCCCCCCCCGGCCCCTTAAACTTTTCTGGATCCGCGCCGGGGGGGGGGGGGGGGGGGGGGGGGGGGGGGGGGGTGGGTGATGTGACCCAAATAGTCGGAAAATCTGTACATGTAGTCGACAAAATGTATGCAGCAGTCGGCTAAATAAAGACAAATGTTATAAAGAACTGATGAAAACCGTTGTTGACTGTGCTGTTTTTGGACAGTGCGATTTGTTTTGACCGTGTGAAAAAATGTTGAACCCCCCTTACGTGAAATTCACGAGGTGACTGCAAAAATAATTGGGCTACCTTTTACTATTTTTTGTTTGGTACGTATACGTCGGGGGATTTGAGAAGAATCTGAGGTCGGTGGAGTTTCATTTATGGTCAGGTACCCCCCCCCCCTCCCACTCACAATATCCTGCGCACGCCACTGTACATAATAACATAGTTGTTGTTTTTATAGTTTATACATACACAATTATTGTACCACGATACTGAGACGAATATACCTGTATATTTGTCTCAGCCACAATAGGCTTATATTATAAATTCGCAGAGTAATTTGCATGCTAAAACACCCAAACCCCATTTTTCAAACTGTCTTTTCCTCCGAATTTCGGCCTTTTAGGGACCGTTCATTATTTATGCTGGAGGGGGGGTTGGGTAAAATATAGGGGGGGGGGGGGGGGTCATGTAACTTTCATATGTTGAAATAGGGGGGGTTATGTAACTTTTTATTCTTAAACAGGGGGGGTTGTGTAACTTTTTTAACTATAAAGATGGTGGTGATTGGGGTGATTTTAGAGGCTATTTTGGAGTGTAAAGGCATGATTTCTTTCTGCGCTTCGCGCACATTTTCTTACGACCTATCAACTTCAAAACATGTACTTATGATGAGACGACTTTTGGACAGCAAATCTTTTTTGTGCACGCCCTGCTCGGACGATCTGTTGAAAAAACACCTACATAATCATCAACGATTGAAAACATTAGAGCCATGGGGTACAAAAACATGTTAATTAGCCTAGACCTATGTTCCAAAATCCAACAATTATATATGATTAAAAACGGTAATTTCTTGCATGCTTTTCACCTCGTCTCACTCTCAGCTCTGCACCTAAGCTCACAAAAGTAGAATGTTTCATACGTTTTTGTCAGGTTGTTCTAACGGTTTTTTCGGGTTATAAAGACTCACAAAAACCACCCAAAATGTATAAATATATGACAAATTTTCCGCCTCGCTACGCTCGCAATGTAGTTAGTATAATTTCACACAATCAAAAGATCAAGAGAGGGTATCATTAAATTATTGGGCACAAACAGAACTTACCAACGAATCCTTGGACAAAAGAAAAAGACAGCCCCTAAGATATGTGACGAGTTGATTTTTTTTGGTGGGGGGGGGGGGGGTGTAAAAAGCTACTGGTTAGCAGGGGGGGGTCATGTAATTTTCAGTTTCAGCTGTAGGGGGGTTAGGTAATTTTGACATTCGAGTCTCGAATTTGTCCCAACCCCCCCTCCACCATAAATAATGAACGGTCCCTTAAATCAAATAAGCAGATTTTATTGGCTCTCTAGCCTATCCTAGGCCTAAACAAAGTTACCGCAAACTGGTCAAACCAAGGAGTTAATACTATAATAACTCTTGGTTGCAAACTACGCCAGACTAGTGTGGCCTAATACGCACATTTTTCTGGCAAGGTGCAAGCCTATTGGAGAGTTTGAAGTCCTAAAATATAGAGGGAAACTGTTAACTAATGTAAAACAATTATTCTTTTTCGTTAAAACTATCGAATACGGCGTAGTTTTGTTTGTTTTCATCAGCGTTATTAGCTGGTTATCAGCGTATTTCAATGCAATCCCACACGTTAGCGTAAAACCAGAAGTAGGGCGTACCAACATCAGCGCGATACCGCCCAACACTAGGGAAACCCTAAATCCGCGTATTGAAAAGGCGCACCGACTTTCTCCACAGCAATTAGGTACTTTTTAATGAATGAAAACAGCCAGAAATTGAGGGCATCAAGGCAACTACAATCCTGGAAAAAAGTCTTGGCACGCTTTTCTGTGATTAACGGTAAACGGTCACCCCACTCCCTGTGCAATGTTGAGGGATGCCAATGGCTCAGCAGCTTGCTAGATATATCCCAACATTGATTGATGGGGGGGAAGGAAAAATCTCATTTAAAGGTGTTCAGATAAGCACAGAAGACAATACACATTAATCAAATAGCTTGGAAATATATATTTATGCATTATCCAAGAAGTGCGCTCAGCGTTCCAAGGACTTATTTCCAAGATTGTAGGTGGGGTATTGAAAGCAATTGCCTTCGATTAACTTGAGCCCTGTATTTCATTGTCAATATATTTGTTTACAATTCCGATTTTGGTTTTGGGCGTATAGCCCTAATGGGCTGTTAACTGTGTTATTTATATCTTCTTTCAAGTAATCACAATATTTGACATTATATGTGATTGATTTCTTTTTAACATTCATCAAAATACGATGGGTATGGACGGACGTCCGTCGGACGCACGCACGTCCGTCCGGGAAGTAATAAAAACAAGTAAAAATTGACACTTAAGATCTCATTCCCGTTTCATGGAAACAAAAGTAGATATTTTCCCTTTAACCATTTGACTGCGGTGTACTGTGTGTGCCGAAGCATTCATGTAGGATCACTTACACACCAGACACACTATATTGCACTGTCAGATGCATGGTGATAGACAACATATTCTTGTGAAATTATACACTGATATGATTTGAAATAATGTACCAATTTATATTTTGAACTAGAACTGAAGTTTGAACACAATGGCCTGTATTCTTGTACATATTTAAACAAGGTTTTAAACTAAACATGTTTATCTTAAACACGTGTCCAACTCACTGAAAAATGTCTTATTTTAAACATGGGTATGGGGTAGTTTAATAACGCACGATGTGTAGCTAAACTCATACACCAACTGTATGCCTTGAATGATTACCGTAAAACGGTGTGAATAGTGAATAAGGACATGGGGGTGAATAGGGACAAAAATGGGAAAAGTTTTTTTAATGTCACCCGGCCAGTCTGTGTACTGTAAAACGGGGTGAATATAGGGCCCCATGTCCTTATTCACCCCGTTTTACGGTACTAAACTGTGCCTGGTGCAAGCTGACGTTCAGATCGCGTAGTCTCAAAAATACATGTGCATTTGAGGAATTTGGTCGATACTATTGTAGTAATCCATTTGGGCCACAATAAATTGAATATCTGTATACAGTGAACGCACAACCACTCTGGGGACGATATTCACAGAGTTTAAAAGCTGGTTTTGTTAAACACGTCGTTTAAAAGATAAACTGGCGTTTAATTTAGACACAAGTTTAGTCAGTCACGGTTTTAAGCTAAAACAGCGTTTAGTATGACGAGAATACGGCCCAATACATCTAAAATCGTGCATGTAATATATCCCCGAAATGTAACCCTAATTTCAAATTTTCACCGCCTCTAAAATTCATATACACAGCCATACATATTATTTGACTTTTGATCGGCTGTATGCAGCCCAGGACACTGTATATTATTGTGGATAGCATCTCTTGACACATTTTGTCTAGTTTCAGGGGAGGTATGCGATAAGCCATATTTTCTGTTATAAATTTGGCGGGTGATTAAAATAAAACAAGCCATCAACCCGTATATTTACAGTCTCCGCAGAAAATGGAAACTTGCTCAACCCGTAATATTATGAACACTGCAGTGAAGTGGTTAAAGAGAGCTCACTGCTTAAAATTGCTAGCTACACTGCTGCACAGGAGTACATGTAGTATTTGCAATGGTGACTATCTCAAGAGGCAAAATAAGCTAAAATACTAGTACATATTTGAAATGGCTTCAATTATTCCTGAAATTAAATGGTTAGGCTTATTTGTATGTAATCAAGCCCAAGACTGCAACAAATGTACTCATTAAGTTTCTCCTAAATATTTTGAATGGATCTGAGAGATCTTGATGTAATCATTTTCAAGTAAAAATTCAGATATTCTTCAGGAAGTACATGCACGTTTTGATTTTCTTGAAATAAATGCATACTGGATTACAGTATATCATTACACAGTCTTTGGTTAAAACCTTAAAGGGCAGATGTGGTAGAGGCAGCGCCCTCAATTACAAAAATATATGATAAAAACTGGTATTTGTATATTTTTACAATTGTATTACATGTATGAACTTACACCTATAAGGATTAAGAAAAAACAGCCCTCTTTGTACAATAGAACGTTGATTCAAAAAATGCTGATCAAGCCCGATCAGCATTTTACATCAAGTTTTGCTGGGTGTTTTTGGTGGACAAGCTAACTTGGACACCTTAGTTTTCAAAAGTGGTTGTAATCAAATCCGAAAATACCGCCAAATTCAGTTATTCAGTGTGAAATTAGTACTTTAATGATATTTTATATTAAATGTGTCTATTACCGTAAATAAAATGGTGCTTTAATTGACAATGTAGCCTTTAAATAATAAATATCATATTTTAAATTTTGATTTTGTTTATTGAGTGGATAAACCAGAGAGTCTCAATGATGTATATCCGTTGTAACTTTCAAGAAAGTAATGAGAACGTGTGGTCTAGCGGTTGTGTCCTTCGCTTGCCACGCGGAGGACCTGAGGTCAATTCTGCTGGGAGCCATATCTTTTTTTGTATAATACATTGGTACTTTTTGATGTTCCATTATATTAATTACTTACAATATCATTAGTTTGTTTATTAACGAGACTCTTTTTTTTATCTATTAATATTTTTTTATTTTTTTGTTTAATGAATATAAATTATCACGATTTTCTTTTTTTGATTCGGCTGTTGTGTTGTGATGTTCGTGATTTATTTTTACAAAACGATTGACTATATTAGTATTATAATAATTATCCTGGCGCCCCGGGAAATCCAAGTTATTTTGTTGCATTTTTGAATTTGTCATAAATTACGTTTTTCTCGTAATTAATAAACATTGGAATTTAAATTAAATTATAAATTATGATATTTTTCTTTCAATTTCTTTTTCTCCATAAACTTCACCACATATCGCTCACATAACGTCTCGGTGATTTCCTTCCAGAAACAACACACTAGTGATCCTCTTGCCGACTTCAACAAAATTCAACAGATCCATTCCAAGTCTTCTCATCCGTTTGACACTAAAAACACTTGTCCACCCAGTTTTTTAGAAGACCTTGTTTTAGTAGAAACAACAATAATGGCAATTTTTAATGTTCATCTTGAATTCTGAAGTAAATTAATTAAAATTAAAAAAATTCAACATGACATTGTGTCCCTTTAAATAAGCTTCCGGTAATGGATTTGGAAAATTAAGATTGAAAGAAATTTTGTTTTTTCACAGTCAAATTCAAGGTCCAAGTCTCAATAATAATTGGAGTCTGTTTGTTCTGTTTATCAGAATAAAAATATTGAAATTATATAAAATTGTGACATTTTGTGAATTATTCCATAAAATTAGGACTTGATATTATTTTCTATTTGTTCGATATTCACAATTTCTGAATGATAAATTCCTGGAATTGAACAAATCTTACAGATACCTCTTCTTTTTAAATTATAAGTGTATTTTTTTAAGTTGATAGTGGAATTTAAGTAGTAGTATTAAATTTGGTTCTAACAATGTCATGAATTTTATTTCACACAAGGTTAGATTAAGAGTTAGTGTTGTTTTACATAAAGGTTACACCCTGATGTTTTCAGGACTTGCATCCCAAACCTCTGCATCATTAATCTAGTGCTTCATTGCCTGACTGTGTACTACACACATCCGTTTAGAATGTCAATTAAATGAGTCAATTTCATATCCATTTAATCTAAATGTCAGATTAACACGTTGAGATGCCTGGTGAGTCTCGTGTCATATGAGTTAGTTCACAGCATCATAGCCTAGAATGGTCTAGGTACTATAGTTTGATCAGTTCAAAATTGCCGAGCCTCCTTATAATACAGCAGCGAATGAATACAGAAGGACACAGGTGCGCATGAAGGCAACTAGCGAACTGTGCATCATATGCATCCGCGTGCGTGCAACCAATACCGTGTGCGTGTGGCTATACTCCGTGTACGCTTGGATTACTTTTGTGCGCGGAGAGATAAAAACCTACCATTTCTTGCCAATTTGGAACTGATTAAACTATAGTTTCATTAGACCTATAGCCTTTTCAATTAAAGCCGCTGACTGGGTTGGTGTGCTACTTGTACCTAATTCCATCTACACCATAATACTTTTGACCCATAATCTCCTCTATTGAATTGAATGGAACGTGCATCTGTATGCAACTACCTATAGAATAGGCATATATCCCATAGATTTAAATCACTACAGTGTGAGTAAAAAAAACCCTGCAATAGTGGAAGGAAGCCATCTTGCTTTCAAAACCAAGTTGAGGTTTGAAATTTCTTAAACGTTGCAAGAATGATGTATTTGTTCCTAACTTTATGTACTTAATGTGAAAAAATGAAGTCAATCGCATTTTTCGTTTGTCTTTAGTGAACCATTTTGATGCACAGCCTAATTTACTTGTTTGTCTACAAGCATAGTGATTTTCAATTGAAATTGTACACATTTCATGTTCATTGTTCACATTTGAATATCCCGCCAACAAAAAATTGGAATAATTTCATTTGTATTCAAATTTAGAATAGTGTAAGCAATTCATAGCATGGGTTATGTAAATTGATTATTTTATCTCCCATGTAAACAAGAAAGGATGCATTAAATTACAATATCATCAAAAAGGTACTTGAATTTTCAAATGTTAATGAGACGCAATTTGCAATCTTATGCACGTTTTTGGGCGTTTCGGGGACAAGCGTGTGAAATTGGTGCACGGGTAAAAAGGTTCAGCAAAGGCAAACAAAAAATGAGATTGACTTCATTTTTTCACATGAAATTAGTAACAAATATGTTATTCTAATAACGTTTAAAACATTTCAAGGATCAACTTTATTTTGAAAACAAGATGGCTTCTTTCCACTATTGCAGGTTTTTTTGACTCGCCCTGTATAAACCATTAAGTCCAGAAACCCATGAAATCCCATTTGAAAATGATGCTGGCAGCACATGTCTATCACGACGGGTGATAATAAATGTGAACGGAATTGTTAAATATGGGTGTGTGACCGACCCCTGGCCGAGGGGACTAAGACACTTTGACTCTTGGGTATGACTCCTTTTGGGTTTGACTCCTGTCGCCTGAAAGTCCAATTTTCCCGCTAAATTTCCCCCCCGTATAGTTTTTTCACCATTTCCACCCAAAAGTGTTTACGGGTTAGGAGTAAATAATGGAGTTATCAATCTATTTTGACCGACAAACAGGATACCATGTTGAATTATTTACAGCTAATGATATTGTGTACTTTTCCACAGGTTATTAAGGCCTAAAAAAAAAAGGTGTTTGATTGGCCTAACATGACAAAAACAAATAGGGTAGGTCGGTCGGGATTTTTTTTTTAAATCACCTGCTTTGGGGACTTAAAATAGCCGAAAACGAAAGCAAACAGTCAGAAACTTTTTAAAGTATAAAAATTGAAAAAATATTAAAATACTTTGTTCAATTTTTATATATATATATATATATTTTTTTTAAAACTTTTTTAAAAATATTTATTGTTATTTTTATTTTTTCCTCCCTCAAAATAATAAAATATATTCAGGGTCGGCAATGTATTTAGTTAGGGTCGTTCGGGTTAGGCCAATCAAACTTTTTTTTTTAAGGCCTAAGCTTATCAGGCCAAGAAAAGAACCATTATCTTTGACTGACGATTAATTTGAGCTTTGAAAATATTTACCATTATTAATAGCTACACCTACTACTTAGGCCTAAAAAAAAAGAAGTTTGATTGGCGTAACCTGACCGACCCTATTTTTACCGCCGACCCTAAACACTTTTTTTTATTTTTTTTTATTTGTATTTATTTATCTTTTTTTTTTTGTGAGAAAAAGAAGAAAAAAACCCGTGAAAATGTGTATTTGTGCCATTTGTTTATGTCTGTATGGTATATGTGTGCTGGTATATAAAATTTCATAGACGTTTTATAGATCTAAAAAATCCAAAAAAATCCGACCTACCTACCCTATTTTTTTCTTCTATGTTACGCCAATCAAACCTTTTTTTTTTAGGCCTCACTAATCAAACTTGAATAAAAATGCATTAGTTAAAGGGGCATTGAGAGATTGCTGAGAAAAATGAAATTGGGAAAAAAGGAATTGTTTCAATAGATAAGGTACGTAGGAACCTTGAAGTGATTTATGGGGAAACCGTTGAATAATGGCGTTAAATTCAATTTGGTTGAAGCAAGTTATGTGGCGAGTGACAATGATAATTTTGATGTGATATACATGTACATCGAAATTACCAAATCGTGAAATTGTACATGATAGACAGCGAATTAAGGTCAGCGATTTCAGATGGGGCAGGCTGTCCCAAAATGATTAGTACCCATCGATGCCCAAAGTTCAATCATTTTTGTCATCATCAAAATCGATGGGAGGTCCGTTGTTTTTACATCATCTTTTTAATATTGTACTTTGTCATTAGAACTTTAGATCACGAATATCGGATTTATCAAACTCAAGATACACTCCATTATGTAAAACATGGTGATTTCACCTTTTTGGCAAAGTGCTAAAAAAATTGTGTGCTATTACAGCTTGTTTGAAAGAAACTTGTGTATTCTCATAATCTCTTGTCTACTCAATATAATCTTGTGTGTCTTTCTGTTTTAACTGTTATTAGTTATGGGTGTTCAATCATTATTAATTCTTCTCCTTAATTCAATTTAATGGGTAAAAGAAGTTTGTCACACTTGAGTGTGACCACATGCATTGTTTTATTTGACAAGTGTTTCGGAACTTCTAAATGAAGTGGTATTTGGTAAATAACCAGTGGCTTAGATTTCATTTTCACATTAAAGAATGGATTTCGTGAGGTTAAACCCTAAGGGAATATATCATTTTTACCAAGTTTGTAGAAAATTGCATCCCCAATATGAAAAAGAAGTCTAAGCCACTGCTAATTACCCATGACTACGTCTTTACCCGTTTAAATGTCCCTCAAGTTTAGCCTCAAAACTAGCTCATTATAGAAACAAAGCTTGGGGTCGCTCATGCGTGACGATCCATTTTTACTCTTTAAATTGAATCAAAATGAAGAAGTATTAATGGTTTGAACAACAATATGATACAACAGCAGTTTAAAATAGAAAGGAACCAAATATATTAGCAGACAATTGCAAGAGATTAAGAGAATGTATTAGTTTCTTTCGAACAGCTGTTTAAAAACACATTTTTTTGCACTTTGCCAAAGAGGTGAAATCACCATGTCTTACACAATGGATTGTAACTTCATTAAAATAAGTCCGATATTCATGATCTAAAATTCTAATGAAAGGATACAGTATAGCAAATATGATATAAAAAAACCCGGATCTAATCTCAATGAATGAACAATATCGTTTGTGGGATTACGTAATGGCACATGCGTAAAATCAATACTCTCTGGACACTGCATGAAAAATAGCTGATCAGGGAGGAGAATATTTGCAAGCAATTTGATGCACAGTTACTTTTTTCAAAATATCTCAAGAACCAATGTATGGAATAAGTTGCCGTTTGAAACAGTGATAGACCAGTACTATGTGCTCAACATTACATATTTTCAGATGCAAATTATGGAGAAAAAACACTTATTATGTAACATTAAAACGTCATCTTCTTGTCATAGCTTAAAAGAAATTCTTGAATGAATAAACAGTCAAGGTCAAGGTATCCAACCGCAAGATTTGTCTTAAACCTCTTGTTCCTCATTGTTACATGTCATAGATTTAAACGGGAGATTATAAAGACAATATCTGAAACCGTTTTCTGCAGAGAACATTTTAATACGATGAAGCTCTTTTTACCCAATTTGAGTAAATTCACTATACTGACCATAACATTAAATTGAATTATATTTCAAATAGATGTTTACATTTTTGAACTTTGTATATGTATTGAAGTTCACCACAGTTCTTGTTTTCTTAAATTCAATTCCTTATCTGTAACTTTTACGCTGGTTGCAGTGATTGTTTAACATTTTTGCTCATTATGAGCGCTTTCGGACCACCGTGCGTTCTACGCATGCATAGATTTTTATTCCAAGTTCAACAATTCTCGATGTATTTATTGATACCCTGTCATCTATACAATAACGAATCCTGCATTTGCTGTGGTATTTCAGGAAATCCCAATTGTTTGCTATAACTATCATTTTCATTTCTTTGGATTTTCGGCATTTTGGGGCTCACTGTCAAAGCCTAATGTTGACCAAGATAAGATGCAGTGTATTTCCAAAAGTTGTCTTTGACAGAACCTCTCCATTTAGGACCTCGTTGAACATGGTCTCTGGTTTCCCGATGCAAAATGTTATACTTGTATACTAATCCGGAACAAAGTTCTGCTCATTTCAATACAGGTGCTATCAAGCAAATTCAAAATTCCTGCCAAAGTGGCATGTTTTTCACTGTCCAAATATGGGTTATTTTATGCTAATGCTATTACGTAATTATGAATATTCAGTAAATCCAGATTGTGTTAATTGATAGATTAAGGTTCATACTTTATAATGTACCCACTTAGATTTCACAGAATCACTCAGGTGTGGAGAACAACAATGGTTGCGGGTATTTATTGAATGCCCCTCGTATAGCAAATATGATTTTTTAAAAACCCGGATCTAATCTCATTGATTTTGATGATAAAAAATGTATTGAACTTTGGGCATCGATGGGTACTAATCATTTTGGGACAGCCTGTAGTTAGTATATTTCCTTAAGTATTATTAGGTGCAAAACAATTGATTTCCAGACAAATATTGAGGACGCACTCCCATACATATATCTCTCAGTGCCCCTTTAATGCACTACAAATATCACTTTATAATTATCAACAATCTCGCATGTCGTGTATTGACCAGCGATGGATGATAAATATTAACGATTTCACGCTGACAAGTGAGTGGGTGGGTGGGTGGATGGATTGATGGTACAAACAGAAAATACTGTGAATTATATTGTTAAGAACACAGGACTATTTATATAGACCATCGAAAATGAGAGATTCATAGACTAGTTATGAAAATTAGAGATTCAACTCTATCTCATGATCTAGATAGTATATTTATCTCTAGTAATTTGACTATTAAAATGTGTTTTATGCTAGGTTTTCCGATGAAATTCGCTCTCTCTCTCTCTCTCTTTCTTTAAGTCATAAGACTATCCAGAATCAAACAAGATTGCTCAATATTTCTGAACAATAATGATGCACTTTCAAAATATCACTAGTAAAAATTGCCGAGCATCACTTAACACACAAAGGTGGGTTAAAACAACCTGCATGTTAAGTGCATAAGTGACGCATCACGTTAGGGTACATCTTGTATACTGGGGGGGGGGGGGGGGGGGGAGGGGGGAGGAGAGATTTAGACAATGTCCCAGTCTGTTAAGCAAGTATATTTCAATGATTTCAGTTTTTAAAATTAATAAATTAGTTATCATGTAGTCCCTATCAATATTCCCTTTATGTTAATTTCCAGTGTAGATTAAAATGATCATGCCATCAACCGAATAAATTGTATAAAAAGATGTGCACAAACTGTAAAACACTATAATTTTGCGGCTACTTTATTTCGCAAATTTAAAATGACTACTATTTAAGCGGGCATTTAATCTTTGAGAATTTGGAAATTTTATTATTACTTTCAATGCAAAATTGAGAGTTTCGTGTGTATTTAATTTCGCGAATCCACATCCCTCACAAAATGTAGTGGTTTTACAGAATCACATTCTATCTCCGCCTTGTGTGACATGGCACCAAACAGGAATTTACCCTTTGTATTCCCCTTTTTTATTTTTAAACATAATCCACATTTTGCCCAAAGAATGTATTTATCATTAATTGTCCCAACAACAATGTTGAGTCCATGCTCACCATGGGTTCAAGTGATCAGACCAAGAAACTGTGACCCCGACATACTTCAAAGGGAAGCGAGTTCACTTTTTCCCGAAAGCAGAACTCGTATATTTGTCGAGCTATAATGGCACTCATTTAGCCCCAATTTTCTAACTGTCCTACATACCTGCAGAGTTTCTGTCTAGTTTCTACATTTCTTTATCATAATGTACAAATTAAGAGGCTAATAAGGAAACCATTGGTCAAGCACAGCTGTCCAGCAGATGCCCTGTTAGGTTAAATTGACAAACGTGCTCTATCCGACATCAGGTATTTCATGAATGTGAAATAGAAACCGGTTTTGCCTTTATTAAGATCGTTGAAATACATTGAATGAAGTAATTAGTCTCTTGGATAACCTACGTCATAATTATTTTCGTTTGGAAATAGTACGAGTACCAAATGAACCTGTCATTAATTATTTTTTAAATATTGAAAGCACAATTTTATGAAAAACACATGTTTAGCAAGTGGGTGTTGCCATTCATTTGGCGCCAAGAGGAGCCCACATTTTTTCAAAAAACTGGTGGTTTGTGCATTTTGTAATGCGTTTCTCAATAATAATTCCAAGCCGGAAGGAAAGAACCTTTTTTAGAGGTGTTCAAATAATTAACATTGGTAATAAAAAACTAGTCAGACTACTAATATTTTGCAATACCCACAAACTTCCAACACGTTTCTATACCATTTCGATATCTGTCGGACTGAATATACCTCATTCTGGCTACCTTGCAAACCCAAGTATAGCTTCCTCTTTCTGATTTTTGTAAATGTTTGACATTTCTGGAATTGTTTCCAAAATATTGTCAATTTTAGATGTTTACCCATGTTTACACGGCATTTTGGAACAAAAATGATCGATCATTTGTAATTTCTCATCATCATCATCATCATCGTCTACGCTTTCCGGCTATGTTGCCATTGCGCGCGCGCAACTATCGCGCAACTATTGTTTTCCAGGTCTTACGATCATTGGTCTGTGTCACAATTTCCGAGTCAACTTATTCAGAGTCCGTCTTAGTAAGGTTCTTTGGAACACATCAATTTTGTGTTCTAGTTTCATTGTTAGTGTCCATATTCACTATTGAAAAAAATTGAGCATACATATGCGTTGAAAATTCTCATTTTGGTGGTTAATGTTGCCCTCCTGCTTTGAAGAATTGTTTTGAGTTGATTATATGTGCTGATGGCTAGCCCTTTTCTTCTTTTTATATCCTCCTATGTGTCAAGTAGAGATCCCAAATAGTTGCATTTTTCCAATATATTCTTATGTTTTGAAAGAAATCAAAAATTAACAAATTGTTTTGAAATCACTGAATGTACCCTAATATATGTGGCATTACCCCCATTGGTAAATGAATCATAACCCAGCCTCTGTGCATTAGATAGATAGCATTATTATCTTGCATGTATCTACCATAATCAATTGGATTCAATATATGACTCACTGTGGACTGGATCGTTACGAGGCTATTAACATATGGCCATGCCCATTATGATACATGTACATGAACCATAACGTTTGACTAATGCTACTGTATTTTTATGTATTGCACTTTACTAAGTTCTGTTAGAATTGACAATCCATTGTAACAACATTTCATGATAATTAATTTACATCAATAATACGCAATGGATGAATAGTTGTGTATCCAAACATAACACAGCTCCAGGTGTCTGTCAGCCTATCTCTGCATTATGAAGCATTGATTATTGAATCGGATATCGGCCTGACGTACCAGATTGCTAAAAATGGGTGCCTCATCAATAATATTGTCGATATTGACAAAAACTGTCAATATTTAAGTAATAATAATTCTTTTTAATGACAAAAACTATCTTTTTAATGACAAATACGTTCTATTTAATGACCAAAATGTTCTTTTTAATGACCAAAATTCTCATGGGGATTCTTCTTTTATCAAAATATCTTGACGTGAAAAAAATATCATAGCCCAAAAAAGGTAATCGGAACATACACCTTTAATAGTACACTAAATGTTGCCACTGTAGTATCAAGTGTGTCAATCTTTTAGTTACTAGTATATAACATGTTTTTTTTCATCCAAAAACCTGCAAGAGGTTTAACTTTCATGAATATGATATCATTTTGCAATATGATCTTTATATCTAATTAACAGTCAAAGGTCATTTGCATACATTGTATCAGGTTGTAATCAAGGAGTCATGTTTTATAACTTGTCTGCCATATATTTCAAGTAGATTAATTATATTTTTAAAGCGCTCTAGGTATTAAATACGCAATGATCACATGTTCATCGAGTATAAAACATGAGAAGGTGATTGATGATATTTTTTAGCGTTCTTGGAAAATTCGCAATGATCACATGTTCATCGTGTATAAAACACGAGAAGGTGTGTGTGAATCTAGTACACATGTAGGATTGCCAGTAATAAATTGCACGTTGTCAACACTAGTGTCATTAATATACAATATATGTAGTAGCTTTACAGATTTAAGGATATTACAGTTTGGAGCAGCCATAGCACTCAGATCGTGATGCTCGGATCAACAATTCTTTATTTTAATTATAGTCTCTCCTTGACTTAACCTCTTCTACTAAGCGCATTATTAAAGGCATATTATGCGATCTTTTTCAGGGGGCGCCCTCTATGCTTGAATTTTGTTTAAGTAGATTTTCTTGCAGATTTACATATTCTGATCATAAATCATGAATATATTCTGAGTTACAGTGCGATACGATTCCTAATTACTTCAAAATCATGGTTTTTATAGTGAAAATACAGTGAAAATAGATTGTTCGCTGAGCATAATGTAAATCTGCAAGAAAATCTACTTTAAAAAAAAATCATTGGTAAGAGGGTGCCCTCTGGAAAAGATCACATAATATGCCTTTAAGTGAGATAACTCTTTCGCAATGTTTTCAGGGAATAGCACATGTTAATGAAGAACTAATCAGCAATGCATATTTTGTGCTGAAAATTTCATCCAGGAAAATCAGTCATATCTCCAGACACACAATGATTCTTGCGAAAAAATCTTCATATTCATAAGGTTTTTAGATTTTTTTAGTGTAAATTATGCTTACAAGTAATTAGCCAATTTTGTGCCCAAAATCCAATAAGGTTAGGACCAACCAGCACCTACAATCCACTGCTGGTTTCATCACCAGTCACCATAATAACCATTTTAACAATCTTGAGATCACATGTGGGGACACGAGGTTTTGACACGTGAATCTACATCCCACTTACTGCACACAAAACACAACAAGATGGACACGCAGTTTGACACGTGAATCTACATCCCACTTCCTGCACACAAAACACAACAAGATGGACTATTCTAGTTTAAAGGTGTTAAGGTAGCTATATCGACTACTGCGTCATGCTCAGATTCGCTTTAAAATCATACAGGATGTGTATATTGACAAGATAAACTCGCATGCCCATTTTGACACGTTGCCAAATTCCCCAAAATTACTTCTTTTCTCAAAACACACTCTATTTATAAATGATTTTTTTTAACCTTTTGTTTCCTTATGATGAACTTGTTTTTTTATATTATGTTTGCCAAAATACCAATTCATAATATTTAATGTAATTATTTCCACATTTAAAATCATAATATCGATTGAATGGAGTGGAGTGGGAATGTTAGTACTTAACAAACAAAAGAAATTGTATTTTTTCTACAAACACTAAATAGTCAAACTTTGTGAATATTTCTAAAGAGAAGTATAGCTCCTATTTCAAATAAGGTGTCATATGAAAGAAAATTCAATTTAGAAGATTCTTTTGCCAGCTTTTTCCATTAAAGTGTTTCTAAAAAGAATCCCTAAACAAATAATTGTCTCAAAAAGTAAACACTTTATTTACAAAAGGTGGCGAGAGAATTTAGGTAATATGTTCATTCATTAACTATCCCCCAAAGTGACAGACCCATAGCAGTTTCCTACTTGGCTGAAAATATTCAAATGTCCAAAAATTAAGGGAATTTTCAAAAAATAAAGAACATAAGAAATATCCAAATTAATCCGAAAGTTCTCTAGTAGGTAGAGTAAAGACTTTTTATTAAGGTGGTCTCAAAAGTATAGATATAATTCATTTGGCACAATAGTTGTTTTTCTGCAGTGGTGTAATAGCCGATATATCTACCTTATTAAAGTGGGATGTTTCAACATCAACATATTTTGATATCAAAAGAACCTCCATATTTTTCTTGTTAATTCTGTAAAATGTTTGGCGCAAGATATGTTCCATTCAAACGATATAGGACAAAATAAAGTGAATTTCCGCCAAAGGTGGTTAATCACCCGGCCAGTTAGTGTACTTTCTCAATGGGGAAATTTCATGTCACCTTGTGCTTCTAAAATAAGAATCTTTGGAATACGACTATTTAAAGGATGACCCTTCATGTAGAATAGAAAACATAAAGTTGAAAATCGGGCCAGCAATCGGGACACCTACCTTTAAAGGGAACCAAAAAAATCACTTAGTGTAGGAAGTGAAGTGATTGAGCATAGGTTGTTACATGTAGTGTTACAGAGAAATCTGTAGTTATATAAAGGCTAGTATATTGAACAACCCACGTAATGACCGATGACATTTAAAACCAAGAAATCTGCAGTTAAAAGGATACTGTACACGATGGGGCAAATAAATACCTACCCATACGCGCACTGATTATTAAAGCTTACACAGAGATGATACAGAGTGATCAAAAAATAAGGTTACACTTTTTCAGAGGCGGATTTTCCCAATTTTGGGGACATCACAAGATTACCTTTACATATTATTTAACTGCAATATCTTCGGCATATATGGTGAAAATGGCATTAAAATTGGAAGCACTAATTACAAAAATAGTGTCCATTTAAAGCAAACTGGTTAAAATCTGTTTGTACACGCACATGTACACCTAGCACATAAAGTCCCTGCTCAGGTGCTTTGAGGTTGACTAATTCAAAATATATAATCGGTACCAAAAATCTGAGATATACATTAAATGAGCAAATTTCTTCTCCGCAGTTTGATACCTCATTCAACAAAATCGAATGGATACTTTTAAAGTTATGTCGATTTCAATGACCGTTCATGCAACAGAAAAGTGGCACTAGGTATAGGAATCATTGATTTGTGTGTGATAACTGTGTGCTATCTGAACGTGACAGATGAATGGGTCTTTAGTGATAACCGCAATGTGCGGGACAAAGGGTGTATCTGGCTGTGAAGAATACAAGTCTTAGCTGATAAGCTGTGAGTTTTTCAGTGCGTAAATCCATAGACGGGTAAAACATTGATTTTTACCGTCTATGGTAAATCACACACAAATCAATGATTTCCTATACCTAGTGCCACTTTTCTGTTGCATGAACGGTCATTGAAATCGACATAACTTTAAAAGTATCCATTCGATTCTGTTGAATGAGGTATCAAACTGCGGAGAAGAAATTTGCTCATTTAATGTATATCTCAGATTTTTGGTACCGATTATATATTTTGAATTAGTCAACCTCAAAGCACCTGAGCAGGGACTTTATGTGCTAGGTGTATATATGACGGTCATGCATTATTTAGAGAATAAAGGTATTGTTTTTAGACCGTACCCGTGTTATATTGTCTGACATAAATGCGGACGATAGTATTATTTTAAGTAGAACAACGACGCCGCAGGCGGAGTTGTTCTACACAAAATGGGTACGGTCTAAAAACAATACCTTTATTCTCATTCTTAAACAATCATACTTTAGACATCAAAGAAATAAGTACATTTTATTGTCCACATTTGATAACTTTTACCCATGCTAGGATCGAATAACCCACAAACATTCTATCCAATCACATGTGATGAGTAAACCATGCGTAAGCGTCGCGGCGCCGGCATAAACGCAGGAAAAGCGCTAAAGACGCACTGCAGAAGTGCGCGTTATGGAGCAAACCACGCAATGTGAAGGTCGGGCGCACTGTTAAAACGTAAGCCCCACCTCCCCGTGTTAAGTTGTCTCATCTAGATGTCGCCGATTTCTCTGAGAACCAATGAGATTGCTTAAACTTTCTTAGCTATTTTAAGAATGCCCTTTATAGTTCACAATCACATTGTGCTATTGTGTTGAAAGGCATCTCAGCATTCTCAATCTTAGAGACTCAAGTTGAAGAAAAAATCCAAGTAGTCTTTAAACTTTGCTATTTCTTTATCTTTTTTTGGTACAATTTACATGCTGTTCTCAACATTCATGTACCATTGAGATACTGTAGCTCATGACTAACATATAAAACATTGTTAAAGTTTAAATTTGGCAATAACCTTTATACATTTCTACTACAGTGTTAGACAAATATACTTATGCTGTTTTTTACTAGATTGGTTTTACAAATTTGGGGATTGGTTTTATATTAAGAATAAGTTTGCATTTTTCGTGGACAGATATCTCGCTTTGTATAAATAAAATACTGTCTTCATCACATTGGCACAGCTATTTCCAGGCCGTAATTGTTGGGAAATTTATATAACCTGCACATGGCTTACTTCTCACTATGTCATAAGTTCAAATAAAATTGTAGTTGGCTGTGGTCACTAAGTGCTACAAAATATTGGGGGCGCTATTACAATTAATTTATCAACATGCCATTTTAAATGTCTCCAGCTTAACAGGTCCCTGTAGTCACATTCGTGGCTATCCAATAAAAATTGAATGGAAAATCGGCAGTGGCGTAACTGGGGTCCCATATATTAAGTTGTTGGGTGGTGTGTTTTTTGTTTGGGGGGGGGGGGGGGGGGTGGTAGTAGGGGGACAGGCTTGTGATCAGGGGGCATAATATACTATTGTTTGTTAATATATATAAAGTTTGTCATTTCATTTGGGGAGGGCATCAGGAGGAGGGCATCAGGGGGAGCGAGCCTTCTGGGAAAGTCTCCTGAAAATCGGCTTTACTATCATATATTACATATCCATATTACCTGTTTACGTAAGAAGTAAAAAAGTCAATTACTGTAAAAGTGGTCATTTTCATGTTACATATATAAATGGTAAATGAAGTAATGTGGTTTGGGAGGTAGGGGGTAAATATAGCTATGTGGTACAACCCATTGGAGGGCCATGAGGTAATGAAATAATTGTGGCTTTTGATAAGAAAAAACATGGTATGGTGAATCTAAATCATGTAACATGGTGTCAGATGTGGGATTTGATACTGTGGTATCAACATGGTGTCAGACGTGGGATTTGATACTGTGGTATCGCCCGCCCGAGTCCTGATTATTTACAAGATTTAAATGATAGTAAATTGTGTAACAGGGTGTTATACGAGGTGTAACGAAATAGTGTGGCTTCTTAAAAGTATAAATCATGGGATATAGCTTGGGGTAATGATGGAAAGCATTTAATTTTAGGTCGTTATAATATAGGCCTGCATTATATTTACTCATAAATGGGATATGGGGTTATTACGGGAAATATTCAATTTTAGGTCAGAAAATAGGCATTTGCATTATATATTAACTCATAAATGTATTCTTACCAAATTTGGTGATACATTTTCCAACACATATGTGTTGTTTCATTTTGTAGGTGTTGTTGTTTCATTTTGTAGGTGTTTTATCTGGTAGGCCCTACTTTGCATTATATTTTAACTCATAAATGTATTCTTACCAATTTCGTGATACATTTTCCAACACATATGTGTTGTTTCATTTTGTAGGTGTTGTTGTTTCATTTTGTAGGTGTTTTATCTGGTAGGCCCTACTTACTAGTTTCTTCCCCCCAGACTTACAGAATTATGACGGTAAAAATTGACATTTTGCCCAGAGAAATTGGTTACTAATAAATATGCCTCAACTACGGCCATATTAGTGTAACAGCAAGAAGCGTGCATTGTTCAATTGCTTTTGATGGCAAATTGGCTATTTTCAGTCTCCCAGACTTCCAAATCCTAGGTACGCCACTGAAATACATAGCACCAACATGCATCCATCCATGGACACAGGAATTAGGTGGGATTACTTTTGCACCTCACGATACCTGCTTATAAGAATTTGGTCTTTCGTGAGGTCCTTATCGGAGTGCTAGGATATGGTTCCTCTAGGGATAGACCAAATTTTAATCATGTTTATCATTCAAATGATAACTACTTATTTCACTACTGACTATAACTGGGTGGGCAAGAGCATGCCCAGATATAAATGACAATTCCAGACATGCCAACCTCTGGGATCAGAAAACTGTATTCTGAAACCCCCAAACCTGTATTTTTCATTGAAAACCCGTATTTTTAAATAAGCTTACTTTTAGTCCGATTTTCTTCCCTGCATGACAACATATTAAATTTGCAAGTTATTCCTGGCAAAGAAGTTTCATAATTTTCATTATTCCACTTACTTTCTGGCGTATTTTGACTTTTTTCGCTGAAGAAAGTTTGTTTTCATTCATCACTGCGCGCCGCCATTGAAATTCATCATAAGTGTACATCCACCAGTCATCAGGATTACCGTATTCCCTGGCACTATACTATTAATAGAGCGATGTATGAGGGCGGCACAGTCTCAGTCTAGTAATTGCGCAATTTACCATGTGCGATTTTGGCCTTGGGTGGTACCAAAATTGTAATACACCACAATAGCGTAACATAACATACCGGGAATATATTTACTTTCTAGAAACGTTGTCGGGTGGATAATAGTCTTTACTTGCAGTCGTTTTTGAAAGGGATTCTTTGCCTTGCAGTTTGGAGGTCAATAATGGTTAAAAACGTATTTTTTTGGAAAATCCCGTACGCCCGTATTTTTAACGAAATCCCGTACAAAATACGGGAAAAACGTACTAGTTGGCATGTCTGAAATTCATGCACGTTTTGTAAAATATGATGACATATTAAAGTTGTATACACAATTGGCCTTTGAAATGTGTAAAGGTTGAATTTGTTTACATTTTAAGGTGTCCCAGACACCGTAACCGTATATAGGCAGACCAACACTCACGTTGGACTAATCGCTTTAAGGAAGCAACAGGTCGATCTCTTATCACTGCACATCTAAATGTCACGAAATAGACAATGGTGGCGCTCCATCGTCAATAGGTCATAAAGAATCGGCCATGATCCATAGAGCGATGATGACGACTTCTATTTTATTTATTTATGCTTTCTTTATTGAGGGTAATATGCTTCAGTGACTTGCACTGCTTTCATTTCGATACATAAATACATACAAATAACAAATGTTACAGTGTTTAAATATAATACAAATTATAATACAAATTATGATATTATTCAATTATGATACAGTGGAAATATAGGATTTGAATTGACCCGAGTGACAAATTTTCTAAATCAATACGAATAGATGGTGATAAATTGTTCCACAGATGGCTAGATCTGAAAAGAAAAGTGCGCATACCAGAATTTGAGTTGATTTAAGGAATGATTAAAGTATTACTTGAATGATTCCTGGTAGTATGATTGTGATAGTGATGAACAAATAAACTACCATCAAATCTTACCTTTTCTCTTTCAGCCTTGGCAGTAATGAGTGATGCTTGTTTGGCTTGTTCTTCTTGTAATTGCTCCGCCTTTTTCTGTGCTCTACTAGATGTAAGCTTTGCAGCATAAGCCTTCATCTTGGTTCCTCGCTCTCTAGCTGGCAGGATTAGTTTGGGAATGGGATGATGAGCCTGGGAAGAGAACGAGAAGAATTGATTACTTATCATTGTTGATTACTTTAAATAATATGGTTCTAAAATTATTGAGTTTATAGATGAATTAAATAAAGAAATACAATTTTAATGGGTGTTTTACAGGCTGAACATTTTGAAAGACTTTACCTTTTTAGTTTTCTTAGCACTTTCCACCAGCGCCCTAGCCCTCGTCACGGCTGGTTTCTCATGTTTGACGAGACTCACAGCACCAGAGGTCACTCCCTCCATCTCCTCTCCATTCTCCACCTGCTCTCCATCCCCTCCTCCTCCCTCCCCCTCGGCACCGGGGGAGAGGTTGTGCTTCTTACGATGCACAAATGGTCTTCTCTTCTTTCGTTTCCTACCCCCTCTCTTTGCTGCAGCATTGTCCATATGATTGGTTGAAAGACCTGGTGGTCGACCGATTTTAGGGGGAACTTTCTTCTTGCCATAGTAACAATCTACAAGAATAACAATGGATGATGTTACTATATTAGCATTGATATTTTAACTATGATTGATGTTTGTGTTATTTATTTAAGACACAACTTTGACAAGTTACCACACTCTATATTGGCCATGCATTGGTGTTAGATACCCTAGCCATGTATAGCCACTTCCTGGCTTGGTCTGCAAGGACCTTCATTGCACATGCACAGTAGAAAGGGGTTTTCTACACAAATGTTGACTTTTTGGTTTTACATAATAGTCCAAGTCCCTTAGTTTGAGTCCCTTATAATAACGCAATCTGATACTATAGCTTAAATCAGAATATTTATTTTCTTGAATATTTGGTAAAACATTGGTTATGACCATTTACACAGAGCGAAGCTGACTGCAATTTCAACATCTAATTTAGGGTATGAATAAATACATTTCAAAATGTTTATACCATCAAAGTATATATAGCTGAATTTTAAACTTGAGTAATTTTTACTTTTTTACACCGTTTGCTTGATTGCGCAACTGCACAGATCAACTTCCTGATCACATTTTTTTAAACCTGACAAAATTGGTCAATGTCTGGAAATATATGCTCTTATAAAATTCATGGTTAAGCTTTTATAATAATTATTTTTGTCATCACCTACTAATTTGTAGGGTTGTCTCATATGAAATTGTGACAATACAGCTTCATTTTTGAAAAATAAAGAAAATCTTTTTTTTCTTCTTCTTTACCAGATTCAAAGAACCCATTTATAGTTGGCTATTTCTAAATTCTAAAATGCTGCTAAATTATACTATGAAATTGTAACTGTAAACAATTCTCAATTGCTATTTCATATGAAAACAATTGACCAGAATCATGCAGAGCTCTTTACAAATAAAATTGAAGTAGATCTATTTTCATTCCATACTTTGTTAGGTAAGACAAAATTGATTGAGAGTAGTGTTGTAGCTGGCAAGGATTGAGTGCCAGGCAAGAATTCACAGAAACATGATATTTTTAGCAACATTTAACCAGCATTGGAAACCGCCCAACTCAGCCTGCAACACTGAACGAGAGCTATCTTAAATAAAACTGACAAACGTCAAAAGAAATTGAACTGGAAACAATTCCTAACTGATTTTGACATTTTCATATGAAATTGAATTACTGGAAATTCATATTTAAACAACACCGTAGAGTTTCATAATCTTTTGTTGACAATTTGTAAAACCACAGTGTCACAAACGTGATGCTTAACACTTTCCACACGGCAGGCGTCTGCAGACGACATCCCAACATTTCATAAAATGTTTCAAAAATGTCACAATTATTTTATTTAATTACCATATTTGGAATCACCATGAGAGATCCATTAGAATAAGTACAAACAAACATGCCTATACTCTGTTTGGCCATCTCGAGACAGTGACGTAACCGCGTATTCTACTAATTGCATCACATAACGCGCGCGAATACTCGCGGCGCTGGCGTACAAACACGAGCATTGAAAGGCGGAAGATACACACGCGTGCGTAAAAGCTGCGCCTGTTCAGTTACGTCACTGTCTCGAGATGGCCAAACAGAGTATAGTATGGTTCAGCTATCTTTGAGATAGACCTTGAAAGTTAAGAAAGGTTTCTGAAAAATCTGTTTTGTATTATGGTAAAACCAATAGCCACGTGGAAAGTGTTAACCTGATACCCAGGTGAGCAATTTTAAGACAAAAGCAAATGTATTTTAATTAAGATTTGTGTCTGCTTCATATTTGTCTTAATCATGATGAAGAGGAAATATTCTCTAATGGTTCCATAAATAAACTTGATTATTAAACCATTCGGTTATGAGATTTTATCAATTTTTCAGAGGTCTTTTAACAGGTTTAAGTATGTTTCAATGTATTTGCACATATTATTTCGGTATTATTTAGTAAGTTATACATGCTGTGTAAACATGAAGGTCTAAACACACAATATAATCCACGTTATACATATCGTTGATTTAGTGCGTTTACAAGCATTTGCGGTCAAGATCGGTAAGATGTTACACGCATCACGTCTGTATAAAATCTACAGTATTTACAGGGTTTCTGCACTGGTTTGAAGGGAAAACCGGGAAACAGGGAATGTAAATATAAACACTGAGGAGACATGGCTAGAAGATTAATGTTTAAATATCATTTTTTCCCCTATTGGACCCTCTTGACTTATGATTAATTTGTTATTCCCTGTATATTTATTCATACCTACAATCTCTTCATTGGTTACCTGTTGAACAGAGAATATCTTTTAAATTGCTTGTGTATGTTTATAAGTCACTGAATGGTCTTGCACCTAATATGTATCTATCAAGTTGTTTAAAATTATATGTTACATATATATAGACACTCCAGATCATCCTCGTCTTGAGTATCCTATAACAAGAGTCAAAGCTGGTGACAAGGACTCTTACTGTTTATGCATCTATATTATGGAATGATCTTCCTATTAGTCAGTCAGTCTGTTTCTGTTGTTGCCTTTCAAGAAGACATTTAAGACATTTTGTCTCCAAACTAACTGTTTGCCTCTTATACTATTATGTTTATAATTTATTATTCTTATGCTATTTTGTATCTTTGTAAGCACTTTGAGCCTCAGGGGAATGGCACATCACAAATAATTGTTGAATGTATTTATGTATCTATGGTTTGGTGCCATATCACATGAGGCTGGCATGTCAAACCATAGGTATTATGTATATTGCGTGAACATACAGAGGATAACTAATATTATTATACCTCATACATATTTTTAAGGGTATACTCTTTTTTGATTGGTTTATTTTTAACCATGTCGGATAAATAAAAATACCTACCCAATGTTTGTTTAGGTTTATTGTACTACCAACCATGCGCGAATTTAAACTACTTCCCGCTGATCAACACCATCACCTAAATCAATTCTAGAGCCTATGAATATTACGTAATGTATGTCAAACGGTGACGCCGAGTAAGACGTTGCTTGACAACAACCAACATGGTGTCGTCTGCTATACATCTGCAGAAGAAATTCGCGAACAAATCAGATGCAGATTTTAGGCTTCTTTTTGGATAATTATGCTGCATCAAAATCCGTAAAGCTCTGCAGCAATGATTGTGAAGAGCTAGGAAACGGGTTTAAATGAAATTGTTCTTCTGCCAGGGGAATTGAGTCCGCCGCTTCTTGGCTTGTGTGTACTGTAGGTATAGGCAGCCATAGGCCTACTACTATGACTACGAGCCTACGCAGGAGCAACGTAAGCTTTTTTCGAATTTTGATTTAGTTTAGACAATGAAATATGTATGTATGAGGTGTAATAAAACAAATACAACATGGTTTCTTTCGGAAAAGTAGTGCAAACTACTGGCCCTTGGTGTTTGATGACTGGTAACTACCTCCCTCCGCTCAACTCAGGAGGTAGGTAGTCACCAGTCATCCAACTGTACCAGTAGTTTGCACTACTTTCCCTCAAACCATGTTGTATTTGTTAAATACTTACTGTATTTGGTCTTGGTTAACATTGCACAATTCTCCGGGCAATCATTCTCTACATATTTCTGTGACACTAAATTTGGGCAACATTCTAGTTTAATGCACATATTTCTAAGATATCCGGACACTTCATCTGTTGACTTGCAGATCTCTACTAAGGCTCGGAAACTCTTGCCCTTGTACCTGAGGAATAAATTAAAAGAGAAGAAATACTTTTTATCATTGAGGCTAAACATATGCATTAAATATGGTAAATTTGTTTAAAAATATTTAGAGGTTAGGCAAATTGCCAAATGAGATGATAACGACCACAAATAGGTTTTTATTTAAGGATCTATGGAAGGAAAACCCAATCATGGACTAATTAAGTTCCTTTAGATGTACAGCATTATCAAAGTAATAATTGGTCAACCTCTTATTTCTGCACATTGGGAGGCACAAAAAAAGACATCAGTGATGCACCCTCATCAAAAGGGTAAACAAAATAAAACATTTGAAAAGCGGAACCACTGCTTGCCACAAAATAAGACATCAGTGATGCACCCTCATCAAAAGGGTAAAAATAAATAAAACATTTGAAAGCATACACCACTGCTTTCTTGCAAACTATGTGCCTTTTTATCGTAAAAACTCTATGTGTTTCCTTCAATTACTTAAAATATGATCAATGTCACCTTTTTCCAGTCAATGTGACCTTTTCCTGGTACAGTGCCTACAGGATGTCCAAAGATTCTACACCCTTAATTTTTAAAGTAATCTTATAGCCCTAAATGCGGTTGTTTTTACTAATAGGACCCACTTACTTTGCTTTCATTATCTGCAAGTATCCATTCATTCCTGCCGTCTCTTCATTTTCCACCTGTAATTCTCTTAGCACCCTAGGTGGTTTATAGCCAGCATTCACCAGTAGTGATATGACTTCACGTAATACTAATGACACCATGCCAGGCCCTACTAATGGGACATGCTACCCACTTACTTTGCTTTCATTATCTGCAAGTATCCATTCATTCCTGCCGTCTCTTCATTTTCCACCTGTAATTCTCTTAGCACCCTAGGTGGTTTATAGCCAGCATTCACCAGTAGTGATATGACTTCACGTAATACTAATGTGACCATACCAGGCCCTACTAATGGGACATGCTACCCACTTACTTTGCTTTCATTATCTGCAAGTATCCATTCATTCCTGCCGTCTCTTCATTTTCCACCTGTAATTCTCTTAGCACCCTAGGTGGTTTATAGCCAGCATTCACCAGTAGTGATATGACTTCACGTAATACTAATGTGACCATACCAGGCCCTACTAATGGGACATGCTACCCACTTACTTTGCTTTCATTATCTGCAAGTATCCATTCATTCCTGCCGTCTCTTCATTTTCCACCTGTAATTCTCTTAGCACCCTAGGTGGTTTATAGCCAGCATTCACCAGCAGTGATATGACTTCACGTAATACTAATGTCACCATGCCAGGTCCTACTGATTTGGGTAACTCTGCTATTCTACCCTTGTTTAGGAATGGTCCAGAGAAACACTTGTGGTTGAAGTACAGCTTGTCAATCACACCTAAAAATGGACAGACGATAGAAAGTGAGAGAAATGAACAAATGTTGTTGTTTTTTATATAACATTTTTAGATTTTAAGTTTCTAAAAATGAATACTTATATTATACATTACATTAAAAGTTCAAAAGTGACAGTGCTTGATAAATTTGAAATGTTTGGGTTAACCGTAAGTGTGACACACCATTGAAACCCCATGTCTCTTCTCTAGCTATATATGTACACATGTTTCTTTGCAGGGTTAATCTTTATTTGGCAAGCACTTTTATTTTCTACAAAAGTTTATTTGTCAAATTGTAGAGGAAACCATATTTCTCATATGAAAAAATTAAAAGCTTTGTATATTATGGTAAGGAGAAACCTGAACTTATTGTTGACATACTTACGGTTTTTATTAGTCCCATCTAATCAAAAGCGATTTTGTCCTCACGAGGTGCCCTTGTTTCGGTTGTTTGCATTTTGCATTTGGTTGGAATATTTCAAAGGGGGGATGGCCACTAAATTGCCCTGCCTCGGCCCCTTACGGCAGATAACCCTAAAGCGGTATTGAGCTGTGTGCCTTGGTGTTCTATCTTAAATTTTGTGATTGGCCATATTAATATTCATGCCCGATATTCGTCCAATTGGGTGGCACGTTTTATTGGGTTTGTTCAATGTCTGGTTGGAAGTAGTCACGTTGCTTTGTTGAAATACCTGCATTTATCTTTAAATTGTTGAGAAACTCTATACTGTGCCAACATTGTCAACCAATTCCTGAATGACATATTGTCAAAACCATACTACTGCTTCACAAGTTGGCAGCTTTGCATGTCATAGCGGGAGACCCTCAATTTTTTGAAAAATGTTGAGAAACCTGTTTTTTCAATGGACATTTCACAAACTGTTTAAGTTAGCAGCTTCGCATGTCATAGTGGGAGACCTTCAATTATTTGGAAAATGTTGAGAAACCTGTTTTTTTTCCAATGAACATTTCAAACTGTACAGCATTGCATGTCATAGTGGAAGACCTTCAATTATTTGAAAAATGTTGAGAAACCTGTTTTCTTCAATGGACATTTCAAACTGTACTAGTTAGCAGCTTTGCATGTGGTAGAAGAGAATGGAAACCTGCATCAATTTGTAAATTACAAAAGAGGCCATACGCCAATATTTCGAAAGAATCCCTGTATGAACAATGGCAAATTAGTATTTAGTTGGTGGACAGCTTTGCATGTGGTATAAAAGAAATTTCCTTATATTTTTTAATTGAAGAGAAATTGTAAGAATGTCAATTTATCCCTAAATTACAGAAAATCATATTAATTGGCAGCTTTGCATTTCATAGAAGAGAAACTTATATGCCTTCAATTGGAGAAAGGCAGCTTTGCATGCGACAGAAACCTCTAGAAGAGGAACTTTAATTATAATGGTAAATTATAGAGAAATCACACACCCATATTTGAACGAATCTCCTCAGGTGTACAAACAATGTTAAACTTTAATACTTTTTAACTCTGTGCATATTCTAGTGAACTGTGCAGCATTGCACGCGAGTACCAGGATTAGACTTTAATTGCGGGGAGAACTTCCGCCAGCGATTTACAATCCTGTGTATGTTAATGAGGTGCCATCATTGGAATATGCTCTGATGTCACTGCACAGAGTTGGATGAATGAAGTTATACTTTGGTGCATGTGGTTGATGAGGACATTGCACTCTCACCCAAATTGATCTCATCGCTATGTTTGCAAATACATACATTATCTTATGCCCCTGTATCATGATTACTCAGTTGCCAGTACCCGTACAGGGATTGTATGCTTGTATGGAACTGAATAATACCTGCACAGTACAAATAAAGTATCTGTAAATAGCAGAGTTGCTGCTACTTTACTGCTACTTTTGGTAGAACTTCACTGGTTCTTTACCAGTGCCCATTCGGGTACTGGGTGTAATATAGTAACTTGCAGCAGGGTAACTATGACGCCTGGCAAAAGACGATTTTAAAGTCTTCCCACAATGCATTGCGTGAACACCAGCTTACTAAAGCTTTTTTTTCTTCACATGATGCATTTGTTGAGCTCTTAAGTTTTAGAAATAAGAAAAAGGGACACTGATAATTTATTCATTGATGAAAACTAGAACCTAAGAGCTCCAACGATGAACATGCTATGAAGCCATGATTGTGTTCAAATGTCTATGGGAACCGAGACAAATTGAAGACCGGAATTAGGGCATTTTACAAAAAACGCAATGCATTGTAATGGTGCCTTCAAAATCTTCTTTGACGTCGGGCATAAGAAAATGGCTGTGTATGTTTTATGACACTTACCTTCCCCACTGGTTTCTTCTTGCCTATTTGCTCCTCTTACTTTCTGATAGAGATCACGGCCAGGACTCATTTGACTCAATAAACTATTATGGCTACAAGGGAGAAACAAATTATAGCAAAAGTGTATCAATATTAAAACAATAAAACAGCGTGAGAGTGTAAAGTTGGTAATTTGTAATCAAGACACAACAAAAAAAGGAGAAAAAAACCAGACAAAAACCAGAACAAAAAATTGAAAGCGTTATTCTTCAAATATCTGCATCCAGAGAGAACCCAAACTCCTTGAGAGTTGATATGTGCATATTATAAAAACCAAAGCTTTTAACATTATATCACCAAGACATAATATACTATGTAAAGGGCAGATTTCTATGCTGTTGTTATAGACCAAACCCATGGCTGATATTGCAACAATTTTCAGATGTAATAAGAAATAGAGTGCCTTTTCTTGGAAACATTAAATTCAACTCTCCGTAAGTAACACTGAATTTCCGGGTGCATTACTAATTCTGATAATAATAAGATATTTTGATTTTGATTAAAAGGTGATCAGGTAATTACTTACTGGTGTTTTTCTGGCCAAACAATTGCAATCTTTCTTCTCTTGGCTACAAAAATAAAACAAGGGATCAACATTAATTATGAACATTTAAACCTGACATACATTGTGCAATATATGATAGAAAAATAATTATAAAGCCCAAATTGCATCATTATATAGAACAAAACATCAAACTTATCACAAAACCGAATACAATTTGCCATCTCTCAACATGCAATTTTTAAAATTTGCGGCGATCGAAAATCCCGGTATCAATTCCCAGAATACAATGTATCCTGTAAGGCAACTACACTATAGTTTAATCAGTTCCAAATTGGCCACAAATATTCGGTTTTGAACTCTCCGTGCGCAGAAGTCCAATCATATGCCTGTGATTATGGCCACACACACACGGTATTGGTCACACGCATTCGTCACCCACATGATGCGCAGTGCGTAAGTGCCTTCATGCACGACCCACATCCTTCTTTATTCATTCGTTGCTGTACGGCGGCTTCAGCAATTTTTAACTGATTAAACTATAGACCAATCCACCTGCTACTCACCAAGTAGTTTCTTAGGCGCTCTAAGTGGATACCCATTATATGATTCTTTATTCATTCGTTGCTGTAAGGCGGCTTCAGCAATTTTGAACTGATTAAACTATAGACCAATCCACCTGTTACTCACCAAGTAGTTTCTTAGGCGCTCTAAGTGGATACCCATTAGTATCGCACCATCCTACAGGGAATATGTCAAATCCTTTAGTATCTACTATATGATTCTTTATTCAGTCGTTGCTGTAAGGCGGCTTCTGCAATTTTGAACTGATCAAACTATAGACCAATCCACCTGTTACTCACCAAGTAGTTTCTTAGGCGCTCTAAGTGGATACCCATTAGTATCGCACCATCCTACAGGGAATATGTCAAATCCTTTAGTATCTACTATATGATTCTTTATTCATTCGTTGCTGTAAGGCGGCTTCTGCAATTTTGAACTGATCAAACTATAGACCAATCCACCTGTTACTTACCAAGTAGTTTCTTAGGCGCTCTAAGTGGATACCCATTAGTATCGCACCATCCTACAGGGAATATGTCAAATCCTTTAGTATCTACTATATGATTAGGTAATTTACTACCATCAAAGTGTAACCATACATGTCTACCGGCTACTTTGGTTATCGTTGCTACGGAGATTTGGGCAGGATGGTAGGGATTTACAGCTTCTAATTTGAAGCCAGGCTGGTATGGATGATGTTCGCTGTCTGTTTTCTGTAAATAAATAAGTAAATAAAAAGGGCACAATTATTCAAGTGAAGATGTGAAGAGATTGAATGCGGATAAATGTTACACAACTTACTAATTATGACGAAGCCATTTGACATTGTGCTTACAATATGTCACAAGTCTTTTCTGCTTTGTTGAGGCTGTGATATACATTGACAAACACTTCTACCATCTGTCTTATTACTTGTATGTATTTATATATATGTAAAATAAAAGGTCAGCCCTTTTTCTTGTTAGGTTGACAGGAAACAAAAAATAAAAAATAAAAAATCTGTCTTATAACACCCAAAAACGTTTAGTTAACTTCAAGCTATATGCACAACAGAACCCACTCTTGGTAAATTATCTTTCATATACACAACTCAAATTACACTCATTTTTTTTTTAAACGGTGAACTATCTATCTACTGTAAAAGTGTTAATTTTTGCGCGATTAATTGTTTGCGCTTCTTTAAGATTCTTACCGATCTAAAGCCTTCACTGGGAGCACCTTTAACGCCATGTTGCCGCAGATAAGAACTCCAATCAAATTTGACTCCTTCATAACCTGCAAAAACAGAAGATCATCATGAATCTTTTAAAAGGCAAATAAAATCCTTCTACAGCTATAATGAAATCTATTCCAAATACATGTGTAGGAGTAAGAAGACCCGAATTATCATAATTATTTCTAATAATTATTTCTCATTGCATTTCTGATCTTGTTGAGATCCTGTATTCCTATCCTGTGTCCTATCTTAGTACATTTAACTTTCTTTCCAATTTTTGTAATACCCAAACCTTTTCAAATCAAATCAATTTTCAAAAATGGAAAAACAGGATAGTTAAACTTCACTTCTTAGTTCAAAATATTTTCATGTTCATGGTTATGTTATGTCCATGGTTACATAGCTTGAGCTTAAAATACTGTTGGGTACCAGTGTTATGACCCTGAAAATTCCAACCCTAGTGAGCACAATTATGTGCGCGATAATGAGGTGCCATCATTGGAATATGCTCTGACCTCACTGCTCAAAGGTAGATGAATGAAATGTGCCATTGTAGACATACTCACCTTTAGGTGGTGTTATAGAGAACCCGTGACGTTTGCACCATTTGACAGGGAAGATACCACCGCATTCCGCATGACACACAAATGATATACCGCCATTCTTTTCTGCAGTACAGTCATCGATTGTCACAACAAAATATTTATCTTTAAACACTTTGGTGACCGTTGCTGGAGTTATCTGTGAAGGCGATCTAGGATTGATGGCTTCAAGTTTCATGCCGACTCTGAATAGATGCGGACGTATCTTAGCCTGGTCCTGTGAGATACAAGAAACAAACAAACAAGGGATGTAATTAGTAGCAGACCTATTTCATAGATGTCTTTGTTATCGAAGGGTTGAGTGGCATACTGTTCAAGGGTTTCATAGGCTTGGGTTTTCAACTTCTTGACCCGCCGCATGGGTGTTTTCGGATGGTATATAAAGCCTGCCTTGATTGCCCAATGGCGTGGAGTAGCTAGTGCCTATACTCTATTTGGCTTCCTCTGGACAGTGACGTAACTTAACAGGTGCAGCTTTTACACACGCGTATGTAGCTTCTGCCTTTCAACGCCCGTGTGTATATGCCTGCACCATGAGTAACTGGTGTGGTTTCCAAGGTTACAAGTTTTCATTATAAAAACTATAATTGGGAAGTGAAGATCAACTGCTGAGAGCATGCTGTTGGTTGCTTAATAACAGATGATTTTAGCAGATAGTCAAAGGTAAGAAAGTAGGTCATTCATAAGTAAAGAAAGTAAGTATGCAAGTCACCGGTACATTGAATATAAACTCTAACAATGAATGGCCTTAAGGCTAAAGCCTACAAGTAGAAAAATCCTCACATCAGTACATGCCAGGAATCGAACCTGGGCCACTAGATTAACATTTTAACATGCTTACCACTACACCAGGGTACTTGGGATAGCAGCACTGCTTGAGGATCAGATGTTGAAGGTAGTGCCATATTTCTTATGTTTCGTAAGGTTGTGATACGCAAGAGATATCAATGGTATATTGCCTTCCCTTTCGCTCTTCCTTTGGTACAGGATCTCTCTGTGCAGCTGACAATGCATACTGGTGTACTGTATTCCAGTGTGCCTCACTCACCTTGAATATATCCTTTGGCCTCTCGTGCAGCTGACAATGCATACTGGTGTACTGTATTCCAGTGTGCCTCACTCACCTTGAATATATCCTTTGGTACAGGATCTCTCTGTGCAGCTGACAATGCATACTGGTGTACTGTATTCCAGTGTGCCTTACTCACCTTGAATATATCCTTTGGTACAGGATCTCTCTGTGCGGCTGACAATGCATACTGGTGTACTGTATTCCAGTGTGCCTCACTTACCTTGAATATATCCTTTGGTACAGGATCTCTCCGTGCAGCTGACAATGCATACTGGTGTACTGTATTCCAGTGTGCCTCACTTACCTTGAATATATCCTTTGGTACAGGATCTCTCTGTGCGGCTGACAATGCATACTGGTGTACTGTATTCCAGTGTGCCTCACTAGCACCAGGTTGTCTATTCCGTAAACCTACAAATTAGGAGAATAATCATAAAATGATAAAATTGAATTGCATGGCTTAAAATGTTTACAAATTCATTGATTCTGTAAAGATCGGAATGCTCATACCCTTTTTCGACATTATCTAGATCTCTCATCTGCGACATCACTTTGCACACAGAAGAAAGCCATGCGCTGGAATAAAAGTTGTGTATTATGCTCCCCCTTTTCTACATGTTTTGTACGGAGCAAAAAGTGATATTTAAATAAATATTTTTACTAAATTTGTGGATATGAATCATCAATAAATTGTCATACATACATACATACATACAAGTTTTTATATAGCGCCATTTCATTTAGATCAGTGTTGCAACATCCAGGCAACAGCTAATTCAGCGCCAAACATAGAGACAGACAATAGACGACGAGTTCCTGTAACCTAGAAATGTGTGTATAGACACAGACCGGGATGATCCCTTACTCTTTACGAAGGAGTATGTAACCTTTTAACGTGCTCGGGTATTGCTCTTCCGATGCACGGGACCATTTCTATGTGGCTTCCGAACCACGAGGCAATTGAGACTAAGTACCTTGCCCAACGATACAGACATGTTGCCCGTATCGGGGCTAGAACTCACAAACTTTGTATTATGAGTCCTGCGTGTTATCCACTAGACATGTGGAAGAGAGTGTCTCAGCATCCAATCCAGTACACGTTAAATTGATTTTATTGTAATATGATGATGAACGCTGAAAAGGCATATGGATTTTCACTAGAAGCTAACATTGCTTTGGACAACTCTTTATAATAAGATAACTTACATCTAGGCGGCGATACAGTAGCTCCATTAGCCTTGGCCCAGCCTATCGGATGAACCCTCCACGACAAATAGTGCAGCCATATATCCTCTTTCTCGTCGTCAATCCCACTGTATCGTAACCTCAGGCGCCCTCCATGGTTCTCTTTGATCACAGCTATCCATACGTACTGCGGATCCTCGGCATCGGTCAGCTCAATTCGCATTCCTCTTCTCATACGGTCTATTGCTATAGGCTTGGTTTTCTAGGAAAATATAAAACAGAACATAGGCTCTTATACGGCCATGTGTTTTGAACTCACCACCCAAAAAGGGTGGTGGCGTTGCATTTTTGGGGACGAATCATCCATCTCTCTCTATTAACTCAACAACTAAATGTGGTAGAGCTATGGTTGAGGTGTCATTTGAAAGCCTATTCATCTAGCTACATTGTGTGAATAAATCAGGTATTTCTATAACTGATTGGCTGAGATATGATTGATTATATTGTGAAAGTCAGGGGTGGTGGCGGTGGCGGTGGCATTGTGTACAATCTCTATGGGGAATATAAAAAACGTTCCCAATTCTACGTTCAATTAACCATAACTCCTCATCCCTGTATGGTACCAATATGATTTTGCTCTCATTTTATAGATTATTTTATATTCTATAAGATTCTGTTTCAAGAAACGTGACAACTATTATGTAATAATTGTAATCATGAATCGATTGCTTTGTCCTTGGCTTTCTCCCTATTCGCTACACAGTGAACTTGCCCTAATTCAACGGTTTTACATACATGCCTATATCAACAAAAGTATTCAACCGATGATAGCAAAATTATACATTTTTGGAAAGCTCTCAAATAGGGGAATTCAAAAATGCCGTTTAAATCAGGATAGGGTGCATACCCCAAAAATATACTTGTAAACTCTAATAAATATGAAATTTAAACGTTTGTGCCCATTTACTTCCCGATATAGTATATTTCAACAAGTTACCATTGACAACCATTTTTTTCTGATGGGTAATTGCATGAGGAACTAATATTGCACAGTAAAATTATGATTGGGATCGGTATGAAATTATTATTGAGCTTTAATCAAAATATGAAAAAAACGGATATATTTTGAACATTCTTAATCACAACATGTTACCATTAGGTCCTATTTAAATTCCAGTAGTTTATTTGGATTCCTTGTGAGATTACTGTTCAGAAAATGTATACTTTTTATGGGGTAGAACAAGTAGTTATTGCGATATGCTAATTCGAATCTCAGATGGTGTAAAATGTAAAAATCTGGACATGCAACGGGAAGGGTGGCGAGTTCAAAACACATGGCCATACATAAAACAGACAAAGGCTCTGATAATATTTTAAATGCAAAACAGACATAAAACATGTTTCTATTTGAATGCAAAAGGTGGTACTAAGATGAGCGCGTAGAGTAACAATTTGCTTGGATTCGCTTGCCTTGCGCATATTTTGGTGAACTTACGGCATCACCATCTTTTGGTGCTTAATAGAAACGCGAAATTTGAAAGGTTAGGGTTTTCTTTTGATTCAATAACTGCCCTTGTATTTTCTTGAATTCAATGCCATATACAGTCATTTTGGTCTCTTTAGTGCCAATATCAAATGATCTTCATTTCATGTGACTTACTCCTGTTAAATACGCCTCTGGAATAGTCTTGGCTCCTGTTAATGTGTTGACTAGAAACTCTTGCCAGTTGATGTTGTTATTGATGAGAGCTACAAAATATCAAACAAAAAATATATATCAGAGATGTAACAGAGGTAAAGTAAAATATCCTGAAAAAGAATCAACCAACCACGGCCTAGCGCTTGCGCAAGGTATCAAACATTTATGGGGGCATCAACCGCCCCCCCCCCCGCTAATTATTAGTTTTGTCCTCTTTTTATGCTAAAATTTCATCAATTCTGGAAAAGCAAAAAAATAATAAAAATAACGAAATATGAGGTTATTATCTCTTCACACAACAGTAATCCAAGAGTACTGTAAAACACTAACAATTTGCGGGTACTTTATTTCACGAATTACCAAAAGCCGCATTTTTTGCGAGGATTTAATTTGTGATTCCAAAATTTAAATTTGAATTTAATTTCACGAATTTAATGTCCTCGCGAAATTAAATACCTCGCGAAATAAGTTCTTTTTACAGTATGTGCGCGATTTTGAAATACATGTACACACATACATATCACGCATTACAAAACATGGTGCACCCTGTTGCATTAGAAAGCCTTATGCGAGCCACGCTCTTGGGAATTAATTAGCTGCTGCAATGAAGATATAACTGGAATTGGATGTAGGGTTTTCTTGAAATGTGAGGCATCATGCCAAAAGGTACACCGTGTCTACCTTTGGAAAATATAATATTTTGATTATATCCAACAGAATATTAAACAAGCTTTTCAATGACACATTTCTTTTTTTAATTGAAGCAATACTTTTGAAAATATGTTGGAAAACAAGGGATGTATTGCTTATTATTTTCTTTATATAATGCTCTGTATCTCAAGATAAGCCTGGTAGACAATACGTGATACAACTTTGCGGCTGTGTGTTTTTCAAGATATAGATGAAAACGGACAGGAAAAAATAAAGAAAATAATAAGAATTTAGGAGTCATTTTCACTCGTAAAATCTGAATGCCTTGATTAATTTTGATAATTTTGGTGTCCTTTTAAAGCTTATAAAATGCTCTGAAAGCACACATGATAACCTCAAAATTGACTTCACCAGCAAAATCATCCCTTTTGTTACTGCATCACATATGTACCGTATGACACGATGCTCTATACAGACTGTTTATGGTACTACTAGCTACTACTTACCATCAAGGGGGGGGGGGGGGGGGGGGGGGGGGTGGGGGGAGTGGGTTGTAGTACATATCCAGTCCATAGATATCATCCAATTGGATGTGGGGTTTTGTTATCATATTATACAGACTAATGATGGTACACTTACCATCAGGGGGCTGTAGTACATGTCCAGTCCATAGATATAATCCAATTGGATGTGGGTTTTGTTAACATATTATACAGACTTATTATGGTACACTTACCATCAGGGGGCTGTAGTACATGTCCAGTCCTAGCACACCATCCAATCGGATGCAAGTCAGCTTTCGTCATTTCACACCATAGATCAGCCGTCCTGTTTTCCCCGTAGCCTTCGTATCTAAGCAGCAACAATGTTCCTCCTGTAGCTACCACAGTTGCCACCCAATAGGTTTTGGTATTAGGTGTGAATATACTGGGTTGGTTGGGTGCTTCTACTTTCATACCAACTTTCACGACACTTCTAATGCCACTTTCAACCTGGCGGAATGACACGATACATAGATTGTGATGTGATCAATCGGAATGAGTCGGATGTCGGGAATATAGATTTTGAATTACAGGTAAAAAGAAGTGACAAATTCTCATGTTTTACTCTGCTTTCTCGGTTGGTAAATTGTTTGTAACTTAAACAAGGCGGTTCTCGAACGGCGCGTCTCGCCTGTTCATCAAAAGTGACTTGAAAGAAATGATGATGAAACATATGATACAATGTAGCACTGTCACAGAGGTATGCATTGTAGTTAATACAAGGGATGTAATACCTTGAAAAATTTAATCAACAAAAAGAACACACCAACCCCCTTCCCTACACCAAATCACATCAAGATAGGCCTTACAGATCTTATTTGACCCCAGATGACCTCTGATGACCTTGAAAATTTAATCAGCAAAAAGAACACACCAACCCCCTTCCCTCCACCAAATCACATCAAGATAGGCCTTACGGATCTTATTTGACCCCAGATGACCTCTGATGACCTCGACAAATTAATCAACAAAAAGAACACACCATCCCTCTTCCGTCCACCAAATCCCATCAAGATAGGCCTTACGGATCTTATTTGACCCATGATGACCTTCAATGACCTCCGATGACCTTGAAAATTTAATCAGCAAAAAGAATACACCACCCCCTTCCCTCCACCAAATCCAATCAAGATAGGCCTTACTGATCTATTCGATGACCCCGAAAAATGAATCAACCAAAAGAACACACCACCCCCCTTCCCTCCACCAAATCCCATCAAGATAGGCCTTACTGATCTATTTGATCCCCGATGACCCCGAAAAATTAATCAACAAAAAGAACACACCATCCCTGTTCCGTCCACCAAATCCCATCAAGATAGGCCTTACTGATCTATTTGACCCCATATTTGACCCCCGATGACCCCGAAAAATTAATCAACAAAAAGAACACACCACCCCCTTCCCTCCACCAAATCCCATCAAGATAGGCCTTACTGATCTATTTGACCCCATATTTGACCCCCAATGACCCCGAAAAATTAATCAACAAAAAGAACACACCATCCCTCTTCCGTCCACCAAATCCCATCAAGATAGGCCTTACTGATCTATTTGACCCCCGATGACCCCGAAAAATTAATCAACAAAAAGAACACACCACCCCCCTTCCCTCCACCAAATCCCATCAAGATAGGCCTTACTGATCTATTTGACCCCATATTTGACCCCCGATGACCCCGAAAAATTAATCAACAAAAAGAACACACCATCCCTCTTCCGTCCACCAAATCCCATCAAGATAGGCCTTATTGATCTATTTGACCCCATATTTGACCCCGATGACCCCGAAAAATTAATCAACAAAAAGAACACACCATCCCTCTTCCGTCCACCAAATCCCATCAAGATAGGCCTTACTGATCTATTTGACCCCATATTTGACCCCCGATGACCCCGAAAAAATAATCAACAAAAAGAACACCCCATCCCTCTTCCGTCCACCAAATCCCATCAAGATAGGCCTTACTGATCTATTTGACCCCCGATGACCCCGAAAAATTAATCAACAAAAAGAACACACCATCCCTCTTCCGTCCACCAAATCCCATCAAGATAGGCCTTACTGATCTATTTGACCCCATATTTGACCCCCGATGACCCCGAAAAAATAATCAACAAAAAGAACACCCCATCCCTCTTCCGTCCACCAAATCCCATCAAGATAGGCCTTACTGATCTATTTGACCCCATATTTGACCCCGATGACCCCGAAAAATTAATCAACAAAAAGAACACACCATCCCTCTTCCGTCCACCAAATCCCATCAAGATAGGCCTTACTGATCTATTTGACCCCATATTTGACCCCCGATGACCCCGAAAAAATAATCAACAAAAAGAACACCCCATCCCTCTTCCGTCCACCAAATCCCATCAAGATAGGCCTAACTTATCTATTTGACCCCATATTTGACCACCGATGACCCCGAAAAATTAATCAACAAAAAGAACACACCATCCCTCTTCCGTCCACCAAATCCCATCAAGATAGGCCTTACTGATCTATTTGACCCCCGATGACCCCGAAAAAATAATCAACAAAAAGAACACCCCATCCCTCTTCCGTCCACCAAATCCCATCAAGATAGGCCTTACTGATCTATTTGACCCCCGATGACCCCGAAAAATCAATCAACAAAAAGAACACACCATCCCTCTTCCGTCCACCAAATCCCATCAAGATAGGCCTTACTGATCTATTTGACCCCATATTTGACCCCCGATGACCCCGAAAAATTAATCAACAAAAAGAACACACCACCCCCTTCCCTCCACCAAATCCCATCAAGATAGGCCTTACTGATCTATTTGACCCCATATTTGACCCCCGATGACCTTGAAAATTTAATCAGCAAAAAGAACACACCACCCCCTTCCCTCCACCAAATCCCATCAAGATCGGCCTTACGGATCTTATTTGACCCCATATTTGACCCCGATGACCTTGAATGACTTCTAATGACCTTGAAAATCTAATCAGCAAAAGAACACCCCACCCCCTTCCCTGACATCAAGTCCCATCAAGATAGGCCTTACTGATCTCTAGATATCGCGTCACAACGCGTCTCAAAAGTTTTAAGCATATTTGACCCCGATGACCTTGTATGACCCCCGATGACCTTGAAAAATCAATCAGCGACAGAACGCACCACCCCCCTTCCCTCCACCAAGTCCCATCACGATAGGCCTTACGGATCTCCAGATATCGCGTCACAAAGGTATTTCTTAGCACACGGCATACGGCGGACGCCGGACAGAAATAGTGATAACATAGTCTCTTTCTGATTACATCAGGCGAGACAAAAACTAGAAGTTTGATTTTAGTGGGGTTTGGGTCATACTGTAGCATATTCCACCTGCTTTTAAATGATGGACAAATATCAAAATTGAAAACTACCGACATGCTAATATAATCCACATACTTATTTCATTAGGGTTATTGGTACAAATTGATCGTTGATTTCTATCTCTAGTACAAAAATAATGTTAATAGATCCACACAAAAATGTCTTGTTTCACTGTATTCTCATTTCACAGTGCAGAATAGTAACAAACAAGGTGTTTCATTCAATATGTAACATATAATATGCAGGACAAGGCGTGCTTTGTTAAGAAAAACCCATCAATTAAATTTTTCATTTAGCATAACCCCCTACTAGAAAAACCTCCAGTCACCCCCCCCCCCCCCCCCCCCATGCAATTCTGACAAGGAATTGCCTGATGTGACCTACCATGATTTTCCTCATTTTTGGACCCACATTTTTTGTATATTATGTGGTGAATTTGATACTGCTACTGCCCCTTTACCACTGGTGTTCCCGCTTGATTTCTGCTTGATGATGGGAATGTAATCACCTATACAATCGCGTTTTCCATGTACTTACATGTTGAAAGGCATCGTGGGGTACGGGTGTAGCACCTGTCAATTCAAGATATTCATCCCATGTAAACTCAAGGGACTCCTCTTCATGCCGACCTGAAAAAGAAAAGAAAAACCGACCTCAGTGATATTACAGGCATACATCTTGATATACACATTTTGTGCCAGGTGCTTCCTTAATTTAAATATGCACATAATGTAAGAGTGAATTAGCGGATGAGTTGGGTATTTTTCAGTAAGCTTATTTTTTCTTCTTCAGAAATCGGGATTCGGGAAGGTGATTTTTGGACTCTTTGAAGGAATTGTCTCAAGTGTTTTAATCGTATTAAAGGTAGATGTTCTGATTGCTGGCCTGATTTTCAACTTGATGTTTTCTTTTTTACATGAAAGGTCATCCTTAATAATGTCACATTCCAAAGTTTGAGTTGCATAACTCCAATGGGTCTAATTTTAGAAGGCTAGGTCACAAAAATTGTGCCTATTGAGTAGTACCACCTTTGGGCAGTAATTCACCACATTTTAGCCTATAATTTTGAAATGGAACATTTCTGGCCCCATATATTTTACAGACATAATGAAAAAAATATGGGGATTCTTCTGATATCAAAATATCCTGATGTGAAAAAAAATTCATAGCCCCAAAAAAGTGATACACCTTTAATTGTTTCCAGTGACCCACCTTCTTTGACTGGTACACTAGGTTCTTTCTTAGTAGGTGGTGGCTCTGTCTTAACAACCACTGGTTCCTTTACTGGTTGCTCTTTGACAGGTTCCTTGGATGATGATTCCTTAGATGATTCCTGCTTAGTTTCCGTCTCCTTTCCGTCTTCTTTCTTGTCTTCCTTTTCCCCATTTTCCTTTTCCCCATTTCCATTCTCCTCTTTCTTGACCTCCTTGCTACTACTTTCCGCTTGATCTGCCTCCTTCTTCGATGGTCCCTTTGATGATACATCCTCAGATTTTTCTTCAGGTTTAGAATCTTCTGGTGTGGTATCATCTTGAGATTCAGAATGCCTGCGTTTTCTTCTTGGTATTGGAGCTTGTGGGTATGACATGTTGTATCTTGGAAAAGAAAGAGATAAATAATACATATTTATATAACTGCCGCGGTATTAAGCACTCTCACTGCTGAGACAGGACAATATTATGTGATATTTATAGTACATGTATAAGGCCCACAACAAAAAAAGGGGTTTTCTCCAGAAGTGCGCGCACATTTCATTGAGACGCTTGATTCTTTCACATTTAATTTGTTTTATAGAAAAAAAGGGGAAATTATTGTTAGGGTGCCATCTTTTGTCGCAATTGTGTCCAACATGTTTCAAGATAGCAATTGGTGACATACGGCAAACACGGAATGGTGATATTTGTTCCCGAGACTCAAACTTTCGGGCGGCACTCGATTTCCCGGGACTCGCTCGCACCCTTGATACCCCATTCACAATTAGCAGAAAATAAAATGTATTTGTCCTTATTTCAAGTCAAGAAAAGAAGCAGCAAAAAAATTAATAAATACATTTCGCATTTGACTTTTCAGGCTTGCTACTGGAAACCAACTGGATTTTTTTAGGCCTAATAATTATACACTAATTAGAATTTAGATGATAATATTTAACAACGAACCCATACCTTTTAAGTACAGTTAAAGAGCATTGTTGATTCCAGAAATACATAGGCTACTTTTGAGACAACCATACCAATAGAATTACACAAAGAAGGGTATAAAGCAAGGTAGTTACTATTTTTAAAGGGTAAAATCAGGGCTTAAATAAAATTAAACTACATATATTTTGATTAAAAATATCCTGAGAGCAGGAGATTTCCTGAAATGTGGCAACTCTGTGTTAGGGTACATGTAGCTTAAAACAGTGTCTAATTGCCCAAGAACACTCTGACCCTGACCTCCGTGATATTACAGCCATAAATCTTGATATACACATTTTGTGACAGGTGTTTCCTTGATTACATTCCTGTGTCTTTATTGATCAAATTGTGGCTGTATCTTTATTGATCAAATTGTGGGTGCCGTGTTACTTTAGTTTAATCAGTTCCAAATTGGCGAGAAATGTTTGGTTTTTATCTCTCTGTGCGCAAAAGTAATCCAAGCGCAAAAGTAATCCAAGCGTACACGCAATTATGGCCACACGCGCATGGTTTTGATATCACGCACGCGTTACACACATAGCGCTTGTTACCTTCATGCGCGCTCGCATCCTTCTGTATTCATTCGCTACTGTAAGAAAGCTTCACCAATTTGGAGCTGATTTATACAATGTATGGAAAATTTTAAGTTGCCATACATTGTATAAATCAGCTCCAAATTAATACTGGATCAGTGTCTCACAGCTCAATATTTTCTAACCATGGCAGGAAAATCTGACTTGTCCTAATGTAAATGTCTTACTTTAATGCTAAATCGATACTTGATATGGGTTCCGTCTCTTCTAGCTCAATATCTTCAAGCTTTGGAAAGATGTCATGATTGTCCACTGCATTATTTACTTGTTGAGTCACCTGTATACTTTTTGATATGGGCTGAAATAAAAACATAAAAGGGATTAATTTAATTAATCAATTTGAAATGTTGACGCTTAGAACACCATTATTCAGAAACAATTAATATCCAAATCCAAACTGCAAGGAGTCCTGGTAAAATCTTGAGAATGATCCTCTCAGGCAGGAATAATCCCATATATATGCAATGCCCCTGAACATGTTTAATCAATACCTTCCATGTAAACTGTTGACAAGTTTCTTTTAAACCTGTTCAAGGGCTTAATACCCACGTATTGTCCAGCCTTATGATGAACAGGCATCCAATTGGACATCTGCTTATTAATTGCTTTCAGCAATTTAACAAAAACTTTGATAGATGCTTTGAGTTCAATTTATTTTATATGTTTTTTTATTAGTTTGTTTGCTTGCTTTTTCCTGTGAAAAATCGCATGGGTTTTGACTAATAAAAAATCATCATCTCAATATGGAAGGTTTTCAAAACAAAACTACATATTCAATGAAAGCTGAATCAGGTCCTCAATGAGTGTATAGCAGTAGCAAAATGCTCCTCAGTCCTCATTTTTTGCTACACAATTTTGGAAATATGTAGCAATTTTATGCCATATGTTTACATACAAAATTTAGAAAATATTTCAAAATGCAACCTATCAAGCAGTTTTTGCTATACAAAATAAAATCCTTAATGCGGACCCTGAAGCTGATGTATCCTTACTTCCTCTCAATGATAACCTTGGCCAAATTTCAAGGTAAATGGAAGTGGCCTGTTATCTACAATATATTGTCCCAACTTTATCTTATCTTTCAGCTGACACCATTTCAGACTTTCTCTTGATTTGCACCTTAGTACTTTTCATGTGGGGGTAGAATTCCTTTTTATAATAATAATGATAATACATCATTATTGAGCACCTTACGATGTAAACAACCTCAAGGCGCAGTATGGTGTTAAATATGCATTTGACAAAAACTTGTACTCGACAAACTTGAATCACAATTTCACACCAGGCCGTGACATTATAATCAACATATTTTGAGTGCAAGTTGTGAGGAAATACTGTAAAAGTGGAAATGTTCAAGCTTTGCAAATTTTGAACAAGTTTGCTTGTTTTTATTTTCGCAATTTTGAGCTTCCTTTCATAGACCTACATACAAAATGAATATATTCATGCATTTTTATTTTCATTTTTACAGTATGTGATGTGATCAAGCAAAATGAGTCGGAGGTCGCAAATATTGATTTTGAGATAAAGCAAATAAAAGAAAAGAACTTCTTTTGTTTTCTTATGTTTTGAAAACCCTTCATATGGTCATATATTTGTCATTATTTGTCCAATCTTAATGCCGGTTTTATGTAAAATGTTGCATTACATATTGTCAATACAATCAAGTAGAAAACTAAATATGTGATATTTTTTCGACTTCAGACTTTTGCTTTATCGCATCACATACGGGAAACTTAAAGAGGGCTGCACCTATTCGTAAGCCAAATCTACCACTCACCAGTGACGGTGAAAACAATCTTGGCTGTTGCTGAGCTTGAACAACCTGTATATACTGCTGTTGTCCTTGTAATCCAGACACTTGTAATATCTGCGGTGGTTGCTGCCTAGCTGGGCTACCCTGTGTTGCGGTGTGAGGAGGTTGGAGTAGGTCTGTTTGACTCGTTGGTGTAGCGGTTTGTAGATTTGTTCGCAGCATTGTATTGTTTACACTACTAACTGTTCCTGGCTGTTGACACGGTTGGGCTATGCTTACCTATGTGGAAATATCACACATGTTATAAATTAATGTTTTCACACTGGAAAGCATAGAGTTTAATAGTTAGAGCTACATAAACGGACAGCATAAGTTATTCTTATATGTAACACTATCAAGAGGAATGAGTCGGATGTCGGGAATATTGATTTTGAGTTATACATGTAGGTAAAAAGGGACAAATCCTTATGTTTTACTTTGTTTTCTCAGTTGGTAAATGGTTTGTAACTTAATAGCGAGAAGTTCAATTTTAGTGGGCTTTGGACCATACTGCAGCATTTGTTTACCTGCTGTTAAATCATTAAATGATAGACAGAAATCAAAATTGAAAACTGCTGACATGTGACTCATTTCGCTTGATCACGTCACATATTAATACAAATACAATTTTGGGCAGTTTGCTAAAATCAAAATGGACCTATCTATATCTGTATGCACTATGCTTTGATGTCAGACTAATCCAATGATTGCAACTTATTTCATGCACATGATTCCTATTATGTACCCACACACACAGAGAAGCTGCTCAAATCTTGTGTGTGAATGCTGTGTCTTATATACGCAGAAGTCAATTTCAATCCTTCACCTTTATTCACCTTTCCTTAGAGAAAATTAGGTCAATATTCATCCTTTCCTGTCATGTATCAGTTGAAGATTCCCCTAGTGCAACTTGTTTCTATAGTAATATGTGCAGGGATGCAAGTGGGTGATTGATCAATTTCCTGATTTGTTTACCACAAGCTTGGCCAGACGGCCCGAGCATTTGCATGCGGCATCGAGAATAGGCTACAGGGTATCACAAAAAACAAAAAAACATGTTTGCTAAAATATCATAATCTGATTCCGGAAATGCAACCAAAAAAAAGACAAAAAAAAAAAGAAAAAGTGTTTTCATTTCATTCAAGCATTTTATGGCCTCAATTCTGGGATTCCGGACATCCGGAAGTCTTGCATCCCTGTTTGTGGGATGAATCAAAGGTAGACTCATCACAGATTCATCCGTCAAAAATACGAATTAGTTCAGAAGGGTGTTTAATCTTTGACTGTACTTGAGGGTGGTAGGTTCAAGATTCACATCGATGCCGGCATAAACTGGAATATGCTTTGGACCACTTTACAGAGGTATATGAATGGAGTATAAATTTGATGACTTTCTATGACTCTAATGTAATGATGCAAGATTATATTCCAAATTTAGATCAAATAAGATAAAGCATTTTAATGTGAATGCTAGGACTTGATGGAGCAGACCAACTATAGTCAATGACTTGGCTTGGACTTATGTCACTATTTTTGATGACTTGACTTGAGTCACTGAGAGCAATCAATGACTTGATTTGTGACTTGGTGTTCAAACTTTTCAAAATGGTTCAAGTCACTTTTCTAAAAGACTTGACTCAACTCAAGTCACATGTTTGGAGTCTAAACAAATTTTTCTAACAGCAAAAATTGACATCATTACATGCATTATGCTTAAACTACTTTCAAAATTGACCTGAATGTCGTCAAAGGTGATATCAATACATGGAGCTGATAATTTGTGTTCAAAATGACTTGATACAACTTGAACAAAATCAATGACTGACTTGTCTCGAGTCAACAAGTGGCTTGACTCGACCTATTGGACTGACTTGACTTTGAAGTATTTTGAGAAGTGACTTGAGACACACACATCTGTTTGTGACTCAAGGTTTAGAGATTTGGTCACAACACTGGAGCATAAGTTATGGTGATGACACTTAATTAGGGCTACAACCAATGAAACATGCTTTAAGATCACTGCACAGAGTCAACGTACCTGTATAAGCCCTATAGTAGCCTGCGCTCCACATGTTTGAATCAACTGAGGCTGTACGATAGTCTGTAATGATCCCGGTGTGCCTTGACTTGAACTACTCGTAGTCTGTGTCACGATGCCATTAGTGACCTGTATACTTCTCTGTGGTGAACCTGAATTCTGGACAGCCTGTCAAAATAGAAGGAGAAACAAATTTGTTAACATCATCATGGCAACAGTTTATAAATCTAAACAAGCAAAACATATTATCACTGAACAATTTATTATAATTTGTTAGTATGATACAAAATCCAGTTTTACGTAGAAGCGTACACACTACACAGCAGTAGATCTGAAATTGTTGGAATCATTGAAAGATAAAATTACGAATCACTCTCTAATGGCAAGAAAGCACCATAAGGATGTATACATCTGCCAAAATATTTAATATGGAAGTCCCAGTTTGGCACCAAATTTTGTATGGTACAATATAAAGTGAATTATATAGTTGCAAACAAGGAACTTTATAATAATAATAATAATAATGTAGGCTTCAGTGAACTGATGCCATTGCCAACCCTTGGGGAATTGGGCTACTTTTACCTTCAGAGAAAAAGTTGAAAATGCTAAAAAAGATGAAAACAGTGTAAAATTGGGGTAAAATATCTCAAATTGGGCTTAAAAAAAGAAAAATTTAAGCGTTGGGCTACTAATGTTTTTTCTATGGCCAAAAAAATACTTGGGCTACAGTACTGTCATATGTGGAACATGCCCTGGAAGGCACTTGTGCTGTGCTTTGGAGCAATTTTCAGTTTGTTTTAGTGCCAGAGGAAGCAATAGCTGCCCTGCCATGTCTTAAATAGAGCCATGTCTAAATCCTTGCATATATTAACATATGGCAGCAATACATATCAGAACAAACCCTTAATAATGTGATGCATGCAGACCATCAAAAACCGGCCTTTGCGGTTGTGTTTTTTTCCTCTCAAGATATAGATGAAATTTAGGAGTCATAATTTTCACTCGTAAAATCTGAATGCCTTGATCAATTTTGATAAATTTGGTGTAATTCTAAAACTTAGAAAATGCTCTCAGAGCACACCTAATTATCTCAAAATAAAATTCACCTGCAAAGTAAAACTAACCCCTTTTGATGTGCTGCATCACATGTGCTTACCTGTAGTGTTATATTGGTGGGTGCAGTATTGTTTTGTTGTCCCTGTCCATCTGCTTGTTGATACACTACTCTTGCTTGCATTCCTGGATGCTGCTGCTGCTGCGTTACCGCACCACTACTCCCTACAACCAAACCTTTACCTAAAGCATTACCCAATGACTGCCCTTGTACCATAATATGCTGCGCACCTGCCATCATGGGCTTCTGAAGGTCTACACCGATCTGTCCAGTAGGACCTGTGTTAGCTTGACTAGACATAGTGGGTATCATTTGTATTGGCATGCCTTGCTGTGTCTGCTGTTGCATACCACTGCTACTCTGAGGCAAGGCACCTTGGATTTGAATGTTACCACCAATAAGTTGTGCATTGGAAAGTGCACCCAGTTGACCTAATGTTGTAATCTTGCCTTGTAGAGAGGTCGCCATTGCACCTTGCTGACTCGTAGTGGATGGGATTCTCGGTCCCAGTTTAGCCTGAGCTTGGAGCTGCAGGTTCTGTGCTACAGTCATACGAGGGGATACTAACGGTGCAGTGGAGTAACTGGAGTTAGAAGTGACGGTTATCGGTTGAAGTTGTAACCCTTTAGATGTCGATGTAATATGTAATTGTGTACCAAGTGGTAACGGCTGTCTGATACCAGCTTGAAATAACTGCTGCTGGGATATGTTTAGGGCCTGTGGATTTGGCTGTGTAAAACCAGCTGATGAAGGCTGAGTGGTGGTGGTAGCAGCAACTGCTCTGAACTGATGCCCTAATGGACCAGTGAACCTAGGATGGGTTTGAGCAAGCTGCTGGGCTACCGTGGCAGTTGTTAGACTAACAGGTGGGACAAAACTGGTGGATGATGTTGGAACAATTTTATATTTCTGTCCTGGTACCGTTAGAAGTGGTGGTGGCTTTCCTGGTTGGGCAAGTGGCATACGTATTGCACCTGGTTGATTTGGGGCAGTCTGTAGTATAAACCTCTGCTGGATACCACCTTGATTTAATATTATAGGCTGTGCTATAGTGCTTGCTACTGTTGTCACCACATTTGAGGTTGATGCGGGTATTGGGTAAGCTTGGAATGTAGGATTTGTAACGAGAGTAGGGGTTGAAACTGATGACTTGTTGCTTGTTTGGGACACATTGAGTCCTTGGGGTAAACCAACACCTTGGGGTAAACCAATACCTTGGGCCTGCTGCTTATAGATCACTTTGGGGAGTTGTGGTCTAATTTGTCCTTGCTGTTGTGCAGGGTTTGTATTTAAAGAAGGATTTGTAGATTGCATACTCTGGGGTTGACTTGTCACTTTCCCTTGTTGTTGCTGCTGCTGTTGGGAGGTTGGTGTCTGAAAATACTGTGCCTGTATATGTTGGATCTGCGCACCAGTTGGCGATGGCAGAGGGTGTCGCACCATAGCTGGTTGTATCTGTATCTGTTTAATAGATTTTCCTTTCTTTCCCTTCTCTTTTGTAAACATAGGCTGCGCCGCTGATAGAGTCACATGTTGGGCTTGCAGTAATTGATTTTCATTTAGCCCAGTGAGTTTACCTTTCCCTGTCCCTTTCAGAGTGCCCGTAAGTTTTGGTTCCAATCTCAGCGGTGCCTGGCCTATTATCTGTGCACCTTGTAATTGTTGTGCGGTTATACCACCAGCCTTTTGTATCATCCCAAGTGCTGGTTGACCTTGAGCATCCGTTTTAATCAGTATAAACTGACCACCTAGTTGAGCCGCTTGTGCCTGTATATTTGTCAATTGTATTGGCTGCATATTTCCATTTGCTGATTGCTGCTGCTGCTGTAACCCTCCTGATTGAGCCTGCTGCTGTAGAGTTGCTGTTGTCAGCTGTATATTAGGTAATGCTGTCATTGTCATACCACCAGATTGTTGGGCTATAGAGGGTGCTTTTCCCATAAAATTTGTTTGATTGATAGGGGCACCTGCAGTACAAGTGACAGCAGCCTGTGTACCTGTGCCCCCACTGACTGGCACAACTGCCATGTTAGCCAGGGGGTTAATGTTAGTATTCTGATTTGCATCAACAGATTTAACTGTTAGATTACTTAAAGGTGTCAGTGTTGTTGATATCCCTGGATTTGAACCCATGACAGTCAAATTGGCTAAAGAATTCAACCCAGTTATAGACTGGTGCTGCGGGGACGCTTTACCAGGTATAACAAATTTCTGTCCTTGATGCGGCTGTGGGGACGGCAAAACAGTGAATGTGATTCCCTGCGTTGTGATTCCCTGCGTTGGTATGACTCCGGGTGTTTGCTGCTGCTGATGTAAACCATCAATCTTTATGCCCATCATGGTATCTCTTGGTCTTGATTGGGGCAAGTTTGTAATGGGCCGAGGAGGATGGGCATCTGGAGCTGTTGCACAACCGACTGTATTGATAGAAAGATAGAAAGAATTTGGGTAGTTAATAAGTTTGAAATAGATGAGTTGCTCAAACAAATTTGGAGATAAATCTGCCACTTTAAAATGTTCAGGGTATGAATTTGGAAGTTTGTTCATTTATCGCAGTTGAGAGACGTCACTTTTAGAAGGCAAAGGGAGCTAGCAGAACTGAAAGAAGATCATTTGTCAGATAATATTAAAGCTAATAGGATTTTACAAATTAGTTTCAGATAGATTTGACTTTATCTGGGCCTATGAACAGTACCCAAAATTGAAAGTAAAATAACCAAGGGTGGAAATCTGGATACAATTTACAAATTGAGAGATATGGAAAAGGGCCCAAAGGGGCTCATCAAAGTAATACTAAAATGTGTGATTCAAACATCTCTTAATTAAGTGATTGGTATGGGTTGTAACAGTTCATAACTAACTTTAAACACATAATGGAATTGTTCTCAGAATCAATCAAGCGTTTACAAATACAAGTTGTTGGTTTTATTCAAAAGAGGCCTTCTTACCATTGGTGGTTGTATTGATATCAGATCCAGTAAGCGGCATAGGAATTACAGGAAATCCCTGTAATAAGAATTGAAAAGCACTTGTTAAACAATAACATAAGAACCAAAGGCAAAGTGCAATGTGTCAATCATAAATTTAACTTGAGGTGGCCACTTTTTGTCAATGACTAATATACTGTATTCTAACGGTTTCTTCTGTCATGAGACCTACATGAATAGCTCCTTAAGCATTTGGCCGATTTTGACCATATTTGATCATAAGTACCCTTATGTGCACCACTACTCAGGTTGTCAACCATAAGGGGTCAAAGGTCACTAGGGGTCAAAACGTGATTCAACATGCTCCAATTTAGCTCGGACTTGTTGCATCTTGTGCACATTGACAAGAAAAGAAAAAAGTCAATCATGACCTTGGGGTCAAAGGTCAAACAGGGTCACTAGGGGTCAAAACGTGATTTTCACATAAAACGCCCTTGCAATTTATTGAAATGACCTAGGATCATCAGAATTGGTCAACATATTCCTTATGACCGTACACATAAATAATAAATCGGTTTTTAAAATCAAACAATAGTTGAAGTCACTAGGGGTCAAAATGTTAATTTTCACTTGATGATTGTCAGAATTGGTCAAAAGATTCCTTGGATCAATGTACATATAGGTTGCTCCTGGAGTAAAAGTGACATGTCATATGGGATCACTAGGGGTCATTGACCTATACAGCGATAAAATTGAAGACATCGCCTGATTTTGACCAGACTAGTTTGAATAGTTTCATCTTGTGTGCATTGATAAGCCAAGAAAAAAAGCCAATCATGACTTTGGGGCCAAAGGTCACAAAAAGGTCACTAGAGGTCAAAATGTAAGTTTTCACTCCATACACTCAAAATACTACTTGTCCGAGAGGAAATGACCGATGATTGTCAGAATTGGTCAAAAGATTCCTTAGATCAATCTTCAAATAGGTTGCTCCTGGAGTAAAAGTGACATGTCATATAAGGTCACTAGGGGTCATTGACCTATACAGCGATAAAATTGAAGACATCGCCTGATTTTGACCAGACTAGTTTTATCTTGTGCGCATTGATAAGCCAAGAAAAAAATATATATCATGACTTTGGGGTCAAAGGTCACAAAAAGGTCACTAGGGGTCAAAATGTAAATTTTCACTTCATTCACTCAAAATGCTACTTGTCCGAGAGGAAATGACTGATGGTTGTCAGAATTGGTCAAAAGGTTCCTTGGATCAATTCACATAGGTTGCTCCTGGAGTAAAAGTGACATGTCATATGGGGTCACTAGGGGTCATTGACCTATACAGCGATAACATTGAAGACATTGTCTGATTTTGACCAGACTAGTTTCATCTTGTGCGCATTGATAAGCCAAGAAAAAAAGTCTCAGTCTCAATACCCAGATTGGGATATTGCACTGTAAGTCAGTTTCATCTTGTGCGCATTGATAAGCCAAGAAAAAAAGTCTCAGTCTCAATACCCAGATTGGGATATTGCACTGTAAGTCAACAACAAGTCAATGGCAGCATTTTAAATAACAAGGGCCTTGGGCCCTCACCCTTGAAAATCAGTTTGATCCTGCTGAAATCCAATCATAGGCCCTTTAAATTCTGCTTCAAACTCTGCTTATTGCTAATAATATGCTAATATGTCAAAAAAGGTATAAAGTATGAATGCTTTTCACACCGTATGATAAACTTTTGAATTTTGATTAATTTATTCCCACAGGCCCTAACTTCACTGTTTTCACACCAGTCTGATAGTCAAATATTGTTAGCCTTTAACAACCTTAACCCTTTGAACACAGGTGGGCTGGTATGCCAGCCACTATGAGTTTATTCATACATTGTACCCGAGCACCGGCCCGCTTAACACATGCGCTTTGTTTACAAACTTTGGGGATTCCCTGTTGCATATAAACATGCCCTCTGACCCTGAAATTGGTCTGCGGCGATTGACCAATCACAGTCCTTCATTACCAGATCACATGGTTACAAACTAAAACAGTAACTTTTGTGACTTGAATTTCAAGATAAATTTCAATTTGTCATCGAAATGACCTCGATTACCCCATACATGACCCCTTGGCCTGTGACCCCATACCATGTCCAAGTACCTCTATCTTGGTGTCTCAAATAATTGAGAAATATTTTCATTTATTCTAAAACAACAGACAATAGACATACATTTTGGAATGTTTTAAACAGTTGAAAATGCCTAAATTCAGAAATTATCTTTTAATGAAAATTCAAATCAAATAAAAAAATACTATTTTTGTTCAGATGCAGGTAATCTGGTTAGGAAAAACCTGAAGCTATTGAGATGCATCCAAAACCTGTGTTATTGTAGCCATCATGAACCATTTTTTATTATAAAGTCACATGCATACGAACTGAAGCAGTAATTCTTTTTTACCCAAATTTCAAAATAATTTAAATGAATCAAAATTAACTATACAAATGTGTATAATTATTTATATTGTTTAAATATTTATAATGTTATATCATGTGACAGGCAACGCTTGTATTGCGATATTTAATTAACCAAATGAACACACACATTGTACTGAATTGAGATATTGTTGCTTTCAAATTATATTGCAATTTTACACAGAAAACGGTCCATAAAAATCAGAATAAATTAACTTATTTAATATGGGATCTTGTGCTATGAGTTACCATTCCTATGGTGTGGGTCAAGGGTATCTATTATGTGGGTTATTTAGGGTCAAAATGAAGAAATGTTAAATAAATAAAAATGTAACATTTTTAAAATATTTTTTGGTACCCAGGAAAAGTCACAGCCATATCCAAAAGATTTGACTTGGTACAGAATTTGGCGTGCTTGCTTTTGTGTTGATAGGACAGGGCCAGAACATACCACAAGCAAAAATAAAAATGAAAAAATGGGAGTGATACAGACACAGTGACATCAGGGCCAATGGGTGGTGCTGGTGGTGCCTGGTGCCCAGGTGGTGGTGATAATACACAGCTGATGTTCACATTGTGGTAGAGGTCGAATGTAATATTTATATAACATTGCTATTATGACATCATTTATCATTACACTAAAGTATATGACAATACAACATTTCTAGAACCGTAGAATGGGGATACTTTGACCCACTTTTTACATTTTTATTTTTATTCTTTGCATGGAAGATACTTTTTGTTCGTAAACTGGACTAGTTGATAGTATAATAACCCTAACCCCGGTTTAGGATTTTTGACCGGGATCACAATTTTCGAGGAAAAAACACCAACTAAATCTCCGGGAACCTGCCGGGATTCGATCCGGGGACCCTCCGTTCTCGAGCCCCACCTTCCTAACACTAAGCCACGGCCCTCAGCTACACATTCGTGCAGTATACTGCACTCATTATATAGGCTCGGTTGACTACGTCATCGAAAACCGACGGCGCATGCGTTTGGAGAGGGACTTTGGATTAGCATTTTTTAGCACTCAGGGGGGTTAGGGTTAATAGAACACGAAAAAAAAACTTTTTTTTTTTTACCATAACCCTAACCCCGGTTTAGGATTTTTGACCGGGATCACAATTTTCGAGGAAAAAACACCAACTAAATCTCCGGGAACCTGCCGGGATTCGATCCGGGGACCCTCCGTTCTCGAGCCCCACCTTCCTAACACTAAGCCACGGCCCTCAGCTACACATTCGTGCAGTATACTGCACTCATTATATAGGCTCGGTTGACTACGTCATCGAAAACCGACGGCGCATGCGTTTGGAGAGGGACTTTGGATTAGCATTTTTTAGCACTCAGGGGGGTTAGGGTTAATACATTATAATAACAATTGCCTCTCACATGGTTATTTTTGTTTTGAAAATGTCAGTATTTCTAGATAGTTTTTTCACTAATCTAGAAGTGGACCAAAGTTACCCCACATGTGTGTAACTTTGGCCCACTTGCAATGCAAAACACTTTACAAGCAATAACAAATAAATTGGGCTGTAAATATTGAAAAACTTATTGTTTTGAATTTTTCTCATACATGTATACTTTTATAACATGGGCCAAATTTAAGTTACCCCACTTTTCGCTTCATTTTTCAGTAAATGCTGGTCTGTGTCGTAATGAAGAATGCAAATGAAAATAAATTGGGTATTGTTTTGTCATAGGTAAATTGTCTATCCAACCACAACATAAAAGTTGCTGAATATACCCACCATGTTATCTGAGACCATAATTACTGGTCTCAGATGTTATTGAGACAGTTGCAATTTGTTGGAAAAAGATATTGTCATAAAAATACCTAAAAATAAAGAAAAAATCCTGCAGCTTAGTTTGTTAAGTTCCAATTCCAAATACACATAGGGCCATGCGTTTTGAACTCGCTACCCAAAAATGGTGGTGTTGTTACGTATTTTCAAATAGTGATCTGTTTAATTATCATATCTCAGCAAAACAAAAAGCTATAGTCATGTATTTGGTCTCATTTAAAAGCTAATTAATGACTAACAAACCTGTAAATATGAACGATATAGCTTCTCAATTAACGAAGTTGTGGTTGATTGAATTGCGAACCGTCAAGGTGGAGGAGGGGGGGAGGAGGAGGGGGGGGGGGAGGAGGTACACATAAACTCTATGGGAACGGGGCGTTTCGCGTGTGTAAACTTGATTAAATTCACTACTGCTAAAGTACTACAGGGGCTACAAACTTGATTTTGGTCTTAATTTACAGCTAAACAATTCTGCTAATTGTTTTTAATCATTTTGAACTCTTTGTGATTGGTTTAGTCTATAAAATACGAACTTTTACGTACGAAACTACCCGTTTTCATATTGAACACTGTAGTAAGTATTGCGGATGTCTTCAAAATCTAAAAGTTGCTGTATTTTTTAAATTACTTATCCTATCATAGTCAAAGTATACATTTTCTGAAGGGAAATTTGATAAGGAATCCAAATATGGACTTACTTTTTCAGTTGGGGTTAGGGTTAAAATGTTTCAGTTCAAAATATGTTGATTTGTAGAAAAAAAATAACATAATTTGGAACACCCTGTATTCTGAGATTAACAAACAACTGTGATTTTTCTTTCTCCAAAGTCAGTAGGCTTCCCCCATCCTCTAACCATATAAACATTGTTTACTTTCAGTTTATTACTGTAAGTTAGTAATAAGCAATGCATTAAGTAACCCACTTTTTATCCGGAATTTATTTTTTCCACCCTGTATAATTTCAAGGTCACCCTGTATAATGAGTTGAAATGTGTATATTTAGATTGCTTGTGTCTTCAGCTTTCCAAAAATGTATACTTTTGCTAGTTTAGGGTTGATAATTGTGGAGATATTCTAAATTGAAACTCAATTGGTGTAAAAATTCATAATATTTGTGATGTAACGCTATAAAGGGTGGCGAGTTCATAACGCATGGCCATATGTATCATTATGTAGCAGGATAATAGTTATCAAATGTCACTATGAAACTTTTCTCAACATTTGACAAATAAACTCTCTGGTGTGAGCCAAGTTACCCATCAAGGGTCAAGGTATCCCCATTCTACGGTAATGATGAATGCTTTGAAAAGCAATGTCATACTTTTGGTGCTGAGTTCATCTGGGGTGGGGTCACCTGAAAGGGGGGGGTCAGTGTGGGGGGGGTCAGTGTGGGGGGGGGAGCCTATACATGAGCGGGTCAGTGTTCAAAGGGTTAAAATGACTTTTCCCTGACCTTTTGACCGAAAGGTTATAAGGCCTAACAAAAATAAATGTTTGTTTCCGGTAACATGCTGACAAAAAAGAGGGTCGGTCGGTCGGGAATTTTTTTTATTTTACACCAAAAAAAAATTTACAAAAAAATATTATTTAAGATTCACCATGTAAATTAATTGCAAAGCTTCCAAATTTTGACCGTCATCGCAATCTCAACGCCCGGTCTGAACAGTGAACGCCAACTTCCGAGGCAAATTTCATTCATTTTATTATAATTCATTAAATGTAAATACACTGCATTTTCTCATTAAAAAATAAATGTTTTTCCTTCGATCGTACTTGGCTTTACTTCTCAACACGTGCGCGAGAGACTTTTGCATGCCCGAACTGAGGTTAATAATATGATATTTCTTTTCTGTTCCAAACGGTTCCCAGTGTGTTATTTTTATCATGTTACGATACGTCATTCCATGTGGTTGGTTGGTTTGTTGGTGGTACCCAAAAAATTATTATTGCGATAACCAACCGCAAATACTGCGCTGTTGTTGATGAATGGAAATAAACTTTTACTAGTTTTCGGCGTACGGACGAACGGAAAGCAAACTTCAGAATTGTTGCAGAATTCATGGAAATGGGTACATTCAAATTGGACCTTCGGCAAAATGGAAATGTAAAACTAAATGGGAATGTAAAAATGTTATTCTCTCAATACATTTCCGTAAATTTGGACTGAAAAAATACGAACGGTAGGTAGAAAATAAATTTTATTTTTTCAAAATGTTGATAAAATGTGTACGGTCGGCAGGTTTTAAGAGGGTCGGTCGGGTTACCGGAAACAACAATTTATTTTTGTTAGGCCTAATTGGCTTATTATAATCTCTCATGGAGCCAGAGAAATATTATATTTCTATCAACTATTTGCTGACTTGAATGTATCTGTATTGACCTCGAATAACCCCTTGACCTTGGACCTGGAAGCGATTGACTTGTTCTCATCTCATCAAATATCTTATCTTTTTATGAAACCTAAGGATGGCATTACATTTAAATGTTGGCCCACTATTGACTAGTGACCTGATGACCCTTTCTTGACCTTGGACGACCTTTGACTTCCCTGTCTCATTAAAATTCAAATAGAGTCCAATTGAAATATCGGGAATATGTTAGACCTTTAGTAGGCCCATGTGGGACTTGATTGACCCCTGACCTCATGCCAACAAAAAATGTTTGTTTGTCCATAGATCCCCTCCAAAATAAGGCCAGTAGGTCAAATTTTAAAAAAAATATTATAAATTGCTCAATAAGATGTTAAAGGTAGATGTTCTGATTGCTGGTCCGATTTTGAACTTGATGTTTTCTATTTTACATGAAAGGTCATCCTTAAAATTTTCACATTCCAAAGTTTGAGTTGCATAACTCCAATGGTTTTAATTTTAGAAGCACAAGGTCACAATAATTTTGCCCATTGAGTAGTACACAAACTGGCTGCTGGTTAACCACCTTTGGCAGTAATTCATCACATTTCAGCCTAAAATTAATAAATGGAACATTTCTGGCCCTAAGATTTTACAGACAGACATAATGAGAAAAATGTGGGATTCTTCTGATATCAAAATAACATGTGAAAAAAAATCATAGCCAAAAAAAAGTGATCGGAACATACACCTTTAAATTAATTCATCCGTTTTAAAAATATTTTTCTGGAATTTTCCAAATTAGGGTGGTATTTATTTGTACAGTACAAACTTTTTGTCAGTTTTCAAAATTAGGGTACGTCGAAAATGGAAAAACAAATTGGCCTTGTTGCTAACCAACCCGAGTAGTGGTTCATCAAAGGCTACCTTCGTACAATGTAAGGAGAGAAAATTTACAGTCACAAGTACATACGTATCAATATTTTAAAAAGTATGAATACATAACGAATCCCACAATTGCCACCAATTGGAAGATTAACTTTAATTTGAACTAAGGGGTTCAACAAAAAAAAGTATACCACTTTGTTTATAAATGTCATTTTGAGTAACATTCAATTTTCTTTTTACCAAACAGGCTAGATAGGCATTTAGATGAATCTTTTAGGCATAATTTGATACCAAATTTGCCCCCTAACAACAAAGATAAACCATGATTAGCACCATTTAAAGAAAAAGATCCCATTTTCAAAAGTCACATTTCCAATACACAGCACGAGAAGAAAGGACCAATTGGGGTCTCTCGGGGTGTGTGTATTAGCCGGGATTTATGGGCCTATCGATCGCACAGTGCTAAATGCGTTGGGTCTTACGACATTGTGTGTGTTAACAAATGGTCCTTTTTCTCGTGCTGTGTATTGGAAATGCGACTTTTGAAAATGGGATATTTTTCTTTAAATGGTGCTAATCATGGTTTATCTTTGTTGTTAGGGGGCAAATTTGGTATCAAATTATGCCTAAAAGATTCATCTAAATGCCTATCTAGCCTGTTTGGTCAAACAAAAATTGAATGTTACTCAAAATGACATAAACAAAGTGGTATACTTTCTTTTGTTGAACCCTTTACATTGGAATACATCTGTTTGATTGTTTTGGATTTGCTTCACCTTTCAAGAAGAAAAGTAAACTTCCTCATTTGATTAACAATTCACTTTCAGACACCCTGTATTTTGAAAATAATGCCCAATGCCCAATTCAACATTTCTAATAATATCCTCTAAGAATATAGTAGAAGACCTACATGTATACACTGATTATATTATATGCAATAGTTTCATGATCATTTCAACTTAATATGAAAATACACAAATAAAACAAAACAAAAAAACAAAACTGTACAATGTATAAGGCCAAGTAAAACAAAACAACAGTTGATCATCCCCGCCCGCTTCCTTTTTTCGTGCCGCATTGATTTTTTAATGATTTTTTTAAATTTTTTTTATAGTAAAACTTTTCGAAAAATTGCATGTAAAACAATTGTTTAAGTTGCTCCAGTAAAACTTTATTAAAACTGTATCAGTACATTAAAAGTAGATGACCCAATTTTCAACTTGATGTTTTCTATTTTACATGAAAGGTCATCCTTAAAAATGGTTGCATTCCAAAGTTTGAGTTGCATAACTCCAATGGTTCTATTTTTAGAAGCGCAAGGTCAAAAGACATGTGCCCATTGAGTAATACACAGACCGGTTGGTGGTTAACCACCTTTGGCAGTAATTCACCACATTTTAGCCTATAATTTCCAAATGAAACAGTTCTGGCCCCTAATATTTTACAGACATAATGAGCAAAATATGGGGATTCTTCTGATACCAAAATATCTTGATGTGAAAAAAAATCATAGCCCCAAAAAAGTGATCGGGTCATATACCTTTAAATAAATGCATATACAATGTAAAGAGGCTCAGACTGTAAAATATTTACTTCAAAAAGCCAGCTGCCATCTAGGAAAGAAAAAAGAAAAAAGATCAAATAATAAGCCTGCATCCTTTTTTTTGAAAAGTTTGGACCATCAACTGTTGTTTTGTTTTAAATTGTTTTACTTGGCCTAAAATCATACACACAAACAAACATAAGGGACATTTATAAAAACAACCTTTACATTACATAAGCAAACAAAACATCAAGTCAATTTATATAAGTTGATAACAAGTCCGTGCTACAAGATTCTAATGATTAATTTGAAAAACAGTTCAGTAATATCTTCAACTCATATCCTAGCTATTTCGCTGAAACAGGATGTAGTGGTGGGCGGATTTGACTTTTGACATTCAATAATTTCATGACAAACCTGATGCCCAATGACAGGGCACGGCGAGCATAGTGAGTTAGAACAAATGAGAAAGAAAAAAAATGCATTACAACAACAACAGTTGACCAAAAAACACCATTTACGGGCCCGACCAACCCATTTGGGGAAAACAAAATTAATTTTGGAAATGTTGGGATTTTTATTTTATTTTTTTCTATAAAATATGCAATTTTCTTTACAGATTTGTGTGATTATAGTCTTATTTAAAACAAAATTAAAACCCTGATAGACCGAGGTCCAATAGAACAGTCAGTTTGGTGGTTTTTTTGTCGCCAAAACTTTAGCTCACATTCAATTCAACTGTAAATAAACTGAACATGTATACTAATATTTAATACATAGGCCTATAATACTATTTTAACTCATTGTAAAATTTTGAATTCCCTGCGTAAAAATGTTTTGGATATAATCAGTTGTCAAATTTTTGGCAATCCTGTATTTTAGGGGGATAAATTGATTTGACGGATTAAACCGAGTACATGTTCTTCATGAATTGACTGTATAAATACTGTCAATAGTCAAATTCATGAAGTAAACTCTACACTACAGTTTATTCCGACAAATCAATTTATCCCCCTAAAATATTATACGGGATTGCCAAAATTTATTATTATATGACAAATGATGAACTAACATAAATATTTAAAACGCAACAAACGCAGTTGTTACTGGCATACACAGGGTTTCCTACAAATCAGCACATTTTTTGTTTATAATATATGTAAACAGTAAAGTAATGACATTTTGATACTGAATTTGTGTGGAGTCATGCATAAAATTGAGATTTTAAAATTCTTGGGCTCCTTCCTCCAAACACATCTTCACTTCTTCTATCAATCAGTTTAAAAATAAACAAGCAGATTTTGCCATTTTGTAATTATACTAGGACAATCTTCTCATTCAATTGCTCTATTTCTTGCGTGTTTTTCTTGTTGCATATTGGCAAATTTCGAGAACGACTATTATTTCTAAAAGATGACACTAATCATGCATGCATACACACACACACAGGTTGGTTGGGCTCAGCACTCAAACCCATCGCGCATGCACGTCATAGCTGACCTGCCCAAAACAACTTCCCCATCGTAGCTGATCGTAAATTTGCAACGCTTACAAATCATCAAATACAACTCGGTTCGCTGAGAAAATTGTAGTAGTACATAGAATATACATCATTGCTATGATTAACATATTTTTCCACATACCTTCTCGTCTTTTTCAGCCATTTTGAGGTAACTTTATTGGGCTTCCTAGTCGCTAAGAAAAGCGAAATTTTTAGCTTCCACAAAATGGCACCGAAAAGTGGTTTTGCGCATGATTGGACTAGTACATTTTTCATAAAGGTGAAAATATTTTTATGGTAATATTGAAAGGTATGGGATTGAACGTTTTATTGCTGTACGATTACACACCAATGCATATTAGCTTTTAATAGTATCTCGTTTTATATGATTTTCGTTTTTATACACAACATTTAAATGTCGGGCAAGGGAACTGAAGATTATTATTCAATTGAAACATGAGGGTGGAATACCTATGTAATTTTCGTCATGGACGAATCTTATTAGCATGTTAGGTGGGAGTTTCTGTAATGTGTCTCAAATTATCTTACAGTTTTGCCTGTGTTTTCTGTCATTACCCTTAAGCTTGCTTGGCAAAAATCACATCATTGATCTTGACCATAACTTACTGCACATTATTACATAAACATTATCCCCGTGATTTCGATATATTTGCGACAATTAACTGCGACCCACGAAGTGCTTAAGTCAACTTTGATCTGAAAATGAATATTCATGAGATGTTGCGTATATCCCCTATGAGCACGCGCAGATACTTTATTCAAGGTCATATAGAATCTCATTCACCATTTGCTTTCTATGCATGTACAACCCTCACCTTTTTATAACTAAATTCTCTAGTACCTATAAAGTAGAAATGAGACTATTTGATAAATCTTGAATGAGAAAATAAATACTAAATAAAGCAACTGCTTTTCACTGTAATTGTACACAAAATTACCACTTTTAATCATCGAAGAATTTAAATAATCTCTATATTTTGCGGGATATTTTGAGCTACCTCTCTCAAAAAGAAAAATGAAACCCCAATAACTATTTTTATATACTATTTATCGATTGTGGGCGGAGCAAAAAATAATACACCGGAAGTTATAAGTCCATGTATACAGGAACAGGCACAGGAAGGTGAAACAGTGATTAGAGTCTCGGCGAATTATAATTACTTGTCAAACGTACATAAATGATGATGATGTAGTAAAACGATCATAAAGAAAACCTGTTTACTGTCGTTACATAAAGTACATGTATGCTGATAACGACCTTGTTCTAACGAATTCACTGTTTATGAAGCTGTTGACGTGAATCATCGAACGGCTGTAGCTGTGATTTTAAGACTTAGGTATTGCCTGATCAATCAGTCCCGAATCAGCGTGATCAGTGCACTTGTCTGCACAACAAGGACTACACAGGACTACACTCCACCGAATATGTCGTTTTACATGTAATATTCTGATGCATCCCGTGTTGACGATAGATGGAATGTTTTCATCGTCCAGTCAGTGTCAGACATGTATTGTAAATAAACACTACGGAAATGGTTTCATTAGAAAACTATGACTTTAATAGAACTGATGATGACATCAATGACATTGAGGAACACTGTTCTCAGGGAGCATTAACCACACGTTTTGGCATTCTAATTCAGGGCATTCTAGCCTTCCTAGCATTTTGTAGTTTAATTTGTAAGTGAAAAGTTTGTTCAGTATAAAGTTTCTTGTTGAATGCAATTTTATGAAAATGATCACAACCTTGAGCGGACAACTTCCCACAACAGCCACCAATTTTCGATTATCCTCATAAATACTGTAGCCTGTAGGTCTGCAGAATAAAGCGTAACAACACCCCGAAAACCGTAATATATTTGACGAGTACCAGCATAGATGTGTATTTACCAACAAATTTGCCACAAAAATGTTACCAGAATTGCACAATATTGTGCGTTGCGCGTAATATCGTGGTAACGCACAATAATACTGTAACATTATTACCGAATAATCTTTAAAAAAATGATCAAATTTGGCTCAAAATTTTGAAGGTTGAACATTTTTGTGGCAAATTTGCGCACAGTAGGTGCACTGCCGCAGCACTATACGCACACACACCCACATATGGGCAGGCAGATGGTTTACGATTGGCCTGGGGGTTATGAAGTATAAGTACATTGTGGTTAATAAAGCAATGTTTGAGGTGGTAGTGTATGTGGTATAAGCCACAGGAGGGGATAAAGAAGTAAATAAAGGGGCACTAAGATAAGAGATGGGTTGAAGGCTGCGCCCTCAATTATGATAAAAACTGGGATTAGTATATTCATACAATTGTATTACATACTTAAGCCTATAAGGATCAAGAAAAATCAGCCCTCTTTGTACAACAAAACGTTGATTCAAAAAATGCTGATCGGGCCTGATCACCATTTTATATCAGACAGTATCCTCCTGCAGTACGCGTGATAAATAACCCGAACCATATTTGCATAGAGGGCGTTTTTCAATAAATAGCGATGGTATTGTTTTAATCAAGTTTTCCTGTGTTTTTGTTAGTAGAAACAACAATAATGGCAATTTTTAATGTTCATCTTGAATTCTGAGGTAAATTTTTAAAAATTAAAAAATGTCAACACCACTTCATTTCCCTTTAATGAAATTTGGGTAAATAAAGTTATGTGGTTTATAACCATGGGAGGGCCAAAAGGTAATGAAATCATGGGGTTTCTTATAAAAAAACTAAAAGTAAGGCGTTCATGAAGTAATATCATGGTATTTCTTTAGTCCAGTGATTTATTGACTATGCTTCTTCAAATTTTAATTTGACATTGTGAAGTACCATATCAGCTTAATTTTCTTGCTTCACAGAGCCAGTCTCATGTTTGAAAAAAAGATACCACATTTCGCATAGCATTTTTTCCAACAAAATAAAAAATGCATATTTGCATAGTCCCTTTCAGGTTTCTTCTGAGACAAATGTGTTTTTGTGTGGCCTAATTGGACATTCTTTGGGTTGTTTTAACAACCTTGATAACTCATGGTATGCCCAACTTGACAAAGGGAAAGGTGAGAAAGCAGTGAATTGGGTATGTGTAAAAGTGAAATAGCCCAATGTGCCGTATTCAAAAAAGGGGGAAATCCCACGGCTGCCACTAAATGTGTTTAACATAAAACAAGATGCATTCTTCTTCCCTGACCCTGATAAAGAACAGGAAATAATTAGGAAGATATGAAAAATGTATACATGTAGACACAATTGAATTATGACTTCCTTCAAGTCTTATTCTTTGTCTTGCCCGCTAACCTGTCACATTTGTGATGCTTTAAAAGGATGCCAATAACAGATATTTTAACTTCTCTTTCAGTGAAAAGATTAAGAGAACCAAAAGGAGAGAGGAGATCATGGAGAATTTGGTGAGTTGCTTTGAATTTGAAGAATTAACCCTCAATTATGACAGTATTTTACAAGAATATGCGTACCTTTATTTTTATTGATCTATCTGATTTGTTGTGGAAATATATAACTTTCAGAGGGAAGAAATAGGTCAAATAATGACGTAAAAGAACCTGGCGTGTGATCCTTGAATAAAACCTAACCTGGGTGCTAGTCCTGGTGTCTTCCACGTCCCAATCAACATTGTGATCAAGTCACAAGTCCTATAAAAATGCTAAACCTCGAGTCATTTCAGTGCATTTTTCAATGGAACCAAGTTGTTAAATGTAGGGCAAGTCAAAATGTCACAACCCTGCTGTCCACCTTAGTCCACAACACCACAGACGTACATGTAGCAGTGATCTGCAAACAAGTGTCCCATAACCTTACTGTGTTTGCTCCATGAGAAAAAAAACCAGTGAGATTGAGTGCTATGAAAAGTATATAATAAACTGTTGTCTGTGTCAAAAAGTAATTTGTTTTGGTAATCTATCTATCCCTGTATGTATGTAGGTTTTACGATACATCAAAGCAGGCCTTGGGTGCGTCCGTCATCCATTTTGCCAATGTGTTCCTCTCCGATATCTTCCAAGGTGACCCCTGTACGTGGTAAGTATCCAAATGTTGGGAATTGTGCTGATGATTTTTTGTAAAATTTGTTTATTGAATTTTTTAGATTATTTTTTATCTGCAATAACCAAAGAAAGAATACAATACAGGTAATACGTGATTACAAATAGTCTACACTATGAATGTGGATAACTGATATAGTAACATCAAAAAGTAAACTAGATATTGCAAACCAACAATGGTAATGGTACAAAAATACAGGATAACATAATTACAAAATACCAAGGCAATTTTATACAAATAGCATGTGAAAGACTTCCATTTTTTTGTATGTGATGCGATCTGTGAAAACCCGCCACATGGTGGCATTTTTCATAGTGGAGATATTTATATCATAAGAAAGCTAAAACTGTGCTGATTACATTTTTCTACGATTACTACAAAAAAAGTTATGAGTGAATGATGATTGTGATGTCATTAAAAGCTACAAAACAAGAAATCATGAAAACAGGCCAAAAAAGATACATAAGTCAATAGAATAACATTATAAGATTAATAATAAAAGTGTCTTAAGTAAGTTTTTGAAGGTGAAATTTCATGAAATATGATGACACAAAGTATTGGAATTTAATTTTCTTAAAAAAAAATCTATAAAAATAATTTTTAATTTTTAAAAATTTTTTACCCATAATCCCTAGTTCACATTTTGCGACATCCGACGGGTTTTCACAAATCGCATCACATATAGGCTATTCTTTAAAGATCTTTCCAACATGTGTTTTTCAGTGTTATGGTACATAATGATATCATGTTGATGATTTATAGAAATAAAAGACAAACACATTTTCATGGATTTTGTTTATTGATAAGTTTTGATATTTTTACGCTAATGTCTCGCAAGTACAGAAAATAGAACAAATTATCTTTTGTCATTATCTGTATGGTGGTGGGGTTGCAGAAACAGTTATCTGGCGTACAGAAATTATTCAGAGGATTTAACATGGTCCCAACCAAATGACTTGAAACACACTGGGTGAATGTTTGGTCATGAAATTATTTTAATATTTTGGAAATAAGTCAGGACAATTTGCTAGTATAGCATACATTATCAATATTTTTAATAGAAAATATTGTAATTAATCACCAAAAGTAGTTCATATTTGATCAAAAAATTAAGTTTAACCATCAATTTTAATATTGTCATTGTATTCCAGGTATATAGTGTATTTCCTATTGGATTCCACCATTGGTCTTCTCATCATTTATATTGGAATAAAAATCACCCAGTTGATAGTTGGTTGTTTAAGCTGTAAGACTCTTTATTTCGGGGAGTATGGTACGCCACCCCAGTGCGAGGCTTGGATAGGCCAATGTGCAGTATTTGTTCTCATTGTACTTGTAGAAAAAGTGATCATCACATTCTTAGCAAAGATTAAGATATGGGAGGAGGTAAGTGTGATGCATGATTGCATGGTGGATAATATGGATATAGGTTGTGGGGTAAATGGTAAGGAGGGAGGGGGTTGCAATGTGGGTAATATGATGTGGTGTATAGGGTAATAGTGGTCACAGATAAATGCATTGTTTTGTTACACACATAATGACACCCCTTTTTAGTGCAACAATGTTGGTATATCAGTATTTCCATAGCATGTACAATTGTACATCAACCAAAGTTATTGACAAGTGAGAAATCATAAATATCAATGTGTCTAAGGCAAGTGTAACACATTTGAATGTGGATTTGAGGTAACTGACTGTGGATGTTTGTTAAATGGGATATCAAGTATCATAGCAGGTATTTATATGAAGAACACAGTTGTAGTATGATCATGTGGAGAAAAAAATCATAGCCCAAAAAAAGTGATCGGAACACACACCTTTAAAAGACAGGTCACATTTTCTAGGTTATTGATTGTTTCATACCTAAGCAGACGGCAGACAGTGCTACAGGGCCATCAAGATATGGTCACACAAGTAACATTAAACAGGATAGGGTAGGCTCACATGTACGGTTTTAGTGTACTGTATATGTGTAATGAAGAGAGGGATTTATGGTGTGGATGTACATGTTGGTAATGAAGATAAGCTTTAATTAAGTAAAATCTATGTTCATTGCGTTGATTTTAATGATTTGTCATTATATTTCTTTTCTAGATTGCTGTCTTTATCCTAACACCAATCAAGAATGTGAGGGTTGAAGTGGTCATTGTTATGCTTATAGTACCATTCATCATAAATGTAAGTAATAATGTATAGAGTTATGGAACCTTACCCATAGATGTACAGGGTGTATCAAAAAAATTAGGACACTTTTTCGTGACGGTGTAATACTTGTTATAATCATTGAACCATGACCAATTTAGTCTCAATGTAAAGCCCAATTAATTATTATGATATCCTGAAAATGTGAGATCAATCCGATGAAAAATAAGAAAACTAGCATAATTTGCGTAAACCATGTCATTTACTGGTTTGTACAATGGGATTTACATGTATAGACCAGTAAATAACATGGTTTACGTTTCAATACGTTACAATAATTATAAACATAGAAAATAATTTATCAGTCAATAGCAAAGATTAGTTTGGTAATCCATTAAATTCTGGCACAAATCAATACTGGCTAAATAATCCACATATCAGATGCATGCATATTCTGTGCAAATTAAAAAAGTTCTCGAACCCACTGTAGATAGTTCATTACCATGATATTGGCATAAATAGTGTGCGCGTTTATGTTACTCTACTGTTACTGTGTGAATGACCATTGTACATACTACAAAATAGATTGCCTTGCCTAATAGGTCACAATTTCCTTAATTAATGATGGATTTTTCTCATCTCTTCAGGATTTTATCTTTATCGGTTGTACTTTACATTGAAATAAAAATTGGTCATGCTTCAGTGATTTAACAAGGATTTAAACCATCATCAAAAAGTGTCCTAATTTTTTTGATACACCCTGTATAAGGGGAAGAATGCCCAAACTGTTGATTTGATTTTGATGAGACTGGGTAAGGAGTAAAATAAATTCTATAATGTGGAAGAGGATATATTCCCCATGCATCATTGATTTTTAATTGTAGGGCTATAGTTTAATCATTTCCAAATTGGTGAGATATATTCGGTTTTTATCTCTCCGCGCGCAAAGGTAAACCAAGCGTACACACAAGATTATGGCCACATGCACACAGGTTTGGCCGCACGCACCGCAGTGCACGCGTCATTCGTTGCTGTATGGAGGCTTCGGCAATTTGAAACTGATCAAACTATTGTGTTATTCCTTAGTTTTTATTTCGTTTTTTGTCTTAAATGTATTGGCATCTCATTCATAGTAGCACTAGCTGCTTAAGGGGGCTGTGCACCTTCGTACAGCCTCCGTAAAACTGCCATAACTTCTTCATTATTCATTTTAATCTAGATAAAAGTATACATTTTTTTGCAGGAAAGGGTTCAATGAATCCAGCTATGATCATGAGATTGACCATTTTGGAGAAAATTATAAAAAACACGTTTTTTGACCCATTTTAGGTTTGGAAAAGATAACTCAAAATATATTTTGTCAAATTTTGTCATACTAGTTTTATTATAATCCTCATACAATTCCCTAGGAATGATTTTTTTTGTTGTTGAAAATATTTATTATTTTTTGAAATAGAGACCAAAAAGTGCTAAAAAAACGTGAAAATCACAATTTTTGGTAAAAAATCACATTTTTTGTTACTTTTTGGTCTCTAATTCAAAAAATAATAAATATTTTCAAAAAACAACAACCGATTCCTAGGGAATTGTATGAGGAATATAATAAAACTAGTATGACAAAATTTGACAAAATATATTTTGAGTTATCTTCGCAGAACCTAAAATGGGGCAAAAAATGTGTTTTTTATAATTTTTTCCAAAATGGTCAATTTCATGATCATGGTTGGATTCATTGAACCCTTTCCTGCAAAAAATGTATACTTTCATATAGATTAAATGAATAATGAAGTAGTTACGGCAGTTTTACGGAGGCTGTACCTGAAGGTAGGTGCACAGCCCCTTAATTACGCATCTCATATTGCATATTGAAGAAGTCTGTGATCAAATTAGATCCTCTCTGTTTGAGAATATTGCTTTTGCTTTTTTATGAATATAATAAAAACCCACATTTGTGGTACAAATGATTGACTAATGAGTTATTGGTTTGTGTGGGTAGACTTCTTGTAAACTAGAAATATGATAATTTCATCTGGTTTTAATTCCAGTAAATGTTATGATATGCAACTTCAAACACCTGCTATTTTCAATACAATAATATTATTCCTCAGTTACCTCCTGTCCTGTTTGCTCATGCAATTAAAAAAGATATTAATGGTTTGGGTTCGTATCTTTGGCCTCATGTGATACAAAACCAAACCATTAATATTTTTTGTATTGCTTAAAGACCAAACAGGGTATAACATATTTATCATTTAGTATACCTAGACATGAAGTGATAGAATGCCCAGTTTACGGTAGTAACACAGAAAACAGGGCCAAAACACCTTCGAAATTTACATTTACAATAACTTAAAGCAAACGTAAACAACAACATGACACAGCAGCGCGCGCGATCTAGAGACGTGGTGCTTGCGTTAAACGACTACGCACTGAGTGATATGAGATACGCTCTTATATGTGATACAAAATATTGTATCATCATTCATCAACCAATTAAATTATCTATACCAAATTCTGTCAACAGGCAATCATGTTTTGGGTTGTAGACAACTTCCTGATGAAAAAGCGACACAACCTGACAGAACCAGTACAGAGTCCCGGATCCAAATCAAAAGTGCGCTATTTTAAAAAGCTGTCCAAAGGTAGCGATACAGGCGATGGATCCGAGTCGGAGATATTAATTTCACCGGAGGAGGAGGAGAAACTAGCAACATTACCGACAACAAGGTTACTGAATTCCAGTGATTAAGTTTGGGTTAGTAGATCAAAGTGTGGCATGTGTAAGGTGACAAGGATGAACTGAAGGATTTTGTGTTAAAAGTTAAAACTGTCTTAAAAGTTTGTTTAATTTGTTCGGCTCTTTTAAACCAAAAGCCAAAGAGGACATGATCCTAAGATTGAATTTTGAGCATTACTCTCATGTAAAAAGTATCCTGACCACTCAATTACAAATAAATGTACACAACTTTTCTCAACAATCTTCAAACTTAGCTTACTAAGAAAACCAAATAAGTTACCATTCCAAAATGTTTTAATTTACCCAAATTGTGTGTTTATCAGCAGCTGTCCTTAATTTGACGACAAATTTGTGCAAAAGATTGAATTGTGTCTTTCATTACATATGAAATGTGATTTTTATTTTTTGGAGACACACTCTGTACAAGTGTTTTTGTGTGCAATTCTGTTTTGCGTGTTTGCAGAAACTATAGGTAAAGATATATTTCTTCAATTTGGACCAAATTTAGCAAACTGATGATATATATTGACCAATCACCTATGTGCAATAAATCTGTAACATGTAGTTGATCTTTAGTGGAAAAACTTTAATCAACTACTTTTCAGAAGGACCAAGTACAACTATTATCCCAATCTAGTCTCTTTCATATTTTTGAGATTATTATTTCTCACAACAGTAAATAAGCTTACTTCCAGGGTAGCTTTCTGGCAGCACTCGCTTGCCTTTCGTCAGCCCCAATATCACGTGGGGGCGCTGTTGGCGGTTAGGCTATTGAGTCTGACGGCGGTGATGGACGACGACCCAATAGCGGCGTGTAGAAAGTCTCTTTCATATTCAGTGTATTATTGACGATTACTCAACCATTGTATGTGCACTGCTTTATTCAATTCTTGAACAAAATTGACTGATTATAGATGTGGTTTCAGTCTCATATAGGCTGATTTGTTGAGACAAAGTTGTGGTATTCCCTTGACGTTGTATGGTCATTTTGCAGATTTTTAAAAAAAATTCCTTCCAATCATTCATTCAGGCGTGGATTCACATTTTAATCCATCGCAGAGATGGTTTTATCGGTTTAATCTTGGCAAATCTAAATATTGTGTGTGGAAGGGGAGGGAGACGGGTTCTGGTGGTGAGGGTTTTATCTGTGTGTGAATGAATACATTAAGAAGATATGTTAATTTAGAGTTAATATGTTTCAGAAATATCTAAAAATAAATATATTGGATTTATGTTGTAAAATGAGTTAGTAATATTATCAAATATGTTGACAGCAATCTGGTTTTATTTAAAGAAGGACCTAAAGTGGTACCCAATGTGTAGATGAAAGGACTTGATGAACCACTTTGTTACCATCATTATGTGGGCAGTGTAGCTGTATTGTATGTTTCAATTCAACATATTTGTTGGGACTCAACTCTTAAATGACAATATAACGCAATGCCAATGATAAAAGTAAATTATATTTATTTCAATAGTGATTTAAAGGTAGGTGTTCCAATTGCTGTCCCGATTTTCAACTTGATGTTTCCTATTCTACATGAAGGGTCATCCTTAAAATAGTTGTATTCCAAAGTTGCATAACTCCAATGGTTCTTATTTTAGAAGTACATCTACATCTACATCTATTATATACTCAATAATGTTGCCTTAAGCAATATCTAATTGAGAGTATAAGGTGAAATTAAATTTGTCCATTGAGTAGTACACAAACTGGCCGGGTGGTTAACCACCTCTAGCGGTAATTCACTGCATTTTGCCCTATAACATCTAAAAATGGAACATATCTTACGAGGAAAATATGGGGTTTTCTCTGATATCAAAATATGTTGATAGGCAAAACAAGCTTATGTGATTGGAAAATCCACCTTTAAATGACAAATATGCAAAGTCAATGACAAATGTAAATGCTATTTATTTCAATAGTGATTTAAAGTGGAAGAATAACAGTATCGTACCAGTAAATTATGCCAGATTATGTGAAGAACTGATTGTTTGTTAACCCCCTGAGAACTACCGGCCGATTGGTTAAAAAGATGGATGCATCATTTATTGCACCAATGAGAGACATTGTTAGAATAATTGTATCCCTGATAAAGATGGGAGTGAAACATTTTACAAACTGCATTTGAATTGGCTATTCATATGAGTACATCTTGTAATGAACCAATCAGAACCACTGTAAGATAGACAGGTTGACCCCAGGGGGTTAAACTAGATGGTAATGTTGGTGAGTTATAATAGTGCGGTGGTATGGGGATGGGGTTTGTTGTTTGTTTATGAACGGTAGGGGTTAAAACCAAATTCTAAATTTAGCAAACAATGTGTCAAAACTAAAATCAAAGTATATCAGAATGTATTCAAAAACCCATAACTTTATATTTTAACAATTTATTAATAACCCTTAACTCACTAGATCATTCAAAATCATTTTACCAGCTGCTACTGGGGCAGATGCTATCTCCACCATATGGGCTATTCCATTTGAAATACATACACCCCATATGGAAGATATTGCCTTAATCTTTTCCACAGGGAGTGTGAATTTCAAATGGGGTCACCTGCATGGGTTACTCTGTACGAAATCTACACTCCCTGAGTGGAAGATTATTAAAATAAATTTGTGGAATCGCCAGAATTTATCTACCACCACCGAGCTAGCCCATTAATTAAGCTATTATTGTTTATAAATGATGAAATAATTACTTAAGTTGACTAATGAAATGTAAATTGAAAAGTATATATTAATTATTTTGTGTTGTATTATTTATTATAATTACGTTATTATTACGCTAAAAAGTAATGCTCCAATTGTTATAAGTGCAATTATATCAATAAAGAATGCTATGTATTTAGACTTAGAGGTTAAGGTGTTGCGGATAGGAAGTAAACTGCCATGTATATGTAAGGCTGAGAAAAAGGGAAAACAATTAGGGGACAAAATGGGACAAAATCAAAGACATGCGTTCCATGAAAAAGATTGCATAATATTGTCGCTGTTCTGTCACAACTGTTGGGTGGGGTTTTTTTGGCCCTTCAACATGTATAAAGTAAAACTGCCCAACCGTTATGCATAGGAAGTGTAGCTTTACACATGTTCAGGGGCAAAATAACTTACAAGGTTTTAATAGACATGTATTTTGGCCTGGGTCATGTTTATTTAGAGTAGACTGCCCACAGGTTATACATAGGAAGTATTACTTTATACATGCTGAAGGGCCAGGGCCCGATGGAGATACGAGGTTTTGACGGAACTATGATGAAATGCTGTATCAGTCACTGGAATATGCTGTGTCAGTGTGTCTCATTGCACAGAGGTCATGAACCAAGTATTAACACTTTCCACGGGGCTATTAGTTTAACCATTTCAAAACAGATTTTATAGAAACCTTTCCCAACTTTCAAAGCCTATCTCAAGAATTACTGAACCAATATGTTTGTACTTATTTTAATGTACTTCTCACAGTGATTCCAAATATGGTAATGACATTTGATTATTTTGATATTTTTGAAAAAATTTGTGAAATTTTGTCTGCAGATGCCTGCCCGAGTGGAAAGCGTTAAGATGAAGAGCATTAGCCTATATAAGATATTCTAGGATACAGGTCTACTGCCATGCATGTGATTAGAAACACTAAAACAAAGGGCATTATTTAAATTTTGTTTGGTTGTTCTCCACATGGCCTTTAACTATTTTTGTGAAACAGGCAAATGTATGTTTTTTTATTTAGACAATTTTACAAAAAGTTTGGTTTTCTTTTGAGATTTTTGACATTATAAATGGTGAGAATTGTTTTACTTCCAATTTACCACACACTTTTGGAGTAGTACAGATCTTGCACCTTATTGTGCAGCATTTGATCATCATAAAGAAGAAATATTCCAGTCCTTATGATGAAAGTGTTAGGAAGAACAAACAAACCAACCATTTTTCCTTAACATATTTAGTGTAATTATGTACATCCTTCTAAAGTGAGTGGGCAGTAAATGTCAATCTCTCTGCATCGTATGAATCCATCTTTGAATTATTAATTTGTTAAAGGATATAAAAATATCTCAAAAGTGAATTGTGACCTATAAACTATTGTATGGATACAGCAAAACATATATTATATGAATATAGCAATTTTAGAAGGTTTTTTATAGCAGATTTGAGAGAAAAAGAACCTGTCAGCAAAGTGGAGGCCCTTGTCCATATTTGTTATTGATTAAGCAAGCTTAAGTGGGACATTTGTTGGGATCCAGGAGATGTAACCACTTTGAACCTTAGGTTCCTAAGCTTAAAAAGTGCAATTTTCCTCTCTATTTTTGGATGTATATTGAAGAAACCAGTCTGTTTGTGATATTGCCCGCCATATGTGCCTCAATTTCTCACATAGCTAACCCAAACTTTACCTGGGAAATGGGGGCAGAACACTCACATTTTTAGGCTTCATGCTATCCTGCTCCAATGACAACCTGGAAAACACCTGCCCACTATCATAGTAAGCATCAAAATAATATGGACATAATTCCAACAATGTGGGGGTGCGTACGTACGTGCGTAAACTCGGAAGTGCGATTTAAAAAATGCCCGCGCGTCCTGATTGGTCAATCGTGACACGTATGCATGCATAGTTGTTCGCGCATTTATGATCTGGATGCAGATTCGCGAGCAGCAACAAAACATGCTCTCGAGAAAATAATAGCTTGAATTATGTCCATAGTATTAAGACAGTGACTATAGATCATTTAATTATAGAATTCCAAAACCCTACATATTGACCAACTCAGACAATTACAGTGAACCCCTACTTAATTGCACTTTATAGTAAATTTAGCAATGTGTAAATTATGATACAAATGATACTAATGATGTACTTATGTTTAATTTGTGAGCATATATAATTCCATATATAAGATAAGAATATCAATATAAGATATAAGATGTGGGGACCGTGTGAACATTTTGCCTTTAACAAATAATTTGCCACGGGGCTATTTCGTGGATTACAAGGGCTAAACAACCTGTAAGTAGTTCCTGTGTATTTTGAGCCCTGTACATCGGGCAAACTAAATGTTTTCCTTCCAGTTATTCTCACTGACTTCATCACTAACCAGACGGTAAACATTTAGTTTGCGTGATGATCGTGCACCTTATAGGGTTTCTACTTAATTCCATCTATAAATAATGTTCCATATTATGTCTTAGTTTTGTGGTTGCATATTTAAGTACTTAATAAACACCAATAAAGAATATGGTGCAAGATATATATTTTGATATGATTAAATATTTTCAGGTTTAAATGAATTTCATCATAATAATGTTGCAATGTTATTTGTAAGATTAATAATGTCATTGGTAGACTTGTTTTATTATGGGGTTGATTTTAATTGTGTATGAATTCACAATATTTATTTGATATGGTGAGATTTATTTTTTAGGGGCATGGATGGATATGTGCCAATAATGAAAACCTAGCTTGCTAGGAAAGAGAAAGCCAAGCTTAGACAATGAAAAACAATCAATGTAATAATAAACCAGGCAAGATTGTTAGACATCTGATATTACAACCAATTAATAAAAGATTGAATGGATTTCACACACTAATTGGATCATATACTCCTATTCCACCTGGGTGGGGGTGCCTAAATGATTTTGGTTGGAGTGTGCCGGGGGGGGGGGGGGGGGGGGGGGGGGGGGTATGGGGTGCCTAAATGATTTTGGTTGGGGGTGTGCTGCTGGAGGTTTGAATCCCTGACCCACTTTTAGGGGTATTTTTACCTCAAAAACGGTTGATTTGACAGTATGTTCACGATTTACGTGACAATGGATCATGTGTAGGGATTTTTCTAGGATGAAAAATGGCTGATTTGATTTTTGTATGTTTAGGAATAGGGTTTTCTTGCAAAAAAAGTGACTCAATAGAGCGGTACAACCCCATATACCTTATACTTATAATATACATGTATGTAAACCCTCACCCCAGGGGCATATGTACAAATCCACAATGGAAGATTAATTCTGGCATTGCCACATGAATGCTGCCTCCATCGTGGGGGTATGGATATTGGGCTATTCCATTTGAAGTCCATGGAAGATATTACCACTGCACTACCAAAACCCTATTGTATATTTCACGGACATAAATTATGCTAATGAGCTCATTAAATGACGTCACTCACATCATCGGGTTTTGCCGATGATTGAAATCCGTTGATTGAAATTCTAGGTCGAGTAAAATGATGTTCTTATTTGTTGTCTGTGAGCTTTTCTGATTTTTTCCCGTATTGGAGTATTTTTTTATTGAAAATAGACAGTTCAAATTAAACGTTGGTTCCAAGTTCAAGTGACAGCACATGTATTAAAGGCGACAGCAAAGGCAATATGCAAGCAACATTTGAGAAAAAACGATGCCCGACTTTGCAAGAAAGTGTACGGGGAAGTGTACGGGTGAACATGACAAACCAAAACAGCCTAGTAAATAATCACCTCCGTGGCGCAATTGGTTAGCGCGTTCGGCTGTTAACCGAAAGGTTGGTGGTTCGAGTCCAGCCGGGGGCGTTGTTACTTTTTGCATATAATGCAGATTGACAAATCACAGTAAAAATATAATATTGACAAAATCACAGACCACTTACACAAAAATCGCATCTGCGCATGCTCCTGTCGTGATCGAAATCTACCACACAAGCAATGGGCGAGTTTTATAAGTGCACTGTAAAACATTTTTATTCCGCAGATACTTTATTTCGTGATTTTGAAATTACTGCTATTTTAGCGCACACTTAATTTCGCAAACCTAGAAATTTTACAGTTACTTTCAATGTAAAATTGTCAGTTTCGAGGGTATTTAATTGAACAAATCTACACACCACGCAAAATTCATGAAATTAAATCCCTCGCGAAAGTAAGTGGTTTTACAGAACCTTAATCCTCTGGACAGGGAATGCAAATTTCAAATAGGGTTACCTGCATGGGTGACTCCATTTGAATGCTACACTCCCTGTGTAGAAGAGTAAGATCATGTCCTCCATACGGGGTGTATGGATTTCAACTGGAATAGCCCATTGCCTAACTTCAAGTCTACTTTGCATTGATTTACAGGACACGCGTGGTCCAGCGGATACTTTCTCGCTCCACAATGTGGTTGTGGGTTCGAGTCCCGTTGCGGCCAGCGTGTGGTGTCCTTGGGCAAGGCACTTTTCCGCGCTTGCCTCTCTTCACCCAGGTGTATAAATGGGTACCTGCATTAATTAATGTTGGGAAGTAAAACAGACTCGCTGTGCGAGAGGAGTGGCAACCCCCTACAGCCAAAATTACATTGAGGAGTCTGGCCAAAACGCAAAGGAAAGAGAGATGGGCACTCCGCGCGAGCTTTGCTCGGCACGAGTCTTCTTTACTTTACTTACAGGAAAAGGAATCAATGATAAGTGTGTGAAGTAATATGAAATGGTTAATTCCAAGTATGGTATGATATATGTCTACAAGTAAGGTGATACTTCAGTTTATCAATGTAAAAAATCTAGTGTGTGCAATGTATATCTAGATCAATGTAAGCAATGTGTAGGTACAAATACCAAACAATGTAACAACTCGATGATAACGCTTGAATGAATAAAAAGGTTCATTTTCTGTAAGATTTGTGATTTACTCCATTGTTATTTTTAACCATAATCCAACAAAGTACATTGACAGTGCTGTCCTGCTGCTATGCTCTATTTGTCTTCCTCGGGGCAGTGATGTAACTTTACAGGCGCAGTATGTCTTTATGCGTGTGTGTATACGCCAGCACCTCCAGTTGGCGCGCACGTTTATCAGTGGTGGCGCTAGCATCATAACTTGGGCTGGGTGGAAAGGGGGGGGGGGGCAAGAATTTTTTTAGGGGACATGAAGAAAAGAAGATACGTGCACATTTGTTGGCCATTTTACGCTAAAATTGTCAAATTTTGTATAATTCTTACTAATTTGGTATGAAAATGCGCGCTTGTGCACATCGCTCAATTTGGAACCCTTTGCAATTGTCAAAGTTCTTCTTAAAGATTGTCTGCATTTGTTTGACACTTTTGAGTTATTCTAGGCCATCTATTATAGGCAGTGACTACGTAAAAAATCTGGGACAAAATCCCATATGTTGATCCATGAATCCCTGCAGGCGTCATCCAATGTCCTTGCTGTCATCCAATGTGCATTCTTGGCACAAGCATGCTTATATAGGCTTTTTAAGCCTGGCCCGAGCATTTTGCTTGAGCCTGGTCCCTTCAGGACCCAAGCGTGTGTCCGTACAGACCGACCGTTTAAACAAACAAACAGAGTCTGAGTTACAGACCAAAAAGTGCCAAAAAACGCTCCTGGGGAATGTTATCAGGATTATCATAAAACTGGTATGACAAAATTTAACAAAATTTATTTGAGTTATCTTTTCCAAACCTAAAATGGGTCAAAAAACGTGTTTTTTATAATTTTTTCCAAAATGGTCAATTTCATTATCATGGTTGGATTCATTGAACCATTTTCTGCAAAAAACTGTATACGTTTCTAAAGATTAAATGAATATTGAAGAAGTTACGGCAGTTTTACGGAGGCTGTACCTGAGAGTCCACACCCTCCTTAAGAGAGTCAATTTTACACCACATTTGGGGTGTAATGACATTTTTCGAAAATGGGTCTTCAGGTAACTACCCTAGGTGTCAAAATGAATATGTGGGTGTCATATTTTACACCCATAATGGTGTCAATTTGACACCTTTATTTAGGTGGCCAACTGAGAACCCATTTTTGACACTTGTTTTAGTGTCAAAATGACACCAAATTATTTGTCAGTGTACACAACAAATATAGTAATCTCGAATTGGATATCAAATGGTTGTTAACTCTTCAGTAGGCTATAGATAGCAAAGGTTTATAAAAAAAGAAATGCTTCATATCCCAAGTGCAGCTATGTCTTCAATAGATAACAAAAAGATTGATTCACCGTATAGCTATTCCTCAGGAGATAGCAAGCACGTACGGGGTGTATAATATATGATAACAAAATAGTCAATCTTCAGTCAATATAAAATACTATAGTAACACATAAAATATTCCTGTCATTTGATTAGTGGCTACTACATCATATTTGGACTACTTCCCCACTATTTCACTGGAGGGGAAAATGTTTCCAAAAAAGTACTATTTCCCTGTGATGAGGAGCTGGCGAGGGAACCTTTTAATGGGAACTTTTTCCCTGCTCGCGATCGCGGTAGTTTACCTTGACTTGATTGATACATTGAGTAGGCCTAGGTATATTATCTTTTGTTTATCATTAAAGTATTTCAAATTACAGAAATGTTTTTATTATGTTATATAAAACAAATATTTACTGCTCTAAATTCGGAAAATGGTGACAAATAGGTCCCCTCGGTATACTGGAGACCGTGGGCCTATACTATGGCTATCTTCAGTAGATAGTGAATGCTTCATACCAAAGTATTGCTATAGTAATAGTGGGCCGACGGTCTCCAGTCACCTCGGGGAGCTGTTTTGAACCATTTCCTTCATAAACAGTAAATATTTGTATACTGATATCGCCTTTAAAAAAATAAATCGCTATCTTCAGTAGATGGCAAATGCTTCATACCCAAATATTATAACGATATTCACAGCCAGACAGGATATCCAAAAATAAGCCAACGCTATACACACATATAGCAATCTTCAGCTGGCTTGTAGCAAACACTAACAAATAATATAACAATCTTCCTTTATATAGCTTTGGCAGTAATACTTCATATACATAAGTATATAGCTATCTTCAGTTAGATCGCCATAATACGGTATTCATAAATATCACTCCAGTAAACAGCAATACCGTATTTCGACTCTGTCATTACCATCTTCATTCAAAAGGTATATCCAGATTTAGTAATCAAAGGCTTCATAGTCATAGGTGGTTTATTCATATGATTAAGTTAGACCCCTAAAACATGGCAAAGTCTGAGATTTCAGCTTCAATAAAACTTCATGTTCGTTTCAATAGTGCAGTTACCTTTTTGAATGTGAGATCAAAACATTAATTCGTCAAAGAATTACTTATTCATAAATATAGCATTCCATACAAAATATCACGTATATTCGTGTAGTTGAACGTCGATCCATTTCAAGTTATCATTATGCAATGTCCAGATCAAATTAATGATTGTCAAAATAGTGAGCTAATTAGTATTATCGATTTACAAGGCGGTGTTTAACCGTTTGTGGATTGTAAGGGCAAATGCTGGTTAAAAGGTAAAAGCAAGTGATGAGATTTAATATTTAATACGAGATACACTTTACTTCAAACAAACAAACAAACAAAAACTTCTTCGGAAGGTATTTTAGGAAAGTAAATAGGTATGTCACGACTCCATTTTTAAAAGTTGACATTTCAAATCTACACTCCCTGTGTGGAAGATTGAGTATAAGGTAATGACTTCCATAGGGGGTGTATGGATTTTAAAGGGAATAGCCAATTTTGGGATGATAAAAACACCTGTGAGTTTCCTCAGTCTGAATTCATTTCTGTCTCTCCGTCGTCGTATACCATGTGAACAATTATAGTGGACAGGGAAAGATGGAAACAGGATACTCGAAACTTAATTGGCACCAATTTGGATATAATTATACTGTATTGCTTTCAACTGCATGAGCATACTATGGTCGTTCAATAAGTTCTGCCTCCTTCTCCTTCCCCCTCATAACTTTGCTAATATAAAGGTAATCCAAATAGAGTGTGTCATGATTGTAGCTCTGAATCACAGCTACACATTTATAGATGTTTAGCACATTTTTAGGAGAAAGTTGGTACCACATCCAATTTGCAATTTGCAAAAAATCTGATGACTGAAAATAACAGATTTTGACTTTTGCCTTACTTGGATTCGTATGCCATCCTAGCTGCACAAAAAGCTATTTAAAACTTATCTTTTATATGTGCCATAGCTATATTTAAATATTTTGCACTTGTATACTGACACGGGCTGCATTCAAATGGGAACTTAGAACTATAAAGAGCATTTCAAAGATAAATGTAGATGGAATGCTTAGGTCTTGGCGATGTGCCGCTGCCTCCGACATAGTGATTTGCTATGGCTTCACATTTTGATATTGAGCTGTCATGGACAACTTTACATATATATAGGTCTATATTTATGTACAAAGTATGTATTACCCAATTAATTTTTAATTGGGAATATTTGCTACCTACTGAATCAATCTATATTTGGACATAAGAATTAGACAGACACATTTGAAGATCAAATATTGACATGATACACATTTAATCTATGGAATAAAGATTCATTTTGACGATTCATTTGCTATCTACTGAAGATAGCAATACTTTGGTATGAAGCATTTGCCATCTAATGAAGATAGCTATATTTGGAATGAAGCATTTGCTATCTATACTGAAGATAGCTATACTATGGTATGAAACATTTGCCAACTACTGATGATAGCTATACTTTGGTATGAAGCATTTGCTATCTACTGAAGATAGCTATATTTGGTATGAAGCATTTGCTATCTACTAAAGATAGTTATTTTTTGGTATGACGCATTCGCTATCTACTAAAGATAGCTACACTTTGATATAAAGCTTTTGCCATCTACTGATGATAGCTTTACTTTGGTATGAAGCAATTGCTATCTACTGAAGATAGCCATACTTTGGTATGAAGCATTTGTCATATGCTGAAGATAGCCATGCGTTGGTATGAAGCATCGCTATCTATGGTATGAAGTATTCGCTATACACTGAAGATAGTATAAATCCTTTGGTATGAAGCATTTGTCATATACTGAATATAGCTATACTTTGGTATGAAGCATTCGCTATCTACTGAAGATAGCTATACTTAAGTATGAGAATTGCTATCTACTTAAGATAACTAACCTTTGGTATAAAGCATTCGCTATCTACTGAAGATAGCTTTACTCTGGTATGCAGCATTTGCCATATACTGAAAATAGCCATAATTTGGTAAGACACATTCCTATCTACTGAAGATAGCTATATTTTGGTATGAAGCATTCACTATCTACTGAAGATAGCTTTACTTTGGTATGCAGCATTTACCATCTACTGAAGATAGCCATAATTTTATATGACACATTCCTATCTACTGAAGATAGCTATATTTTGGTATAAAGCATTCGCTATCTACTGAAAATAACTATACTTTGGTATGAAGCCTTCTCTATCTACTGATGAGAGCTATACTTTGGTATGAAGCATTCGCTATCTACTGAAAATAGCCTTACTTTGGTATAAAGCATTGACTATCTACTGATGATAGCTATACTTTGGTATGAAGCATTTGCCATCTACTGAAGATAGCCATAATTTGGTATGACATATTCCTATCTACTTAATATAGCTATATTTTTGGTATATATGAATCATTCGCTATCTACAGAAGATAGCTATACTTTGGTATGAAGCCTTCACTATCTACTGATGATAGCTATACTTTGGTATGAGGAATTCGCTATCTACTGAAGATAGCTGTACTTTGGTATGAAGCATTTGCCATCTACTGAAGATAGCTATACTTTGGTATGAAGCTTTTGTCGTATACTGAAGATAGCTATACTTAAGTATGAGGAATTTGCTATGTACTGAAGATAGCCATACTTTGGTATGAAGCATTTTCTATCGACTGAAGATAGCCAAATTTGGTATGAAGCATTTGTCATATACTGAAGATAGTAGCCATGCGTTGTTATGAAGCATTCGCTATCTACTGAAGATAGCTATACTTTGGTGTGAAGTATTCGCTATACACTGAAGATAGCTATCCTTTGGTACGAAGCATTCGCTATCTACTGAAGATAGCTATCCTTTAGTATGAAGCATTGGTCATATACTGAAGATAGCTATATTTTGGTATGGAGCATTCGCTATCTACTAAAGATAGCTATACTTAAGTTTGAGGAATTTGCTATATACCGAAGATAGATATACTTAAGTATGGCTATCTACTTAATCTACTTAAGATAGCTATCCTTTGGTATGAAGCATTCGCTATCTACTTACGGTAGCTATACTTTGGTATGAAGCATTCACTATCTACTGAAGATAGCTATACTTTGGTATGAAGTATTCGCTATCTACTGAAGATATAGCTGTACTTTGGTATGCAGCATTTGCAAAGTATGGCTATCTTCAGTAGATGGCAAATGCTGCATACCAAAGTACAGCTATCTTCAGTAGATAGCGAATACGTCATACCAAATTATAGCTATCTTCAGTAGATAGTGAATGCTTCATACCAAAGTATAGCTATGGTATGAAGCATTCACTATCTACTGAAGATAGCTATACTTTGGTATGATAGGGTGATCGGTTTGTCCCGGACGGACATTTTTGAAAACATTTGAGAAAAACTGCTTATAAAAAGTAACTATTAACATTTACAAAAATGTTTAATCTTTTATGTTGTTCTAGTGAAATTGATAAAAATTTAGTAGGTGTGGTTTGTTACTCAAAATAGAATGAACAAAACATTTGCGTCACGGACGGACAAGATAGAAATAGGATTCTTTACTTTTATGTACTCTTTTTCTGTTTCTATCTAAGACATTAGTTACTCCACAATTCTTTTCAGGCTAAACAGTATCTAAGATATATGACTTGATTTCCTGATACACAGCTGGTGAAAGCTGACCTTTTTACAAGAGAGGGCTGACAATTTGTGTCACGAACGGACAATTTTGGGCGTCACGGACGGACGCAAATGTTCACCGCAAGAATAACTTTAAAATCACTTTTTAATCATACTTTGCATGAAGTTTTTGTGAAAAGATGACATCATATATTACAAAATAGAGAGCAAATGCATGTTAGGTGGTGATTTATTCAGTCTGTGTCATAAAGTTTGTCTTTTCCCAACATATCGACATTCAATATACATGTATGGCAAATCCAAGTTACCAACCTCACCATTTGGGTGAACATTTTCTCACAATAAACTTGTATTCTATATCTTAGGCCATTATTTTATAGCATTTACATTCATCTGCCATCTAAGGAAAGAAGAAACACTTTAAGTTGAGTTACTTGTTCATATTTACAAGATTAGTGGATAACAAAGTACATGCTTTTCATTGTGTGTTTGGGTTTCCTTCTTATAATAACTATGACAACATTTATCAAAACACATGTGTGCAAAAAGTCAGCTTCAATTTAATCTTTATCGCTTGCATATATTAAAACACATTTACAGGCTTAAACTTGTAAGGCAAACTCAAGACGCAACTTTTTCGGTTGATGCTTTATGTTAGATTCTAAAAAAATTCATGTTTTAGTTAACATTGTAATTATAAGATTGTAAATTTTAGATGTACATTGTAGATTAAGATGTTGCCTGAAGACATTTGTTGTTAATTGCTTTGATCATTTTTTTTGCTTAAATGGGCATTAAGAGATGTGGTTGAGGCAGCGCCCTTAATTCGAGGGATTTGTTTATTTTTACAATTGTATTACATGTATGAACTTATACCTATAAGGAGTAAGAAAAATCAGCCCTCTTTGAACAACAAAACGTCGATTCAAAAATGCTGGTAGAGCCGCAACCAGCATTTTACATGGTTAGGGGTGGTATTCCAACATATTTAAAACATTGTTTTATTCAAGTTTTGCCGGGTTTTATTTTAGTAGAAACAACAGTAGTGGCAATTTTTAATGTTCATCTTGAATTCTGAAGTAAATTAATTTTTTTTAAAAATCAACATGACATTGTGTCCCTTTAATAGCAGTAAGTTAATAGGCGCTAACATCTAAAATTACTTGAAGTCAAATGAAGTCATTTGCACATTTGTGAATCCTCAGCAGATCTTCTTTGGTGAATTTGTAGTATAGCTTGCGCTTGTTAACCTTACTGCCTGCTGAAATAATGCTTGCAAATAAAAGGGGTAGCATGAGATCAGTTAAAAGACACTGTTTAAAATTGCCCCATTTAATAAGTGTGTAAAATAAAAGCAAGTAACAGCATTGAAATCAGAAAGTATCATTGGAGATGTTAGCACAAATTTAATTTTAAGCTTTGCACTTTGAAAAGTTGCAGGCTTTTTCTTCATGAAACTTTGAAAAACTCAAAACACCGTTGGGTGCCTACATGTATTCATTATCACTAACCTTTAATTACACAATTAATCGAACAAAAACTTATCAAAGAAGGGTCAAAGTTGTTTTAAAAAGTTGTATCACAGCATACAGTCATTTACACAATTAGTTGAACACAATTTATCTAAGAAGGGTCAAAATTGATAGCAGGTCTATCTCTTGCCATTTATGGTAAGAGGGGCAGGTTCAGCTTGGCATTTGTACTCAGAACTGAATTATGTCCGTCCGTGACAAAATTTGTGTCCGTCCGTGACAACTTTTAATCACTGATTTAACTTATTTATTAACGCCATTGTTAAGTTTCATTTCTACATGAGAAAGGGGGTATATAGGGGAGATAGCTCACTATGTTTTTATTTTGTCTCTCTTTCCTTGAAAAAAGGTTGAAAAACGTTAACACTTTTTGTGCGTCACGGAAGGACAGCTCTGCATCAAATAGTTATCACAAGGGCAGGGTAATTACTTCACAGAACGTTTTTTTCCCTAAAATATGTTTCTTATTTAATGGATAAATGTGCCATCTATCAATTTTTAATTAAAACAATTGAAAATGTTTCATTAACATAAAATATGGCAAGGTCAACTTCTACTAAGAATGTCCGATCACCCACATGAAGTATTCAATATCTACTGCCATCTACTGAAGATAGCCATAATTTGGTATGACACATTCCTACTGAAGATAGCTATACTTTGGCATGAAGCATTCGCTATACTGAAGATAGCTATACGTTGGTATGAAGTATTCGCTATACACTGAAGATAGCTATCCTTTAGTCGCAAATACCTACTTTCGCAAGAAAAAAGGCAAGTTGTGGACATATGTCAGCCCAGGCGGCAACAAACTACAACTGGACTACATCCTTGTCAGGCGGAAATGGCGAAACAGTGTTCAAAATTCTGAAGCATACAACACCTTTGCTAGTGTGGGATCTGACCATAGAATAGTCTCTGCTAGCATCCGACTAAGCCTCAGGAAGAGTAAGATCATCAAACGGAAAAAGCAGTACGATTGGAATCTATTGACAACTGATCAAGATCTACAAGCTAAATACAGTATAGAGGTGCGCAATAGGTTTCAGCCCCTTCAGGATGACGTAGAAACTGCAACTGAGAAATACACAAGGTTCATTACAGCCACTCAAGAAGCTGCAGAGGAAGTCATTCCTGCGAGGAAGAAAGAGAAAAGAAACTACTTCTCAAAAGACGCCCAGGTTATCGGGGCGAGAACAAAAATTGATGAAGCTTACGCAAAATATCAACTAGACACTAGCAATGAGAATAATAGCAGAGATTATAAGGATGCTAAGAAGAGCCTAGGGGAGGCTTATGATCAAGTGAAAGAGAAAGACCTTACCAATAAGCTAAGAGAGGTAGAAAATGCTCACATAAACAGCAAGCATGGTAAGAGTTGGAACCTGATAAACCAAATATCAGGAAGACTGACAACAAGAAAGGGGCAAATCAAAGGGTCCACGCAAAAGGAGAGATTAAACAACTGGTACACTCACTTCAAAAATCTACTTGGAAGCCCACCACATATAAGTAATGAGGATGAGGAAATTGCTCCAATACTATCAGATCTCAACATTAAAGTAGGAACCTTTGACTTGGAGGAATATGAGAAGGCTAAGAAGGCACTAGTAGAGGGGAAAAGCTGTGGGGAAGATGGTATTACACCTGAAATGCTCAAAAGATGTGATTTGGATAACATCATTCTCGACTTCTGCAATGATGCCTTGTTGAACGGGGAAAAGCCAGAACAGTGGTCCATTCTCAACATAGTACCAATACCGAAATCAGGTGATCTCAGCTTGGGGGGTAACTACCGTGGAATAAGCCTGAGTTCAATTGTTGCCAAGCTATACAACAAGATGATACTCAACAGAATTAGACCGGAGCTCGACGTCCACCTAAGAGCTAATCAAAATGGCTTCAGAGTAGGACGTACCACTGTAGGTCATATACTTGCCCTTCGAAGAATTATTGAGGGAATAAGATCAAATCACCTGCCAGCCATCATAACCTTTATCGACTTCAAGAAAGCGTTTGACACAATACATAGGGGACGAATGCTGCAAATATTGAAAGCCTATGGTGTACCTGATCAGCTTACAAATGCGATAGCAGACAAGACACCAAGGCAAAGGTCATATCACCAGATGGAGAAACAGAAGTGTTTGAGATACTGGCTGGAGTATTACAAGGAGACACCCTGGCTCCATATCTTTTTGTCATTGTTCTTGACTATGCCCTAAGAGAGGCCATAGATGGCAGAGAAGAAGAGCTAGGATTCCACCTAACAAAAAGAAGCAGCAGAAGAATAGGACCAACCGTAGTAACAGACTTAGACTTTGCTGATGACATTGCACTGTTGTCTGAGGAAGTGTCTCAAGCGCAATCACTACTCAATAGAGTGGAGACTTCAGTGGGAAGAGTTGGGCTCAAAATGAACGCTGCAAAGACGAAGTACGTGTCCTTCAACCAGACGCAAGTACCTGTAATTACCACAAGTGAAGGCATGCGCCTTGATAAAGTGGAAGACTTCAAATACCTTGGAGCCTGGATGAACAACACTGAAAAGGACATCAAAACACGCAAAGCAGCTGCATGGAGAGCTTGTGGCAAACTTAGTCAGCTATGGAAGGCTAAATCATTATCCAGAAAGCTCAAAGAAAGACTGTTCATAGCTACAGTAGAATCCGTCCTCCTTTATGGATGTGAGGCATGGACAGTCACCCAAAGCTTGGTAAACAACTGGATGGATGCTACACTAGGATGCTAAGATCTGTGTTCAACATCAACTGGAGTCAGCATGTGACAAATAAGGACCTGTATGGGGACATGCCAAAAGTCTCGGACAAGATCAGAGAACGCAGAGCAAGATTTGCTGGACACTGCTTCAGAGGGTCCAAGGAGCTTGTACACAAACTTATACATTGGATCCCAAAGCACGGAGCAAGAAAGCGTGGTAGACCAGCCCTGACCTACATTGACATACTCAAACGTGATACAGGACTGCAGGTGGAAGAAATCAAGACAGCTATGTTGGATAGGAAGATCTGGAGAGGCATTGTGGTTCGGAACAATCATCCGCCCTAAGTCAAGTAAGTCAAGGTACGAAGCATTCGCTATTTACTGAAGATAGCTATCCTTTAGTATGAAGCATTTGTCATTACTGAAGATAGCTATATTTTGGTATGGAGCATTCGCTATCTACTGAAGATAGCTATACTTAGGATTGAGGAATTTGCTATATACCGAAGATAGATATATATATACTTAAGTATGAGAAATTTGCTATCTACTTAAGATAGCTATCCTTTGGTATGAAGCATTCGCTATCTACTTACGGTAGCTATACATTAGTATGAAGCATTCACTATCTACTGAAGATAGCTATACTTTGGTATGAAGTATTCACTATCTACTGAAGATAGCTATACTTTGGTATGATGTATTCGCTATATACTGAAGATAGCCATAATTAGGTGTGAAGCATTCACCATCTACTGAAGATAGCTATACTTTGGTATGAAGTATTCGCTATCTACTGAAGATAGCTGTACTTTGGTATGCAGCATTTGCCATCTACTGAAGATAGCCATAATTTGGCATGACACATTCCTATCTACTGGAGATAGCTATGTTTTGGCATGAAGCATTCGCTATCTACTGAAGATAGCTATACTTTGGTATGAAGCTTTTGTCATATATTGAAGATAGCTATACTTAAGTATGAGGAATTTGCTATCTACTTAAGATAGCTATACTTTGGCATGAAGCATTCGCTATCTCCTATCTTCTGAAGATAGCTATACTTAAGTATGAGGACTTTGATATATATTTCAGATCTATACTTAAGTATGAGGAGTAAGCTATCTACTGAAGATAGCGATACTTAAGTATGAGGAATTTGTTATCTACTTAAGATAGCTATCAAGTATCAAGTATCAATTTTTATTTCCATATACAAAATCCACAATATGGAGGATTAGACTGGAAAGCCAATGAAGCCTGTTTATGGTCTACACCTTAAAACAAACAATGCATAAACAAACACTTTATACTAAAATAAACAATAAGAACCCCACAACATCATATACAAGACAGAACAAGGACGGGCTCAAATACACGAGATTACTCGTAATTTTGGATAAGGTTTGCTTTTAATTGGGTTCGGAAATGCTTCAAAGATTTGGACTGTTTCATGTTTTTTTGAAGTGAATTCCAGAGAATTGTCCATTGGTTCGAATAGCACGGTCGGAGAAAGTCTTTTTGTTATTTTTCATGTTAAAATCATTGCCATGTCTTGTTAGGTAGTTGTGAACATCTGAACGTTTTGAAAAAAGGTTTTAAAAGCTACGGGTAGATCATTTATGGAATACTTAAACATGAATACCCCAAGTTCCATTGTATACATATCGTTTATTGTAAGAAAATTATACTTAGCAAATAAAGGTGCTATACTTTAGTATGAAGCATTCGCTATCTACTGAAGATAGCTATACTTTGGTATGAAACATTCGCTATCTACTGAATATAGTTATACTTAAGTATGAGGAATTTGCTATTTACTTAATATAGCTATATTTTGGTATGAAGCTTTTGCCATCTACTGAAGATAGCTATACTTAAGTATGAGGAATTTGCTATCTACTTAAGATAACTATACTTTGGTATGAAGCATTCGCTATCTACTGAAGATAGCTATACTTTGGTATGGAACATTTGCTATCTACTGAAGACAGCTATACTTTGGTATGAAACTTTTGTCATATACTGAAGACAGCTGTACTTTGGTTTGAAACTTTTGTCATATACTGAAAATAGCTATACTTAAATATGAGGAATTTGCTATTTACTGGAGATAGCTATACTTAAGTAGGGGAATTTGCTATCTACTGAAGTTAGCTTTATTTAAGTATGTGGAATTTGCTATCTACTTAAGATAGCTATACTTTGGTACGAATCATTCGCTTTCTACTAAAGATAGCTATACTTTGGTGTGAAGCTTTTGTCATATACTGAAGATAGCTATACTTTTGGTATAAAGCATTCGCTATCTACTGAATGTAGCTAAACTTCGCTATCAAGCATTCGCTATCTACTAAATATAGCTATACTTTAGTATGAAGCATTTACTATCTACTGAAGATAGCTATACTTTGGTATGAAGCGTTTGCTATCTACTGAAGATAGCTATACTTTTTTATGAAGCTTTTGTCATATACTGAAGATAGCTATACTTTGGTATAAAGCATTTGTCATATACAGATTATAGCTATAATTTGGTATGAAGCATTCGCTATATACTTAAGATAGCTATACTTAAGTATGAGGAATTTGCTAGCTACTTAAGATAGCTATACTTTGATATAAATCATTTGCTATCTACTGAAGATAGATATACTTTGGTATGAAGCATTTGTCATATACTGAAGATAGCTTTACGTTCGTATAAAGCATTCGCTATCTACTGAAAATAGCTATACTTAAATAATATGAGGAATTTGCTATCTACTGAAGATAGCTTTATTTAAGTATGAGAAATTTGCTATCTACTGAAGTTAGCTATACCTAAGTATGAAACTTCTGCCATATACTGAAGATAGCTATACTTTGGTATAAAGCATTCACTATCTACTGAATATAGCTATACTTTGGTATGAAGCATTTGCTATCTACTGAAGATAGCTTTGCTTTGGTATGAAGCATTCGCTATCTACTGAATATAGCTATACTTTGGTATGAAGCATTTGCTATCTACTGAAGATAGCTTTACTTTGGTATGAAGCATTCACTATCTACTGAATATAGCTATACTTTGGTATGAAGCATTTGCTATCTACTGAAGATAGCTTTACTTTGGTATGAAGCATTCGCTATCTACTGAATATAGCTATACTTTGGTATGAATCATTTGCTATCTACTGAAGATAGCTTTACTTTGGTCTGAAGCATTTGCTATCTACTGAAGATAGCTTTACTTTGGCCTGAAGGTTTTGTCATATACTGAAGTTAGCTATACTTTAGTATGAAGCATTCGCTATCTACAGAAGATAGCTATACTTTGGTATGAAACATTTGTCATAATACAGATTATAGCTATAATTTAGTATGAAGCATTCGCTATATACTTAAGATAGCTATACTTAAGTATGAGGAATTTGCTATCTACTTAAAGGTAGATGACTCGATTTTCAACTTGATGTTTTCTATTTTACATGAAAGGTCATCCTTAAAAATGGTTGCATTCCAAAGTTTGAGTTGCATAACTCCAATGGTTCTATTTTTAGAAGCGCAAGGTCAAAAGACATGTGCCCATTGAGTAGTACACAGACCGGTTGGTGGTTAACGACCTTTGGCAGTAATTCACCACATTTTAGCCTATCATTTCCAAATGAAACATTTCTAGCCCCTAATATTTTACAGACATAATGAGAAAAATATGGGGATTCTTCTGATACCAAAATATCTTGATGTGAAAAAAAATCATAGCCCCAAAAAAGTGATCGGGTCATATACCTATAAGATAGCTATACTTTGATACGAAGCATTTGCTATCTACTGAAGATAGGTATACTTTGGTATGAAGCATTTGTCATATACTGAAGATAGCTATAGATACGTTCGTATAAAGCATTCGCTATCTACTGAAAATAGCTATACTTAAATATGAGGAATTTGCTATCTACTGAAGATAGCTATAATTAAGTATGGAAAATTTGCTATCTGCTGAAGTTAGCTATACTTAAGTATGAAGCTTTTGTCATATACTGAAGATAGCTACACTTTGGTATAAAACATTCACTATCTATTGAATATAGCTATACTTTGGTATGAAGCTTTTGTCATATACTGAAGATAGCTATACTTTGGTATAAAGCATTCGCTATCTATTGAATATAGCTATACTTCGCTATGAAACATTCGCTATCTACTGAATATAGCTATACTTTGGTATGAAGCATTCACTATCTACTGAAGATAGCTATACTTTGGTATGAAGCATTTGCTATCTACTGAAGATAGCTTTACCTTGGTCTGAAGGTTTTGTCATATACTGAAGATAGCTATACTTTAGTATGAAGCATTCGCTATCTACAGAAGATAGCTATACTTTGGTATGAAACATTTGTCATATACAGATTATAGCTATAAATTAGTATGAAGCATTCGCTATATACTTAAGAAAGCTATACTTAAGTATGAGGAATTTGCTATCTACTTAAAGATAGCTATACTTTGATATGAAGCATTTGCTATCTAAAAAAAATAGGTATACTTTGGTATGAAACATTTGTCATATACTGAAGATAGCTATACGTTGGTATGAAGCATTCGCTATCTACTGAAGATAGCTATACTTAAGTATGACGAATTTGCTATCTACTGAAGATAGCTATACATAAGTATGAGGAAGTTGCAATATACTGAAGATATCTATACCGTTTAGTTTGAAACATTCGCTATCTACTGAAGATAGCTATACTTAAATATGAGGAATTTGTTATCTACTTAAGATAGCTATACTTTGGTATGAAGCATTCGCTATTTACTGAAGATAGCTATAGATGAGGTGACCTATGATGTCATGTATTTACAAATGGGACACCCTCTGTTGTTTCCCTCCAGGCAGAATATACAGTAAAGTTAATGAAGACAACATGAAATTTCTTTCTAATGAATTGTAAAACTCATTTAGTTTTAGTTTTTTGTGTGAAATGCGATAGCTTATAGCATTCCTAAGCAAGTTTAAAGACAGTTTTGATAACAATTTGCTGTGACACCACAATCTAGTTAGAAAACCTGATCTGGCCTATGTAAACTATAGGAACTCTTGCCCGGTGTGTTTTGTCTCAAACCAACAGAGGGCGTCCTAAATGTCAACAAATGTCACCTCATCTATACTTTGGTATGAAGCTTTTGCCATTTACTGATGATAGCTAGTATGAGGAATTTGCTATCTATTGAAGACAGCTTAAATTAGAAATCATGAAGATGATGCAGATTAAATTTGGATATGGTCCCAACGTTATCTACCAAAGATAGCTTTACATTTACAGGAATGAAAAAAGCTAAATTAGTAGTACATGTATGGCAGGTAGTAGAGGCTAGTACCTGCCATTGTATGTGATGCATTAGCTTTCTACTGAAATTAGCTATACACCTATCACAAGGGCTTGAAATAAGGAATTAAGAAGGAGCTACTTTTACACAGATTTGCCCCTTATTCACAGATTTTCCTTCAGGACCAGGGGTAATTTGTCACATACTAGGGCATGTATGGCATCCTGAAGAGTGCAAAGGAATAACTAGGGGCAATTTTGAATTTGCTCCTGGTTCTCGGTTCCAAGACGGACGCTCTACCAGTGCGCCACGGGGGCCAACCATACTTGGGCGAGTATATTCACCCAACTATGTAGCCTGGGGCCATTATTGCATCGAAAAGTGCCACGCCAGTGCGCACAGACAGACTTTACCGTGGACATTTGTGGCACTGCGAAGGGGGTGGTTAGGGTTAATGTAGGGACAGGGATTTTGCGCTTTTTAAAAGCACTAAAAGTGCTGCTTGATTTTGGAAAAAGTGCTTTTTGGAGCAAAAGGTGCTTTTTTAGGTAAAAGGTGCTTTTATTCACCAACATTATGCCATATGCGTTAAAAATAAATCTAAAAGCGATTATATTCCATGTTTCCATGTTGACGTATTTCTTTTTTCGTTGTCAAAACCATCATTTTTCATTCAAAACTACATTCAAACTAAACTAAGTGTAGAATAAATATTTCCACAGTTATGTAACTTGTTGATTTTGAGGTAGATGGACATTATTTGTTAAATATTTAGACAATTTTGAAGAAAAAAATGCTGTGTGATGAAAAAGTGTTTTTTTAGCAAAAAGTGCTATTTTGGGCAAAAGGTGCTTTTTTGGTGCTTTTGCGCTTTTGAGCATTTTCCCTGTCCTTAGGTTAATGTATCTTTAATTTTCAGTACAGATTATTGATTTAAATTAGCTGAAATAAAAGCACCTGGTCAGGAATGTGTGTGTATTTGGATCAGAAGGTTCTTCACAAGATGATATTATATTATACATTCCTCTTTACATGGCATGATTTCAGCTTTTTCCAATTATTTCTCGATATTTATATACTTTTCCTTTAACAACCTCTTCAAAGTGAACATATGACAACAAAAATGTATTAAATCACTATTTATTGTAAGGAGATAACTGAATAAATGTTACCTCATCTTTATTTTCTTAATACCATAATAGCACATGTTTTTCTTTTTCACTGCCAGTCACTTGCAGATTAGTAATGAAACTATACTCTATTTCACATCCTCTAGACAGTAATAATAATAATAATAATGGCATTTATAATGCGCCGTCAATCTAGGTAAAACTATTCCGAGGCGCAACATATAAAACAAAAATACAAATACAAATACAGTGGCATAATTTTACAGGTGCAGCATTTCCTCCCGTGTATATAAATGTCGCACTTGTACGCCTCCAACAGCACTTCGAGTAGGCACGTGTGTTAATGTGCTGCAATTAGTAAATGATGTAGTTACATCACTGTCTCGTGATAAATAAATAGACTACAAATAGACTATAGTCCCAGTGTAAGAAATTTCCACCAAGGCAAGAGCAAACAGGTCTTCAGTTTCAAACAGTAAATGTGTGGGATTTACATCACTAACAGTGCTTTAGGGTATGACAACTAGCCTGCCTAATTTGTATATTGGAGAATTTATGACCGGCCAATAGCTAAATCACTGGTATAAAAGTGATTAGGCAGTGGAACATAATCGGAATATCCTAGGAAATCAGGATTGATGTCAATGCTCAGCAAGGTACACTGCACTGCAGGGTAATCCCTGTCTGTACTTCTGACTGAATGTCTACAGATATAGAAGCTGCTCGACTACAGGATCAAATGCATCCCATTTATAGTGTTATAAGTCATTGTTGGTCCTAG